>JAYKAV010003094.1:26434-139442 GCA_035582835.1 Phoebastria nigripes | reverse complement strand
AAAGAGAAAGAGGGAGCAGGACACAAGAATAGAGAAAAGAGAAGAAAAAAAAAAAAGGGGGGGGGGGGGGAGGCAGTGTTGCACAAGCTTATCAATGCCCACTTGCTGAGGAACGTACCCTTGCAACAGCTGTGTATGAAGAACTACTACTATTTATATCTGTAACGCTTCCAAGTTGCTGCAAATCTCTAGGACAAGATTAATGCATAACACTTACCCACCTGCATAAAAACATAATACCCTTATTTTCTGCCCCAGCTTTTCCTCCCATGTTGGAGGACCCTCAACTTCATCCACACTTTTTAAAATGTTTCTAAAGCTGAAGTTCTTAAAATAGGAGTAAAGAGAAATAAAAATTTTGTGTAAAGAGTTGACCCAATGCACTTAGGCATCAGTTTAATGTGCAGCAGTATGGCATACAGATAGAAAGTAAAAACAGAGGAAGCATAACATCTATGAACACAAACTTAAGTGATCACGCATTTTTCATTGAAGTTAAGAAAGTTCAAGCAGATGACTTTTACTGACAATATAATCATATTTTCCTTGAAACAATTACTTACAGTTTACTTATTTAATCCTTTCACAATTACTTCAGACGTTCATCTCAACATTCTCTCATCACAGGAACAAATATGCACAGTACTCACTCACTCAAACAGTTCCAGCAAAAGCAACAAACTCGCAACTAAAGACTTCCAACATGACTAAGTCCGCTTGGATCCAGAGTCATTCTCTCTCTCTCTCTACTACTCACCAGGCACAAAAACATTTTTCTGTTAACGTAATGGCTTAACACATGCTATCCCACTCACTTCTCAGTCTCTTAACCTTTCTTCCCTTGGTTTGCTGACAGTTCCTCTTTTTCCAGGGAGCACTTGCACTCCTACACAACACGCTGCAGTGGCAGCTCCCAAAGACTTTGAGGTTTCTTCAAGAAACAGAGCGACTGTCCACAACACATGCGTGGGAACGTACAGCGTCATTTAGGAGAATATCTTCACTATCAGCTGTTCTACCTCAGCAGTTTAAGTGTACAAAGCGTGCACCATGCTCACTTTGGATTCTTTCTACCTTTTCAGCATAAGCTATTCTGAGGCTTTACAACTCAAACGCTGGTTTCACCCAGTAAGTAACTGACTTGCAGTCATGGGCTGGAAAGAGTTGAGGTATTTTTACCCTTCACTAAGTTTTGCATTTTTTTATAAATAGTCTAAGCGATAAGAGTGACCAGCTGAACTGATTTTGTATTCCTATTTTTAAATACTTAAGTTTGAAAAATACTTTATAAACATTTAAACAATACAATCACTGATAGCATACTAGCATTCAGAACATTGCAATATAAGCATTTGTCTGCAATTAAAATATTTAAAGAGAGACTACAGTAAYCTTTTCCATGCAGAATATTATTTGAAAAGCATGAATTCTGTGAACAATATATGGTCTACAACAGTTTGAATACCTGCAATAAGTACAGCTAACATACATTATCAAAACTTGACTTCCCATGTGGTTACACTGAAGTGTCCCAAACTTCTCTTCAGTAAAACACACAGCATAGGAAAAAAAAAAAATAATCAGAATATCAGCTTAACTTTTAATCCACACACTTCCCCCTCGTCCCATACTGAAATGAATAATGAATGAGCTGGGTCATGATTGCTTTCAATAAGTATGTCAGAAATCTTCAAAACAATGAGGCAAGGGTAAGAGTTGTTATAAAGCTCAGACATCAAAGGTCTTCCTAATAATGCCACATGCTTATACAACCACATACTATGCATCATTTTTATGCATCAGCATACCGGGAACTGCAAAACCACAAGTACCAAAGGTACTTGAATTCTACGTTACGAAACTTCCTATGCAAGCAAAAATTAACACAGAATTTTAAGTATTTGTGACTGGAACCTGAGAATTTAAGCCCAACCTTCACGGCGCGCCTGGGCAGAATGAAAATTTTCAGACTCGAGTGTCACCTTACACCTCCCGTCAGCTCTGTCACGCAGCAGCAACTCATCCAAAGTGTCAATAACTCCAAGAGACTTTTCAACAAACGGATAGTCTCGGGTTTTGTTGTCATCGACCCCCCACGCCTCCCTCGCCGCTTCGTTCCTGTGCAGAGCTGCTCCTCTGAGCGTTTCTCAGCCCGCCCTCCCTCCCGCGCTCCCCGGCTCTGCCCGTCGCAGCCCGCTGCGGGACCCCGCAGCTTCGCCCGTTCCGAAGCAGCCTCGGGTACATCCCCGACCCGCCTGCGGGGCGCGCCCCAGCTGCCCGCGCCAGGGCCGGGACCCGCTGAAGCCCGCGGGTCGCTGCCCTGTCCGAGCCCCGCTGCAAACGGCGGGGCCGCAGCCGGGACCGCTCCCTGCCGGGCAGCCCCAGCACCGCGGCAGGAGCAGARCCCTTGGGCTGCCTCTACCGATCAGGTGTTTTGCGTTTCTTTGTAAACACAGTTGTTCCCCGTGYCACCTTCCTTCCAGCAACCCTGAAAACCCAGACATTTTTTCTTTTTCCCCTTAAACAAATCCTTCCCCCGCTTTTAAAGACCCCCCMCACGTAAAAAGGCTTCTCCCAAATATTTCCTCGGTGGGATTTCCAAGCGGTCCGTTCAAACGGACTCGGAGCCTCATGCCTAGAGGAGCGAGCTGGCATCTGCAGCGGTGACATGGGCTTACCTTTGCCTCCCCCGCGTCGGGCTCCTCCTCGTAGTACCCCTGGCCGGACTCGTAGGCGGCGGCGGCGGCCGGCTGCCGGGGTCCCAGGAGCACGGCGCCGGCAGCAAGGCAGCAACCCAGGGAGAGCACCTCCAGCAAGTGCATTGTGCAAAGATGGCAGGGCGGGCGCGGAGCGGGGCCGCGGGGCAGTTGGAGGAATGCAGGCGAAATTACGAGGCTCCTTCTCTTCCTCTCCCCCCCTTCTTTCGCTGTCCTCTCCCCCCTCCCTCCCCTCGCAATATCCAAGGCAGTAAAATCCGTGGGATGGAGAAGATGCGGTAGCAGCAGCTCCTAGACGCCTGCAGGGGAGTTCCCAACTTTCCCAGCCACTTTGCAAATTCTCACCAAAGTTATCCGGAGTTTGCCAGGTAAAAAACCCACCAGGAAACCGGACATCCGAGGCTGCACTCACTCAGGAGCAGGGGAGGTGGAAAGCGCAGAGAGGAGGAGGAGGAGGAGGAGGAGGAGGGAAAGGAAGGGAAGGGGGGAGAGAGAGAGAGCGAGCGGCCGAGCGGGACCGAGCGGCCGCTCGCACCCGGGGAGCTCCCTTCCCCCGCGCGGGCCGGGCCGGGCCGAGGGGCTCCGCTCCGCCCGCCGCGGAGGTCTCTCCGGACGCCTGTCAGCGGCAGCGCGGCCGGTGGGTGCGCGGCGCCTGGGGCTGCGCGGCGGCGGCGGGGGCCGCGCATGGCGAAAGCGCCCTCTGCCTGCGCCTCTGCGCGGCGAGAGGGGGGCCGGCGGCGGCCTTCCTCCTCCTCCTCCTCCTCCTCCTCCTCCTCCTCCTCCTCCTGCTGCCGCCGCGGCGCCGCCTGCCGCTGGCGCTGCGCTGGCGCCCCGGGGAGCGGATCGCCCCGCACCGCGGGCAAAAGGCCGCCCGGGGCGCGTCGCGGCTGTGCCGGGGAGGGGAGGCGAGCAGGCCCGAGCCTCCCCTGCACACCCCGGAGGTGCACAGGCGGCCCAGCAGAGCTGGGCTTGTCCCGCCCTGAGCCTTGGCCCCACGAAGATGAAGCCCGCTGTAGGTCCCAGCCCCGAGGGGAAAGCAAAGTGGCCGGCTTGTTTCATTCGGCTCTGAAAACAACGGATGAAGTTGGTTAAAACGCACACGGAGCCTGTCTGAAATCGTGCAACAAAATTTCTGTTAATCCCAATCAGTTACTTGTTGAGCAGTGTTGGCAGCTCCACTTGAGAGAGTATAGCAGGCGTGTAGCTTTTTTTGGCTGAACAGAAAAGATTTTGCCATTTTAGAAACAGAGTGCCCCAGAGAGTACCATATTTATTTGTAGTCTTCTTAACAATGACATCTTAGAGCCATCTTTGAACAGAAGTTACACCCCATTCAGAGTCCTAAATAAAACAGAGCGGTGATACTAGCTAGTTACAGTGTAACTGTGAGTAAAAAAAAAAAAAGTCCAACAATAAAACCAAAAGAGATTGCACATTGCTAACAAAGTAACACCCTACAGCCTGCTCAAATCTCAGCTATGCAAAAGGAAAAAGTTGTGTTCCCTGTACTATTATTTTTGCTCGATGTGAACAGTATTATTGAACCTTGTATAAATATTTAGAAAGCTTTTCAAGTTGTTCTGCATCACTTTTATACATCTTTTGGTAATAATATTGTATGGGAACGAACTGTGGGGGCAGATCCCTGACTGACTTGGCTGGATGCTGGCAGTCTGCTCATGTTACACTGCTCTTATTCTTCGGGAATCCCATTATGTAACTATTCAGGGAGCGACGTTCTGGGGTTATGCATAAAGGTGTCTCTAGCAGGCCTTTAGGTACCTCCTGTTCTTTTTTATTTATTTCTTATCATTTTCAAGATGGTATTTCAGCTTGCTTCTACACAAATAAATTATTTTGATGCTAGGAATGAATCACTGCATTTGCAATCAGAATGAAATCTGAAGTTTAAATAGAGCTGCTTTTTAAAAGTTTTTATAGTTACTAGAAAGTTATTAAAGCACTAACAGGTTTTTTTAACATCTTCACAACACAGTAAAGCAATGAAGCAAAGACAGTGGTAGAAGTTAAGCAGAACAGCTATGAAGATATAAAATAATGTACATAAATTAAGAAGCCTATTGTTCTTCAGTGGACCCTTACAGCGCTGCAGATCAAAGCATAGGATTAAAGCCTAAAGAGAGCGTAGTCCAGGATGCAAAACCCATCTAAATAGAAATACAGCATTATTGAGTTTAAACATGTTAAAAATCTCTCAGAAACATCACAGACTGGTGTAGAAAGCAAGTTCTTTTGCAGCACATTAATAAAACCCGCCTAACAAATCATGCACAGACAATATTATTTCAATAACAGAGTGCCACGCAAGGAGTGCCTCCCCATAACTAAATCACAAAACAGGATGGAACATACCGCTCCCACTGTGCCGTCATAATATCAGCTGGCTTCATTATTTATTTCCCCAGTTCCCCAGCACTTTGATTCTGTCCCTTTCCCCCCCCCCAATTCATAGAACATCCATCACGGGATCAAAGGCTTTTATGCAAGAGCATTTCCACTAACTGCTCTGTATAGCACGTTTAAAGTGGTTGAAATCTATGATACTTTATATCTTCTGTTTACAAAGAAACAAATGTTCCATTGGCTCTGGAACACTAAGATTTTCCACAATTCAGGCTGTATTTCTTTCCATCCTATAAAAGATGGCTAATTTAAAGGTTTACTGGTTTAAAAATCTTTTCTCCTTTCCCCACCACCTAATGATTAATATTCCTCCTCTTGTCTTCAAATTAAGCAGAAGTCGGCCTAAAGGACAATTAATTTAAAGTTCTAAGAGGCACTCAGTACACTGACAGTGAATTGACCTTATAAACACAATGACTAAAGAGATCTCTCTAATAGTGTAGCAAGATACAGGTCTAGATCTTGCTCTGTTATGTTTCAATGGCAACGATAGCTACTATTGACAAAGGAAATTTTTTACGTCACATGTAAGATTCCTTCAAATGAATTCTCTTCATGTTGTTTTAAAATTGCATTAAAAAAATCCAGACCCCATTCCGTTGTTCAAGTTGGTGTAATGTACATCTGTCAAGCACATTCCTCTACTATGTCTAGGCATACCTGGTATGTTCCTTTCCGATACATTCTGCTTCTGAAACGTGGATGTGTTTCAATACCTGTTTCCTATCTTCATTTATTAGCAGTACGAAAAGTCAGAGAGGAACCACTATAAGAAACGTGAGCTGAGACTGGGGAATAGAAAAGTGTCAATAGCAGGAAGGAAAAAATCAGTAGTATGCTATTGTAATTTGGTCTATTTGCTTATTGTAGAGTTAAGTGCTAATGTTAAGTGTTTTCTTTTCACAGAATGTCATTTCCATTCTCCTTATATTTAAATTTTTGTGTTTGATTCAAAGTAATCTCCTTTGCATTCTCCTCTTAAATAGACATACAGAGGCATGCCCAAGAGTTAAAATCACAAATAGCACAGTTTGCTTTTGTTTCAACACACATAGTCTTACTGGAGAGTTTCGGTGGAATTTATATTTAATGTAAATTTCAAAGGTAGAAAACATTGTTCCCCAAGTGCAGCAACTCAAAAGACTGTGGAAGTGTCATTCTGGAGTCATTCCAAAAGATGAAGGAAKGCACTGTAGTAAGCTTCAGTCCTTAGTTCCTCTACAGATAGGACCCCCTCATATTTCCTCTAATGCTTAAAAGCATGGGAAAAAAAATTTGGATATTGATCAGTGTCTTAAATGTGAAAGTCCTATGTAAATACTGTAAATGAGCCTGATATGTATAGGGAAAAAAGAAAGAAAAAGAAAAGGCATTTCAGATTCAGTGCCAAACTACTAGAACAGCTGCTCACTAATGCATTTTCTGCCAACTGAATCTTTCAATTCCAAGTTTTATTACACATTTGTTATCATATTGCTTATCCACTTGGAGTAACCAGTTCTATGGAAGAGAAGACTTAGCTACTGAAAAAGGATGGTGCAGTGGATTTCAAGCTGTAGTCCACTTCTCAAACCCTCTTCTTTATATAAAACATATATGATTTAGTGGAAACATTTAGGAGTAAAACTGCAGTTTTACCGATTATGTGCATAATGGCCTTCCTCATTCCTCACAAGCAGATTTAAAAACATCTTTTTTTGTACAGGCCCTCATTTAGTATTTCCTTATATGATCCTAGAAAARGATCTAAGCATGGTGGCTTGAAGATCCTCAAAAACAACTGAAGTCTTTTCGTTGACTTTGATCAGGCATCCTCACTGTAAAACTTAACCCATGGGAAACTGTTCTACACCAAACCTCCAGCTAGGGATCCCAAAATGTAGTTTTATCCATTCATTTTCTCTAAAAATATTGCCAGGACGAATAACTTCAATTCAATGAGGAAGACATCACTGCTGCAAAATCATTTTCTGCAATGCTTGACCTAGCAACCTGCACTTTATTATCTAGAAATTTCTCTTTCATTTGGTATAAAAGTTGGTCCCTCTTGAAAATTAATTAACAAGACAAGAATCCTTAGTCTTCAGCCCTTTGATACTGGTTGATATTCAGGGATTACAGGATTATTGGGATTCCTTTGTTCTCAGGGATTCTCTTTCTAAACTGTTAAAATCAAGACTATTGGCATCTAACATTAGAATTTCCCTATGCTACAGACTGGAAGACTGCAATAGCGTAAAACCCTTGCAACCCTTGCTATAATAAGGGGTTAGTATGATGTAAAAACGGACAGCACAAGGCAGTATCTCAAGAAAAGTGCTTGAATTACCCAAAGCAAATTACACATCTCTAAAGCTGCCCTAAATTTAGGAAGGAGAAAGTCCTAGCACACATTTTATTCAGCTGTCTTACATTAGGATCTTTCTCTTTACRATAGTTTTTCTTCCCTCTTGTGATGTAAGGTCTCACACAACAACAGGTATGCAGACAGTATTGATTTAACATCCTGTAAACTAATTAATCTCTCCACGTAGCGATGATGTTCATTGATATAGCCTCTGACTATAAACAATAAAATGACTGATTGTAAATTTATGYGCATAGCTTTCAGTTAAGAGGCAGCAATCTAAACTGTGTATAACTGAAGCCATGTCACTATATAAACAAATTTAGATTCAACAAAACATATTAGGACTTAACAGCACATGACCGCTACACATACAAATGCTTATCATGTAACATACCTTCCTGCAGTAGTCTTCCAAGTGACAATCTACGAGATAAAGAATGTATTCAGAATCTTTTTTCCCCAATTATACTTACAAAATTTTTGGAATGTAACAGAACAAAACAGTTGTAAATCAATTCAAGAGACATTTCTATATAATTGCTAAAACAATGGCAGAAATAATTATTTCTATAGAGATGCAGTTTCCACTAACTTTGTTCCTGCATACCTCTTCTCCACTCATATATATTCTGCTGCATTCCCCCCCTTTTTCTTCAGTGCTTCAAACCTTCTGTTCCATATTTTGGCTGTTCTGGAAATTAAGAATATGCTAAACCCTTCAAATGCAAATTGTTGAAGTATTAAAACTTCAAAAAAAATTTTCAAACAGTATTGAGACAAATTAATTTCCAAGCCCAGAATAGTGTAATGTCTTATTACTGATTATGATCCTCATTTTTCCTTATTATTTAATAGGTTCTCCTTATCAAAGTAAATTCTTTTCTCCTATGTAAAATAGCCTTTTACATATTTGAACACTTACCCTTCCTTACTTAGTCATCTTGTTTTAAGCTAAATAAGATCAGTTTTTCCAACATTTCTGTATAGATTTTTATTTTCTAAAGTTCTGCTTATCCTTATAACTGTCATTGGAATAACCTTTAGTTGATCCAGGGGTTCTTTGAAAGATGATGCCCAACACTGAAAAAGGGTACTTCAAAACTGACTTGTGTTGTGCAGAACAAACGGGAGCGGAACAAAAAACCCCAACCCATTCTTCTGCATGTACATTCCCATATCATATTTGCCTATTAGGCAAATTCATGTTCAGCTTGCAATCTGCTGTAACTCTTGGATAATTTTTGAGGATTTTCTATCCAGCCAGATGTTCCCTTTCCTGCAGTTGTAGATCTGACTTTACCAACATAAGGGGAGCGCTCGCATTTCCCAACAGAATGGTGTCCACTATCTCCTATTTTTTTCTAGTCATTTCTTGACTTTATCAAGATTATTTCCAATTTTAAGCCTACCTGTCTGTGCTGTCCTTGCTAGCTAGATCTCATCTATAAATATAACAAAGTGAAGGTGTATTCCACCTATGCTGCCCTTGATTGCTTGTGGTCAGCAAAAGCATCGTTAGTGACCTATTGCAAGGTTTGGCTGAAGGTCGAAACTTCCCTTCCGAGGTGCTGGTTCAGACTGCAGGGTTTGTTTCAGTCCATCATACTGATTCAGAAACCAAAAATGCCAAAGTGTGGGGACATTCAGATCTRAGATTCTTGCTTAGGCCCATCTTCATTTTTCACATAGTTGAAAATAGTTGGAGATTAGTTTAAAAATGATGAAAGAGAGGTTTGTGGTTTGGGTTGCTTTTTGGTTTGGTTTGGGTTTGTTGTTTTTTGGTTTTTTTTCCTTGATACACCAGAGGTAGTGAACTTCTGGAATTTGTTGTTATGAGAAGTTGGAGACAGACAACTGTGAGGTTTAAAAATGGATCAGACAAATTAATGGAGATCAGGACCACAAATTGATACAAAAAAAAAGAAAAAAGGAGTAGAGGAGTACAATGTTGCATACCTAATTCAATGAATCAATGAATGCAGATGCTGGAAACGTGTGAAGGAAATGGACTGCAGAAGCAGACAGTCTTGTGTGCTCTCCCTAAATAGCATGTTCAATTGGAACTGTTGGAGACACAAAACTAGATAGACAGTCTAGACGGATGGTTTGTCTGAGCCAATAGGACATTTCTTATATTTTGAGGGAAACTGAATCAATTTCTCATTGATTCAGATCCAAACCACAAAGTAAATTTGTTCTTGTCTTTTAGTCTCATGTTCAGACCACGTATACTTAGTCATAACAAAAATACTTATTTTTACACATCATTATTGCACCAGAAGTCAGTCCAACAGATAGGGTTGGAAGGAAGTACACAGGAAATCCAATCTGTAAAATATTCATTATAATCTACAATGAAATTAATAGAGACTGCTATTCTGCTATTGCCATCACCATTGAAACTAGATTTAATCATTCCATCTTAAAAAGAAAAAACCTAAACCAAAACCCATGTATCTGCTTTTTGGATACATATCACAGAAAAACAGTAAAGCCGCAGATATTTTTTTCTTTTTTTTTTTTTTTTTTTTTTTTTTTTTTTTTTTTTTTGTTTAGATAAATGATAAGACAAAGCAAAACAAGAAACCTACATACCAATTTTTGGTCAGGAAATTACCATTACTAATAGTTTGAATTGGCACCATGCTTAACTTGGTTACTAAGAAGGTTTTGTTCTCTGCTAAACAATTGCTTAATAAAAACCATAACATGTTCCCTTCAAAAAGTTGTATGTTTTGTACTGAATCAAGAGTGTTATTGTTGCTATCAGACCTAAGGATACATCCTGGGCACAAAACCAGAAGGATGAAGAGCCACCATCTGTAAGAATTAAAAATTCAATCCCTAACCTTTTCATTTTCCAAAAGCTGAAGGAAGAAGAAAAAGAAAGAAAGGAAAAAAAAAAMAAAAAAGAGCAATGACAAAGAGTTAAAGAACAAAGGTGCATTGATATGCAGATTGCATCAGAGGCCACAAGCAATTCCTTCCTTCACCGTCTGGCCAGGAAATTTCATTTTCCTAAGCACTCAACACTGGGTGACACAGATCCTAGTTCCCTGTGATATAGTGAAAGCCATGCTAATTTTCCCCTTATCATTAATGAATTTATGTAATAAGAGACATTCTTAGACCAGTTCTTGACTGTTTCTTTCTTTCAGCACAACCTGTTAATCTCTCTCCTTTGGCCAGTCTCTTGACTTTCAACACTTCAGGCTAGACTAGGCAGCTGATGCATGCAACATAGAACCAGATCATCGCTGGGCAAAGCAGCCTTCAGTACAGCACATCCGTTGTCCTTCTGGTTGCTTATCTCTTTGTAACTTGAATTTAAGCAGCTACTACTACTGATCTAAAAAGCGGGTAGCATGCTGGGCCTAATCTATTTTTAAAATTCCTATCCCATCACAAAGCTACAGCTATACTCCACAGGGACACTTCAACTAATCTGTCCCAGCATAAAACTCTTAAGTGCAAAGGGTAGAGCGACAGACCATTTTCAGTAGCAGGTTCCAGCTGTGGAACTCAACCTAATCTTCTCTATTGATAATGAATATAAGCCTGAGTGTATTCAAAACTAAAACCAACCCCAGCTTCTTAGTAAGACTCCCTGCAGCTATGGCATCTTCCCAGGGTAACCAGCTGATYTGGACAGAGAAAGAGGAGGTAGGGAGACAAGCCTATAAAACAAAAAAAMCCTAAAATTTGAAGATATTTTATTAAAAAAAGATAGGTTCCAAAATGTGGATTATTACATTAAAATAATTTTCAGAGATGCACAGAAGTTACCTTTGCTTACCTTTTCTGCTTTAAAATTTTGAGTGGTCAAAAAGCCAGCTTTGTTATCACCTTTTTTTCAGAGCCAGATTTTGTTTTTCCTCCCTAGTAACCYCAGCAGGTTAGTCATAATTGCGTTCTAGTCCCTTTACATAGCTGTGAGTGGCSCTACAGTTATCTCACCTAAACAGGATAGAGAAAAGTCCTGGTCATACTTCCATCTTATTTTTCTGTTCCCTTGAGATGGGACCAGTCAGGAGCAGCCCCTGTACCGCAGAAGGACTGCGGGATGAGGGAACGCGCCGGTGCTGGGTTCTGAGCTGCCCCAGCTGTGGAGGTACACGGGAGGTCAGATTGTCAGAGAACCTGGTGAAGCTCAGTGAACCCAAACTACATGGCGCTGCTGCTGCCTGCTACAGAACCAGCCACAAGAGAGATGATACAAGCTATACCATAGTTTTAAGAGCATTTTTATGCTTACAAGGGATTGCAGATAGCAGATGGCTGCACCACACTTTTTGCTCTTGGGTTACTCCTAGTAAATCTCTAATCTCTTATAATGAAAATAGATGTTTGCTGGTGGATCTTTGGAGTTCTAGTGTTCTAGCTGGTAAAATTACATAAAAATTAAAATAGTCCAAAGGGATATTTGTTTCCACACAGTTCTGAAATGAGTGTTATATTCACCTGATAAGCTAATGTTTATAGTCCACAGTTTTGCACTGAAATCTTCAAAGCAGCCAGAGGGAATTAGGAGCAATTATTAATTGTAATTATATCCTTTTACATTTTAAGAGGCTTCTTTCAAATCACGTCTGATTTTTATAAGTGAATTTTCCTTTTCTTGCTCTTATACAAGTATGTCAATGATCTATCCAAAAATGATAAGACTCTTTTTCACTCAAATGGGAAAGAGATGTATTCATGTAGTGATATTAATAGCGAGGCTGTTAATGTTCATAGGAGGTCTTGAAAAATTGTTTGAGTTTTAAAACTATGGAGGAAAAATGTATTCCCTTTTTTCCCCAAACAGAACTTCAAAGTCTAGAYGTTACAATACAGTAGTTTCAAGGGTTTTTCTGCATATTTATTGTGTGACCTATTGTTAGTTAAACTGTGTAGCAGATGCCTTGTTAAATAATAACGCGGAGTGCCAGTAGGAATAAAACAACTTTTTGAGTTCAATCTACTGTCAATCAAGGTCAAAAAGAGCTGGGACTAAACTCGGTGAGTTTTCAAAAGCTTACCCTAAATATACAGTATCAAAGTTCATAATTAAGAAGGCTCTTTTCATCAGTCAGCTTCATGTTTGCACAGCAGTGGGAGTAATTATAATACTACTCATTCTTTCAGGTTGGCTTGAACACTTGACCTTATAAGCAAACTCCTTTTTTTCCCTTCCTAAGATGCAAAGCCAAACCATTTGATTTTAACAAAACAGAGCTATCAGTTTGACATTTCAAAGCACATTTAACTGCTTTTTCATTAAAAAGATAGTTTATCTTAAAAATAGATATTTACAGGCTATTTCTACTGATTTTTACCATGCAGAGATTAAAAAAAAAAAAAGTTTCTGCTCGCTTGACCTTTTCTTCAGTTCATCAGTTGAACTGTATTTGTTCCAGCCTCCACAATACACAGAAATCCCCAAATTCATGCAAATGCCAGGATGCCTCAAGGGCACCGTTGCCTTGATATTCCTGTTACATCATGCCAGCATTCACTGACTCACACAGGGCCAAAGAATGTGAAATCCAAAAGGAGAATTACAATTGTTTTCAGCAGTAGTCATGTGTGGGCAGATATTCAGCAAAACTAACCGCACCCGGAAAGAGTAAAACAAATGGAAGAGGATCTCACCTCCCTTTTGTCGTCCCAGAATTAAGGTTCTAGTCTAAAGCCAAATGCCTGGTTGCCCATTACAGTCAATGAAGGGCGATAGGCCCCTTCCAAAGGAGAACCCATTCTCCATTTCTTTGGCACTTACTTTAGGACATGCACTAAAATATGTTTTCTCTCTGTTGATAGGGGGAGACTATATGCTAACTTTGAGATCCCTAAAGTTACAGAAGAGAAGTCTCATGCTGAGAATCTACATTGGAAAATCTGTCTCTGGGAAGCCCCAATGCCATAAGGGAATGCCCAAGAAATATAGGAGGAAAGGGGGCCAGGAATTTAAGTGAGGCAAGTAATTAAATCCATGAAATTGGTCTCCAACTTGGCAATTTGACTATCAAAATGGAGCAAAGGTAATAGTGGCATACCTGATAAAACAAGAGGAGTGTTTGATTGTTGACTGACTGACTTCATGCTTTCATTTCAGATTTATGTCTTGCTCATTCTTTTTAGCTCTTTATTGAACAAAAATTGAAGGGTATGATAGATCTTAATGTTTAGACATGTCAGCAGGTTTTACTGGAGAATTATCAAATTAGTTAATTAAAAAAAAAAAAAAAATCGCATTGCAATTGGCTGAAGTCAGTCTAAAAAGTCATAAAGTGAAGCTAACATCACATTAGAAGATGGTTAGTGAATTTCCATAAGATCCACTGATAGTTGTTATCTCAATTAGTTTTGCAATTTTTTTAAACATTTGTAATACTTACAAACTGTATTTGAAACAGCTTGTTGTAACAGCTATTTTTGCTAATTCTGAGAAACTTAGAAACTAATTCTGAGCACTTTTCATAATCAGTCACTATAGAGACTGAGAATAAAGTATTATTTACAGCAGTAAAAGAAAGATTTTTTCTTTTTAATTACTTTTCATTATAGAGAGGTTTTCCTCTCCATAGGACACAGTTGAAAACTAATTTATCTAGACAAAAATTACATCAAGAGAGGAAAATTATGTTGACTGTCAAATGTACTATATAGTGCAAAGTCCTTTTCTATCTCCATCATCTGTAATACACCGTGATTCCTTGAGTTGGTGTAAAGAGTTATAGAGCCAGCCTAACTGTACGATCTCTTTCCTAGCAGTACAATGTTCACACTCTACTAGCAACCAGAATAAGCTCAATAATCAGAAATTAAAATTATTACTGCCCTTTTTCTGAATTATCCATAGTTAGAGCTCTTATAGTCAGGCACAACATCCATACATGGGTCCAASTCATGCACAGAAGGGATACTCAAAAGTTTATTTTCTCCCTATCTGTATCTGCAGTAATATTCTTTTTCTCCAAATTTCCCATTTGCTGATGTTACCTTACTTTAGTCTGTTTTACAGACTAGTACGCAGTCAAAGSCAACCTCTCAAAGCCCATCAGCTCAGCTACACAGGGAGAGAAGAAACAGAACAGAAACAGGATTTTTTTTTCTCAGATCTGGCTATTAGGTAAGGGCAGTTCTTTCTTTGCTTCACTACTGGGGGAGTTCTGTACAATTGTCCATGAAGGAGAAGGCAGAGTCAAGTTCTAGAGATACTGAGATTATTTTATAGAGCCAGGATTTTATGCATTCTTTCTGTACATCAAGCTGGGGGGTGTGGTGGGGCGGGGAAGAAACCCAAAGTCTAGCATGTGCTAATACAGCAAATTAATATCTAAAGTGAATATTTGACATCATTTTGCCTAACAAAGCKGCCAGCAGCAAGCAGTGCTGCCATAGATGCTTTGCCACAGCATTATGTAGATCTGATCTAGGAATTCAATGCTCAGATGTCCATTTTAGATCCTTAATGCTCTCATCTTTCCCATGGAGTGATTTCTATTAAAGTATGTTGATTTCTACCTGAGACAAGTTTTCCACCAAAGATATTTGGACTATCAAAATGAAGCAGAATAGAAATAGCATATTGCTAGATGATCTGAAATTCTGACTGAATTCTGGGATATGGTCTTGCTGTCATGAAATACGCCATAAAGAGTGCTAGCTGCTCTACAAAGTGAGAGAGTAGGCTACTGATTAAATGAAAGCAATCGCATTTTAGACACAAGCAGTGTTGGAAAAGCTTAAAAAGTTGAGGTGGAGCAAGAAACAGATAAAGAATAGATTCCAGATCAGAAAAGAAAGAAACCCTACTTTTCATTTGATCAGTATGAAATCTTTTTAAAGAAACATAACTAGAGTAATTACTTTATTACTGCTAGAGTAATAATGTGATCTTAAAAAGTCTAATTTTCAAATTCTGAGATTACTTTCTCAGGGTTTAGTAATTCCTCACAAGGAAGTTCATGCTGTAGACTTGTACAAGTGTAAATATACCTAGAAGAGTCTTCAAAACCTCATGATGGGGCCTCGTGGTTTTTGTTGTTTTGGGGTTGTTTTTTTTTGTTTTGTTTTGTTTTGTTTTGTTTTTGGGGGGGGGTGGTGGGGTTTTTTTGGTGGTGGTTGGGGTTTTTTTTCCCCCTCCAAAGAGTACATATCATAAGGTTCTCATTTTACACCCCTACCCCCAAAAAACCCAGACAACACCTCCCTCCACTTTTTTGCTGCCAGTCTTGCAAACTCTGAAAACTAAAAAACAATTTGGCTCCTTCTAGTTAAAGAACCTCTCTTATAAAAGACCACTTTGTGAGAGAAACTTGCTAACAATTTTGGTGATGTCGTTAACATGTTATACGTAGGTCCAGCTGGCTTCTCTCATGGCTCCTTCAGTATTTCACAGGAGTAATGCATTCAGAATATTCTGGTTAGTAAAGTGAGCAGATACTGCTCAATAAATGAAGGTTACAGTTTTATCAAGGAAGAAGAAACCATATTTATAGGTTCATTCTTTTGCCATAAGAGAGCGCCATTTTTATTCCCTTTTTCTTGCACTGCAACTATAAGCCTTTACAACATGTATTATTGATAATCATAATTTTATGAGGATTTTCATCTAGCATGGCAAGTTGCCTTCCTGGACTCTGTATGATAATAAGGATTTTTTTTTTTTTTAGTGACTTGGGAGAGATTTCTATAGAACATACTCTATAAAAAAATAGTAGTTAATTCCTGGAATTGAAATGTGTATCACATAATATACACAAAACATACCCTGAGCCTGCCAGGTAAAGAAGTGGGCAGAAGGGTGTTTTACAAGTCTGATTTTATTGTAGGTAAAAATACATTTAACAAAATTTCACACAAAGCCTCTTAGATGATATCATGGATGAACAACATAGCTAATATTAAGTATTAAAATCTAACATCACTTTATTTTTCATCTTTCAGACAAGATTTAGAATACTGTTCTGCCCCCAACAAAAAGGAGAAAAGGAAAAAAAAAGGCATCTAAGAAAAAAAAAATACAACCACCCAACTGGGATTTGCTAACCTATAGTTTGCTCATTGAAATCACCACAGTACTGCTTGAGGAGGTGAGAAACAGGAAGCATTTTACCCACAGTTATAAAGTCTTCCAAGTTGGAAATATGGATACTTGAGACAAAGTGCATTCCTGTATGTCTATCTCATTGCAAAGGAACTCCTTTGACTCAAAAACATAGCTCTGATCATCACTGATGACCGATTATACGTCCAGGTCAGCTTTTTGAAGACTATTGTGGAATGGTGTTTTCAATAATAGTCTCAGAATTTCACAAACTAGTGGAGAAGCTCACATAGCACTATGGTAGTCCTTACACTCTGCACGCATTACAGGATGGTTTTTCAGCAAACCAGATGTGAAAACTCCCCACAAGTTGAGCCCTTCCTTCTGTTGGAACCAAATTTATGGTTATAATTCAAACAGCACTGCTCTTCCTCTGTGTATCTCACAAGGATGAAATACATGGAAACAAGACAACTGTGTTCCAGATATTCTCTCATTTATAGCTCAGTATCAGTTATTTTATATAAGCAGTCTTATTTTCAGAAGTATCAGGTTTTATGAGAGCTACTAATTTTAGTTTCTGTGAATGCAACACTTGGTTTCTCTAACATTTGAGACTCAGCTTAGAAAGTTCTGCCCAATACCTCTATACACATTCTCATTGCAGACAATAAATGTCTACCTGTGGATGAGGAGATTCTATACTTATCCACCCTAACTTTCTTGTGCAATAAATGCAAACTACTCAACTGAATTAATAGCAGAGTAGAAAGAGAGTGCCAGCTGAGATACAACTTCCACATGAAAGATCTACTCTTCGGAGGCACTGTACTTTTAATCTCTATTTAGAACGCCGATTGTCTCTTACAAAATTATGAACAGATAATAATTCCACTGATTTTTTTTCCCCTGAATTTAGCTGGTCTGCCACACAATAATTTTCACGGCTGCGGTAGTATTATTTTTTTAAAATGATACCATGTACATGGCCTTCATCATTACATAATTAAGAAAAAAGTACACATAACCTTCTTTTTGCATTAACTACGGAGGCTTATGCTTGATTTTTATTGAAACAAGAAAGAGATAGTTGTTATTTACCTTTTTTGCCACCTACTTGAGGTAGTAATTCTAGGAAGTTGCAAAGACTATAATTGCATTATGACATTCATTTGTATTCTTACTTCAAAGAAGAAAAAAATTGCGTGAAGTAACATATCCTATTAATCACAGAGATTTGAATCCATCTAATCTTTCTCTATAATTTTGGCTGGAAATCTATTATAATGTCAAATACTATTAGTGAAGCCTTAGCTTCTCAATATATGCAACACAAGTTCTTGCATGAGAATTGACTCAACAGACCTGTAAGACAATAAAAGGGCAGCAGGGCCTGTGGCCTCTGCTCTCCAATTCAGTAACATGAAGAAAAAGAGAATTCGCTAGGAGCTGTCAACTCTGAAACATCTCAGTTCAACATGATTTCACCAAAGATCAAATGGAAAAGGCTAATCTTGTTTTCTAGACACTTAAATCCCATTTTCCCAGGCAGATTTACCCCCTGGTTTGTCCAAATGTGTCTTAAACAGAATATCTTATTCTGAAGTGTCTTTTTTTTTTTTTCCCCTAATACAACAGGCACAATAGCACTGAATACATCAGTGTCACAGTTATTGTTTCCAAAGATTAGGCAGAAGGCCACAAGGCATCTATGGAAAGTAGAAAGCATGTTGCTAATACTCTTACAGTACATTTATACTTTATGAAAATATTTACTTATACTTGTATATCAGAAATTTTCAGCTTGTTATCCTCCCATACTTGTAATCATCCTGCATTGGTAGAAAGCAACACAAACCTTTATTAGATCTGCTGGGGCCTCTAAGTTCTTTTTGCTTTCGTTTAAATAGAAGATTGACAGGAGTGCAGTTTTACTAATATTTGGTGAGTGTTTTGTACATGAAAGATATCCTGCTGCTCAGTCATATGCATACTACCAGAATAGTTAAAATAAAATTAATAAAACCTGTAGCCAAAATGTTGCTTAAGATGGGTTACCTACAGAAAAACTGTAGTTATAAAGATTCTACAAATATGGGATTTAAAAAGGTGTTTTCCACTTTTAGCACCTGATATTTAACTCTGAAAGCATTGCTTTGTTCTACTCTAAAGATTTGCTTTCTCCATTTCCACAATTTTTCCCATTTCCCTTCAGCAAGATTTTATTTTCAATTCAAAGACAAAAGTGTTAAAATGAAGTAAGAATCTATGTTGTACTTAATTAGCAGAAAAGTTTACCAAGTTTTTATCTGTGAATCTAACTCAAGTCACAGTGTTATAAGAAGTTCCACTTTGGATATAATTCAGAGCCTTGTGTTCATTATTTGTTGGGGAGTGGGGGTGGGGAAAAAGGAATAAAGCTGATATTCCAATACTAGTAAAATCCAAAGTTTACTAAAAATCAGTAACAAAATTTTCCACTATCTTCACTGAGAAAGTTTCATCCCTAGTGTTTTGCTTTTTAGGCAGAACAGTACATGATGAAGAAATCTATAGACATTTTGGTTTTCAAATGCCTTGGTCTTGGCAAAATTGATAGCAACATAACTCCAGCATTTTATGTTGCAAAAACAATCTCCGATTCTCCATCAAGTTCAGTCCTGTATTGAAAGCAAGGAAAGTGCTCCTTTTCCAACTTGGCATACTCAGCAACATATCTTTCTATTTCTTCATTCTATAGGAATGAAAATGTAATTTAAGGACAAGATGAGGCTTACAGTAAGTTGATTCTGTCATTACAAAAATGCTTTCTTTTCCATTTAAAAATTACTACTTATTTTGAATAGAAGAAAGCAAGCCAAGAATCTAGGCAGGTAACACTATTTTAACAAACAGCTCCCACAAAAATACTCCTTTTTAAACTGTGGTAACCCACAGGTGCGTGCATTCAGAAAGGGAGAACAAGGCTTAACTAGTTGTTTTCCCTCTGTTAAAACAGGACTTTTTTCTCTCCCCCCCCCCCAATCAGAACTGATGGAGCAGGAAAACAAACTCATATACAACTATATGCCTCTGGAAATATTTATACTTAGTTCTGAAAACAAAACAAAAACACACCAAACCCACCAAAATATTCCTCCTCCTCCAAATAAAATATGTAGCTTAATGTTTTGTTTTATCTTGCAACACTGAAGAGGAGGAATAGTAATAACAAATACTATATAATAGGGGAAATTGGCTATAAACCCAGGATTTTTCTCTCCAGATACCTAGCATTTACTAGACTAAGATGKTTTTTTTCTTTTAAAAGAAATTTAAAAATTCCTCTTTGACCCCAATGAGATCACAAATTTGTAAAGGTGATCTAGCAGGGTTTTCAAAGCCATAAAACTTCATCAGAAGCAGGGAATTCATACCAGCCTCTGTAAAAGCTCAAACAATACAGCTACAGATGACTACCAGGAACCTGGAGCAAGCCACTACAGAGCATGAACCAAAAACCAAAACCACGTATTACCAAGTTTMTTTTCCTTGGTATCACGTAAAATGTCATCTTTATCCGAAATGTCAGTTCTTGTATAATTGAGTCCTATCTTCCAGGCTCATCCAAAAMCATCACTCATTTCTATCAGTAGGTAAGTACTGTTACATGACAAAGCACATAATAAGTACAAATTGAGAAAGATGAGAGTCTATTATTTTCAGGGGTAATGGACAGTGCACCACCTTAGCCCACAAACTTAAAGTCCAGGAGTTTGTAAGATTGTACATTTAGTTGTAAAATTGCATATTAAGTCATTTTAATGACATTGCTTTGACCAGAGAAAAAATGTGAAGTGTATAACTTAGTGTTGTCAAGAAAATGTAATACTAGCTGAGAATCGTTTTGTGTTGATTCTGAAATCGAATTCTCTGAAATGAATTTGGATTTAGGACAAAAACTTTCTGGCTGTGAAAAATAGGGAAAATGCAAGGAAGAAACAAAACTATTAGGCAGAATAAAGTAAGAGAACTAATAAACTAGTAAAAAAAAAAATTAATAAAAAGCGATCTCAGTTAAGACAAAAGCAAAAAAACCCAAAACCCCAGCAGTTGACAGATGGAAAGATCTTTACCTTCCCCATTTAAAAAAAAATGAAATAAAGCAACTATTTCATCTCTCTTATTGCCACAGTACTTTAATTTAAATTACTAAGGAATAAGAACTAAGTAAGGGAGGAGACAAGAATGATAATAGTAATAACTCAGGCAGCATGTATCAAATTAGATGAGTTATTTTGCTCATATGTAACAGACACTACTAGAATTTTCTTTTTTGTTTTCTATTTTTAAAAAGCAAATATGAAATATATTGTTGTCCAAACAGGATAACTATGAAAACTATGTAAAATGTCAATGAAGAAAACCAGTAAGGACCTGAAAGAATCCGAGCACATATTTTTTAAAAAATGCAAAAGTCTGTTTGATGCAGTATGTTAGTCATTTAAAAACTAGCTGATCAAATCAACATATAATTGCCTTCGTAGATGATATAGCCTGTATAGGTTAAGTGAGAAATGTTTAAGAACTCTTGTATAACTCATACCACTAAATAGTCACTGCCTACCATCCCAACCTAACAGCCACCAGAATACACAATAGCCTGCATCACTCCCAAAGAGAGATTTTTTTTGCAAGAATAACCTGTTTGAACCAGAAGTGATTGAAAAGCAATAAACACCAAACTCATAAAGCCTTTTTCAGACAGCTGTATCCTCAAAGTAATGTTTCTTCTTCAGAGAGGTAAGACATTTTTTTCCAGAGGTAAATTCTGTCATAATGTACAAAATGTTCTCCTACTTTTTGTTTTCCTGTTAGGTACACTCAAATATTTCTGAAATAGATGCAGCTTGTATGTTGAGTGAAAATACCGGGGAAAGAGAGTCTGTCTAGCCTGCTATCTTGACCCTTACAGTGACCAACAGCAGGTGCCTTGGGAAGATGAAGGCAAGCACATAGCTATACTTCCCCAGAATATTTTCTAGACCTCAGCAAGATGCAGCTCAAAAACTTCTTGAGTAGAAGTGTTATCTTCTTTATATAACAGTTCTTAAGTTATTTTTCTTTCAGGAATCTGAACTATCACCCTTTGAGATCATGTAAATTTTCACTATCCATAACACCACATGGCAGCTTAATAATATGTTGTGTGAAGAGCCATTTTCCTTGGTTTGCTCTGAATACCACTGGTTTTATTTTATGCCTCTCATTCTTATGGTGGAACTGAAACAAATACCTATCCACCTTCTCCTCTACAGTTCTTATTTTGTAAACCTCCTTCCATATACCCCTTAGTTTTCTTTATTTTTTTCCCCTGAAGGTTCCTAGTCAGTATGCTTTTTCTTCATGCAGAAGATAGTTTTGTACATTTGATTATCTTTGTCATCCTTCTCTAAACCTTTTTTTCATCCATAACTGAAATGAAGAAAAAAGGATTGCATACAGTTCTTGTATGTTTATTGCAGATTTAAATAATCACAGTGGTGTTTTCTATTTAATTCCTCTATTACGTTCCTAATAATTCTTAACATTGATTTCTTTCTTTATTACTAATCATTAAATCAAGGAATATTCCTTATATGATTACAAAAATTTGCCCCTGAAGAGAAATCTAAACAAACAAAATCTAAACCAAACAAACAAAAAATATGTTTTCATATTGCAAGTCACACAGCTTTTTATGCTATATTAAACCCCTGTAAGAACCAAGGCAAGAAAAATACACTTGCAGTAGCACATTCACCTTCTATAAGGTCTGAAGGTGATGTACTATTCAGCATATCAGAGGCAGTTTCGTCTGACGAGCAACTGACAGTGACATCTGTCAAAGTCATTCAACTGACAGTCATTTGTGGAAAATTACATTCATAGGCAAAGATATGTATATGTAAGATAAAATATTCAGTTGGGTTTGTGGTTAAGATGTCGTTTGCTGCTGCCAGATCTCAAAAGATTTACGATTTTCAGTTTGAGTCCTCTATTATACCATAAAAGATCATTTTAAGTGCTCTTCACTTTGAATTTAGCGTTAGTTAGAGAGCAGAAAATTTTAACTGACCAAGTAAGATGCAGTCTTATTGCAAGCCCAGTGTTGCCTTTACTTCAGGCATACTGCTTCAGAAAGCTTAAAACAAATGAAAAAACAATGGAAGTTAAGAAATGAGAATGCTTAATCTAGCAGAAATATAAGACAACCAACAAACTAAAGCAAGTACTAATGAAAGTAAGACATTTGCTTGTAATTAGTGAGCGTGACACTCACTGAAACAAACCATCACTACAAGTCTTCTAGTTAGATCTAGATACTCTTTTTGAGGACATGTTCTACAAAACTCAAGGTAACAAATTCTTACATACTGTGTTATGCTGGTCTGATCAGATTTAAATCTGGGAAACTAGAATTTTTTTTTATTATTATTCCTTCCCCCTCCTGCTTCCAGTAAAGCTTCCTAGAAAAACAAAACATTTACTCATTAGTATTATGTGCATTTTTTATCAGATGGCCTTGCTCTCATAGCTGACAAAATACAAAACGTGTGGCAAGGATCTGAAAGGCATATTATCCTTCTTTCAGAAGGTATAGGTATGAACATGTCACACTTACTAGTACTTTTTGGCATCAAAATACTCAGCAAGAGAGGCTATAAAACAGAAAACATTTGTTACTGTTTAAGCCCACAGCACTCAAACTTGTAAGCAATAGGGACTCAGAAATTTCAGTATACTCTTAATTGCGCTCATCTTACAAGTTCTGTGCATTTCAGATAAGAGCTCTAGCTATATTCATTACCAAGCTGCCAGTTGTGGCTTCCTGTGCTTGCCACTTTTCTGCTTCTCTTTTTCAGCTGTCCAGCATGGAACATATATGCAAACACAGTTTAAATGACATAAATGGATCCATATGCACTGCTGAACTAGCAAGCTAATTTGCCCAAGTGAGTAGTAACGAACAAGCAGGTAATAAGCCTCCTTTCTGCAACTCTTTAGTTCTTGGTTAATATTTGAAGTGCCTCTGAGGCCCTACCTAACGAGAAGAGTTCTGAAGTAAATACTAAAACTGTGAACTTTCTAGAAGTGGAATATAATAAAAAAGAACAGTCAAGAGCTTCTAGTACCTTTTTGGAATCCTATAGCATAAGATACTAATATATTTAAACACATGTTAAACTATACATTATGCAAAATTGACCAGTATGTAAAGTGTCTTATGATGGCAATAATATCTGTGGTCATGGCTGAAATGCATGAAGTCTTTTCCACTCATTTATTTTAACACAAACACTTAAGACTAACTAACAGGTGCTACAGAATGAAAATGCTTGAGTAGTGTGGTCTTCCAAAAACTCATTTCACAACCGATTCCCTTGGCCGAGATTACTGTATATTGCATTGCATTCTGCCTGCACTTTGTAAGCTGTGTTGTTCCAGAGGAATGCATGTGTCACAGAGACATGGTTGCTGGTGCAACATGGTGCTCAAGGGGAGGTTGGGGGGGTGGAGTGCAGAGAAAAAGTAGGTATTCACTCCTGCTAAAAGTAAGGAAACATTGTCAACTTATATTCAGGATATCGTCTACCTAGAGATTTATCTCTGCTGGAGCAGGATAGGAAATTATGGTACAATTTTGTGATGGATGAAGCACAGGGCTAATACAAAAGACAGTTTAGCAATCCTACAAGAGGAAAGCAACTGTCATGGTTGACTCTGTAGCAAAAAGAATGTTTTTATTTGTTTAATAACCACCATAACAGTTGGATAGTGTATGGTCTGCATTAAACAAAATAGAAGAGAGGACTACAAGAGTGGACAAGACTCTGAAGTTGCCTGCCACAACTCCGCAGGCAGTAATATGTGTTGGAACATACCACACACATCATTTAGCAGGACTTCACAGACAGAGACACTTCGAGATCTTAAAGCGTTCATAAGAGGGAAGTCCTAAAATTCACCTTGAAAATCCTCTTTCTGCAAATGCAGAAAAAACCAAATATGAATCTGTTTCTCCTAACTGAGCATCTGACCATATTTTCCAAATTCTAATGGAAGACAAAGTGTAAAGCAAAAGACTCCATAGTACTGAGAAGCATGATAATTTATCATTTGAAGACAAGGTAGAACAGCTAGAAAGAAGTCACACTGTCAGTGCAAGAGGTGGTAAATTCAATACAAATAAGAGCATAGTGAGAAAAATACAACTGATGAAGCACAGAGTTCCCCTCACCCCCTTCTGGTTTTCTGTTTTCTAATTCTAAGATTCTGGGATAATAGAGAGAGAATTGAAAATGGGAAGAAACATTTTCAAATCACTATCTTGAGATGATTTACTGTGTATGAATCATTAGTAAATATTAAAAAAAGTTATGGTAACACCATTAAGGAGCAGGCAGTTAGGAAGAGCAACAAAGTACAGCACTGTTAGCTCATCAGTTAATGAACTTCAGTTTACTGGTTGTAGCCTCTAAAAGACAAAGAAAAAATGTTGTAGGGTTCTGTTGCACACTGCCTAACCCAAGGATTAGAATGATTTACTGCTTAAGCATCTATGATATATAGGGTAAAGGAGTTATCAGGGCACTCAATTTAGGTTATATATGCTAGAATCCTGTATAGTAAATCATTAGAATTTTCTAATATAAACAGAATCAGGTCCAACATACAATCTTTCCAGGAGACTGCAGATTAAACATCGAGCCAGAAACTGGTTACCTAGGGACCGGTAAGTATGGCCTGTTTATATTATAGATGAACAGAGGACATTTCCAAGCAACACCCACTCACTCATCCTTATGTATCACATACACAGTACATCAAAAGGACTAAATGTTCAATGATCTTGGTATAACGAGCCAAAGTTAGTAGTAGGCTAGTAGTACTACTCCCAAGAGACACAAGTGTTTATTTGCTATGTGGGCCTGGGAACTCAGGTCATATTCCTAGTCTTAAAATGACAAACAGCTTTACAATTATGGGTACCTTCCAAAGTGAAAAGCAGCCCACATGGTCAACAGACTACTTGACTTTCTTTAAAACTAAATTGTAATTTAAAGTCAGCACTGACCTGTAAGTCCCCRTCCCTTCAAGGAAAATTAATAGTTGGACTAAGAGCCATGTATAAAAGAGATAAAACATTGTCAGCTATAACGATTAAAGTTAAGCTGCGACAATCAGTAAACGCAGGCATGCCATGTCTGTCTCAGAATTACAATTAACCTGGTTATCTTAAGTAACTTACTTTTCGTCTTACATTTTCCATGTAAGACTACACTAGTATCTACTGCTAAAGTGTGTCATGCTATGTAAATAAGATGTAGTTAGAAAAGCATATTATGTTCCAATTTACAGTGGTTTTCTGTATCAATGGCAACTTAATGATATCACTGAAACAAATAAAATAGCAATGTGAATAATTTACAAACTGCATACAGAACTGCATCCTAGTTTTTCTTTCCATCTAGGTTTGTCAGTTGTCATCCTACCTCTAGCCAGTTTGGATATAACAAAAACTTCAAGGGGACAGAGACCTTGTAAGCCACCATAAAAAACATACATTCAACCCCACTGTTTGGAACTGTTGTTTAACCACATGAACATCGGTTCAATCACAGGGCTTTACATAATAAGAAAAGATATTTAGCTTGATGAAATTCATGAACATATTTTTCTGAGGTTTACTTGAGATAACTGGAGCAAAAGTAAGAACTGAAGCATTAATAAATAATTTACAATAAGGTATAGTTATGAATTAAACATATTTGCTTTACATAGACTACAGCTAATTATTTACAGTCACATTCAATAGTGATGCTTTTTCTTTCTACCCCTGCCCCAGCCCTTGAAAAGAAAATATAAAAGCTTTAATAGTCAAAACATGCTTTTCTTTAGTCCCTCTCTCCATAAGAAAAGGTTGCAAAAATAGGGAGGTGTGTGAAAAGTTTGAGAAGGAAGTAGGTCAGAGATTGGGCTCACATAAAAACTTAAGTCAAATAAAATAATTTAATTGGCTTATACGCTAAATCAGCTAAATAAGCATGTAACTGGAGCAATATGGACACTCCATTTCTGCAGTATATCCATTAAACACCAAGTCTGGATGACTTATTCTAGAATTGCTACAAGGTCCCAGGTGTAAACTCTTATCCTAATCGCACTTCACCATGACCTGCCTACTGTACGTCCTGCTTTTTCAGCTGTACACAGTGAAAGAGACCAACATAGCTGTGTAAGAGAAGCTCTTTGCTGGGGTAATGTCAAGGAGAGCTTCTCTGCTCAGAATTGACATAAGTTTGTATCGTGAACAACTGATGGATAAAGAGCCTTGCTCTCCCCATTAACCCACCATTTGCTAGTTCCACAACATAATCTGTTTTTTGCTCTTAAGACCTTATTTTGCTACTAGCCTCCATTCATCAGTAGTGAAAAGAAACAAATCTGCAAATTGGAGACCTAAGGAGATTTGATTGACCATCCTTAGAACTATTTTGCCTAATATGGATTTAGGCTATATATTTCTGACAGGGGTCTTAGTAGCGTAGCAGTACTCTGCCAAAAAAGGAATGTTATGAGAACTAACACAGAGCCCCAAGGCAAGGGAGAGATTCAACTCACCATAAAAATCTCATTGCCAAGAACCTTGAGAGACCGTCACACAGAGGTTAGCATGTGTTAAATAAAAAGTGTTAAAATGTTGCTCAGATCACACTCAAGACTGGGAAGGAGACTGCACCAAAATCCCTGTTTGTGTTCAAATTTTTAGCATATTTTTGGATTAATTTCTCTTGCTGCCTGATCCAGCAGTGGCAGTGATAAATTCCAGATCATTTGGCAAAATCCTTTCTTGCATCTGAGAGATACCTGAAGTTAACCAAAGTAAGTTCTTTTCTCAGGTAACATGTATAAGTTACTTATATATACTGCATTATTGTAAGCTGAGATTTTATGGAACACAAAAATCATCAATGCTAATTACCATACCCAAAGTTGCACAGGTCGTTAAACCCACGAAGATAAATACTATATTTGAAATCACAGTTTAGGCCACTGCTTACACAGTAACCTAAAGCAACAAATTATTAGGCAAGTGTATCATTTACTCCTGAGAGCTTGATTGTGACAGTGAATGTATTTTTTATTCACTCTGGGAAGCCAAGCAGTCCCTGCAAGGTACTATTTTTAAAGGAATTTTAAAAACAATTACTGTTAAGAGAAGAGTCACATAAAGCTGCAGGGGCACAGCACAGGCACATTCAAAAGGTTTTGAAGTGGCCAAACTTTATGTACACAGAAAGGCTAAACATTTCTTGTTTCTGGGTCACAGGCGATCAAGACCTTTGACCTTCAAGCTATAGATCTCTTACGCAGGCAAATTACTTACACTGCAATACTTCATAAACAACAGAAGCCCTAAGTGTCCCACCAGGCATTACAAATAGGGTGGGATAACACTTGCGATAGATTTGATTTGGATGGAAATGAGCCTCCCTGGGAAGTCTACTTAAGCCTTTTAAATAATGCCTGAGCAATGGCATGATGATTTAGTTTTAGAATCATAGGTAATSATGCTGCTTTGTCGTTTTAGGAACTTAGCTGGTATGAGTCACCATAAACATTCAATTCAGATTTATTTTTTCTTTAAATTCAAAATATTATACAGTAGATGAAAAGGAAAATACATCAGCTCTCCATCTCTAATTTGGTAGAGTGATTCTTGTTTTAGCCAAATTCAGTATTTCACTGCTTTCCCCTTATGTGGTCATAAATAAATGCTTAAACTCTGATGTGGAAACAGAAGAAAAATGCAAATTAGAATAGCAGCTTGTCTAGGTACGTCCAATTCATATTGCCACTGAGTTCTGAAGCATCTTCTTAGTTTTATGTATTCAGTAGCCTAAAATAAGATAACTTACATTTTAAGGGGCAACTAGAAGCCTATGCTTTTACCAGAAGAAAGGAATAGTTGCTCAAATTATTTYACTTTTCTCCAGCTAATAACATGCATATATAACCCCGTTATATTTCAATAGATGATGAAGTGAGAAATGGGATGGTTCCTGTTGGAACCATTCCCTTTCACCCTTTAAATTGCATTATCTTTCATTTATTTCTCCTTCAATTCAGTGTCTTTAGAAACCACCCTAAATCACCAATAATTAATAGATATGTCAATATCCAGTACTCTATAATATTCAGAGGGATAATCAGAAAGAAGTCACAGGACAGCTGCCTATGATTCAGTAGCACTTCACTCAACTTAGAAAGAGCGAGCTAGGGTAAAAAAAATCTTCCTTTCCTTCTGCTATTTTAATGCTTAGTATGTGTTTTAGGCTGTTAGAACACTAACAATAAACAAACATTAAAGTATACTCCGGCCATATTAAGCACATCAATAAATGTAGAATCATGGTCATTTACCCCAGATGCAAAAGTCACAAGATTCGTCCTTCCCCTCAGGAGAGTAATAAGTCACCAAATTCAGCCTATACTTTGAACTGTTTTTCTAGAGCTGAAAGAGCTCCTGAAACAGCGACTAAAGATTTATTGGGCCAAAAACAAGGAGCAGAATTTTAAAAATCTAGTGAATGGGGAACTCATTTGGGAGATGGGAGACTGACATCATATCCTTTTTTCAAGGTTTAGGCAACAGTAACCATGCTTCCTCCTTGGGTAGGTAATACAAAGTTAGACACTTATTATTTGATTCAATTTTACTCAAAGTTTAGCACTGATATTTTGAAAAGACTATCCTAAATATCTTAATATCATAATAGCATTAACAAGATGTTTAGGAAACATGCATTAAAGACTGAGTTTTTCCTGTCCTTAATTTGAGAATAAATGTTTTTTCCCCTCTTTCTATGGGAGATGCTGAGAGTTGTTTATTTTAAAAACTCTGGCCATTTGTAAAAGGAAAAAAAGAAAAACTTATCCAACAGACAAAGGTAATTGAATTCTAGCAATAGAGTGGTAAATCTCATTTATGTTAGTCTTTCTAAATCTAAATTATCACAGAAAATCATTAGGTAATTTTTACGGTTATCTTTAACGTAGCATTTGTGTCTTGAGTGCCTGGTACTATTTGGTTCCTACTCTACTACCCAGTTCAGCTATTAAAATATTCTATAATTTTGTTACTTATCTTCCCTTAAAGGAAATCCACATAGCTGATCAACTTGTGACTTAATATTCACTCTATATGTCTAACTAAAAGAGGAAGGTCTTGTCCCAGTTTTTGATGACATTTATAAAGCTCTTCGAAAATAGTACAACATTTAGCCTCAGGCTTTTAGGTAACAAAACTTCCCCTCTTATTTCACATAAAACCTTTTCATCTTTAAGATCTTATGGTGACTACCTTTAAGACCTGAGCAGTATATGTAAATGTAGCCTTGTCTGTAGGTATAGAAATTAATAGCTTTTTGATAGTTATCAAGTTTTTAATCCAAAAGATGAGTACTTTTGAAACAGTATAAGATACTAATTTGAAAAAACACATGATCACTACATAGTAGGAGTCTACTAAGTCAAATAACATACTAGACTTGAGCAATATTTTGAGCTTTATGAAATTATTAACTTTTTTTGAACACTAATTTAACTTTGTGACATTCAAAACAAAATGAGTTCTCACGCTATTAGATTTCTTAGTGTTAAACAATACCTGGTTTCTGAGTATGTCCTTTCATTGTATGCACATTACATTAAGGTCAACAGCATTATGTTAGAAATGAAACTTAAATAGACGTAACAAAATTAGATGTTGCAATAAGAAGTATCCCGGTCCCAGAGTATTCCTTTAGATAAACGTAGGTTCTGTAAAGTGTTATTTAGCGTATTAGGAGAGAGAACAGGAGGAAGACATGGTAGCCTTTGAAAACTGCTGCAAAGATGAAAAGAATAGTTTATTTTCTTTGCTCTCAGGAATAAGACAAGAAGTAATGGTCCTGCATAGCAGAAAGGAAGACTCAGGCTAGAAATTTTCTAAGAACAACTCAGCACCATAACAGGTTGTTTTTAAGAACATTGATAGACAAGTTTCAGTTAAGAATGCCACAGGTGTAGCTGATCCTATCTAAGTGCTAAGGACTGTATTAATTGACCTCACCTTCTTGTAGCCATATTGCCTAAAATAACCATAACCAGGAGATTTTTTCCTAAATAACATGAATAAGGTTTAACTAATTACAAATGAAGGCTTAAAGTCTTAGGCCTTTAAAATAATTTCTTTTTAAAATTGAATACCAAAATGAAAACACATCGCAAGTATTGTAAAAAACAATTTAACAGAATCTTTCAAAGCAATTAAAAAAAAAAAAAAAAAGAAGAAACATATTAAGTCATGAATGATCTAAATTCCCACCACTTTTGACTATATGCCAGATTTCTTAAAACTCATCATAATTTTTGTTTGTTGCTACTTCCTTTATGGAGTGATAAATCCAACTCAGACCAAAGTTTCAGACAATATTCTAGAAGAGTCCCATCAAGTTCTAATGAGAATACTACATTTTTTGTTGTTGCAGTCTTTTTATTCTGCAGTATGACACATGGCATTACCTTAGTTACTGAAGTAGCCCGCAGCAATGCTAAAAAAGGTAAGTTTACCCCTAAATTAGTTTAATCCACACATAAAACGTTTAAACATTTTAAGCAATTCCAAGCTCTTTTAAGAGATTCCAGTTTTTAAATGCATTTCCTAACCCATTTATTCCAGTTGTCTATTTAGCAGCCACATTATATTTTACACCTGTTATCCAAGTTGTCTGAAGTTCTCTTCCTGTGTTTTGCCTCTTTATTAAATATGGAAGGGAGACGTGTGCTTATCTAAGAGACTTCAGTCATAAGCCTCCCTCCCTGATGAAGGGACTGCCTTTTCCTCACTGACTGCCTCGCAGTCACCTACAGATCACAAAAACTGGGAAGAGAACTGGGTTTAAACAAATTGAATTATTTTTGCATATTGATGTCTTGCTGCAATGATCATAAAAGTTTAGCACAGTGACAGTCTCTTTGTCCATTTGGATCTCCTAAGGGTTTATGGTACACATGATGCTTTTGTCTGAGAACAGCATAGACAACATGGCCTTCTGAGTGCTAGGTAATTTATTTTTAGATGGTAAGAAAGCATTATGCTTCAAGTGCATTGTGTCACACGTTTACTTATTGTTACAAAGTTGAATATAAACCACAAAAACCTAAAGACTGGCAAATCTTACACTTCTCTTGCAGGTAAGAACTTTGCTAGCTCTAAACTCCATATAATTTAACAGTGTTATTACCTTAGTTATCAACTAAAAATTACTCAGAATTTGATATTTTAATAAGTGTCTTAAACACAGGTATGCGCTACATGATGTACTAGTACATGATGATATGGTAAGGATGGCACACATGAATACCAAAAGAGTATCAGACAAATGGAATTTGAATCTTAGGTCTTCTGATTCTAGATTAATATCCTCTGAAGTATTTTTAAATAAATAAAATGAGCACCTGCAAGGACAACACACAAGGAACAGTTAAATAGGCAAGAATATTATCTTCAGAGGCATTCTTTTATCCAATTCAGGATTAGTGTATTCCAAAATGAACTGAAGCAGGTAATGTCTTTCCCCAAAAAGTACTCAGATGATCAGTTAATAATTACTCATTTCCCTTTCTAGCTCTCAAGTTTCCCACACATTCTATATAGAGAGCACCTGTATCGTTCTCTATCTAACATTTGCAGAGGTTTTAGTACAAGAGTTACTTTTAACTCTTATTAAAGAAACATTTGGCTTTTTTTAGCATATCAGAGTTGTTTAATGAGGTAATAACATTTTAAGATTCAGAAACAAGATTTCTCTTTATTCTATTTAACACCAAGTCCCTCCCTACTTACTGCAAATGCAAATACATTTGGACCAACTGTTTTGGTATCACTCCTGAAAAGTGCAGTGTATTATCTTGTGTAAATCAGTAGGAATGGACAATATTAGACATTTCCATCTGCTCTAAATTTTTGTTATTTATTTTACAAATATATGGTAAGTTAAGAATCTAGATAGAAGATCCCCTTATAGAATGCTTTAGAAAAGCTTTTCCTAGATGTTACAGTCCCCTTTCTATTTCATCTTTTTTCTGGTTAGTGTTTTTGGCCAAAATTTTGCCTGCACATAAGCATCCCAGACTGTTAGGCTATATAGGATCTAATAATAATAGCACTAAGCCTGACAAAACAAGATATTACATTTTGCTTTTTTGTGATCTCTTCTACTGAACTTTTCCAGGAATCAAGAAAAGTTACTTATCAGAAATTTGGTTCCAAAGAAGAAAATTCAGTATAMATTCACATATCAAAACAGCAAAAAGTCTGTTTAACAGCCATAGCAGTCTTTGTTAATTAGATGCTAACTGGCCAGATCTGCACATGGGGGTGGGAAGGGAAATCAAACTACTACTTTCTGTATATCCTTTCCTTATGTCTAAACTTTAGTTGCTCTCCATGAAGGAGAAAAAAGTCAAATTACAGATTACGAACTAGTACATTTTACACATTTATTCATAGTATGCTTTGTATTAATTTGTCCAAATCCACTGAGCAGGGAACAATGCAGTAGTTACTTAGACATTCAGGTCCCAAATTTTTTAATAAGAGTAGAAAACATGATAACAACATAAAAATAGTTATCAACAATACAATCTCAAAGAAGAAAAACACCTTTCTAATGACCGTATTTTCACTCTGAGAAGAAAAAAAGGACACTTTTCACAGGAAGATCTCATTTCATTTAATTTTTTCTCTTCAGTTACTCCATTAGTTTTCCTCCAATTACTGATTGTCAACTGAGGTATAGTTTCTTTCATTTGCCCATCCAACTTCTGTCACTTTTAAAAAAAAAACAAACCAAAAACAAACCACAAACTAGAACTAATTGGGGCACTCAGATTGCATTAGAAAACATCTGCTACACCTATTCAAAATTCTTTTAAAGGAAACTGTATCAAAATGCCTGCATTTTGACCCAATCACCAAATCCCAAAGGATTAATGTGACTTTTCACAGTTCCAGAAATTACCCTGGATCTCATTCTATGTACCTCCTAATTCCAGAAATATACTCACCAATTAAAAAGCTATCAGAAGGAAGGGTAAAATTTGCTTTGAAAGTCTCTAGATGGCACCCATTTTAAACTGTTTTCCACTTATAAAGTCATATTTCTGTAAGAACAATCACAGTTAGTAAATTATGTGGTGTTGGACATCAAAAAATAGGAAGACTCATTCACTGGGGTGGTTTCAGTAACAGCTGTCTAGCTAAAAATATAATTATACAGAGCAAGGTAATAAGCTTGATTGATTTCAGTGGTTTAGGAAGAGAAAACACAGGCCAAACTTTAAAATGGTGCATTTGTCTTAACATCAACAGAGCTATACTGATTTTTCTTGCAAATTGTCAGTATATAATTAATGATATGTTTGCTCCCACTGATCTAGTTTCACATTACAGAAACATTACTCCTTCAGAAATGCTTAATTATATTTCTTTTTCACATAAGCATATTTCTTGTTCATGATCTTAACATTACTTTTTCCTCCATTTTTCTATTTCATGTAGTTCCCCTACTCCTCCACCTAAAGGCCACCTAAAGATTCTAAAAAGTAAACAAAGCACTTAGATGAGAAAACAAATATTCATTAAACTACCATACATCACAAGACTTACTCCTACTGAAATAAGAACTTTATCTCTGTGTATAATAAAACCAGGTCCTAAATACACATGTATGTGTGAGGATGTGCTTCCTCAACAATCTATGGACTAATTCCTTTTGAGCTTTTGTAAACTCTTTCCCACTCATTACAGTAGAAATTTTTCATCAGAATAAATATTATGAACATTAGTTTATCACATTAAATAATATTACCTTCATGATTAAAACTCAGCTGTTTTAGAGCACTCCAAAACATATTAAGTACAATTTGATATTCATGCAGTGACTAGGTCAAGTTCCTTTTGAAAAACAAAATTTTGTTTGCCAAACTTCCCCCCCCGCCCCCGAAGTTGAATCCATATTTTCTGGCAGCATTTTAATTGAAAAATAACACAGATATAAGCCATTTCTGGCACCATAGTTTCTCCTACAGAGAGTGTTGACTCTCTGTTCATGTTAACTTTCATCTCATTCTTTTTCTAGATTACTGAGATATTAAACCACTAAAACAATAAAAAAAATAAAATCTGTAAACCCAATTCCTCTGCAACTACTATAAAGAAATAAGAGTAGCGATACTGAAACACATTTAAAGTGAAACAGCTATTAAAATTCACAAGCACTTCTTTACCTCACTCCCACCTACTCCCTACAGCTTCTATGTTATGTAGCCAGAACTCTACAGTAACGTCAAAAGGAAGTAAATTCTAGCTAAACACACTGACAGAAGGCCCTGCTAAACCAGGCTGTTTTTCAGGAAGTATAAATCCACCTATGTGACTGGTGTGTTAGTGGTAAAACAACAGTTTTTATACAGAGAAGTAAGTAATTCTTTAATCTAGCCCTAGATGGATATTATTCAATCCCTACATGGATATAGACTGTAAGAAACAAGAAAAATCCACAACATACCTATCCAAGCTTCTGTAGAAGAGATTGTTGTATTAGTCAAGTTACTAACCAATGGATATGAAGGCCAACTGGAAAACACAGAAAATCAATGACTCAAGAAGCACAGTGATCATACCGCAGCAGTGCTTCATCAGCACACAGGAATTAAAAGCAAGTGTCAACACCTGAATCTTCCTCTCCATGCTGCTCAGGGTAAACCGTGATTGACTGGAACAGGAGATCAGATTAAGGACAGCTGGTTCTTAGAGTCCTACTGGAATGGAATAAAGCTAAGGGCTCTGTGTTGAAATAGGAGGTTGGCTAATACTGATTACCAAAGCTACTGTTTTCTTTTTATTAATCTAGAGGAGTATAAGGACTTTTTACATTGTTTGATGATGCTGGGGAATTTCCGAACAGAAATATTTGTGCAAAAATAGTCAGGGAAATGAGGATTAAGGTATTACCCTTTAACTATTACTTTGACTTGTTTTATATCTTTTCTTATTAATTTTGTTATAATAGCGATGCTGGCTAGTCTATTTTGTTTATTTCAAGCATATGAAGGATGTTACAGCTCTAATATGGACCCACTAGACAACTGCAGAAAGAAAATTAGGTAGAATGTTTACATATGTATGAGGGTAGCCATTTTTACTAGAGCTACCTCACAAACTGGTATGGGACTTGAAGGGATAAGCCCTCTTTGTTTACTGAGGCCACAGAGAATACAGACTCCACTGAGATTAAATACCTCATATGGATGTTTATGTAGTTTCTCCGTGTCCCTTGTTTCTCAAATTGTAGAAATGGCTTTGCAAGGCAGACACTAAATACTTATTATGTTCTTTACAACCTTCACCTCCCCTGAAATTGAGCAAAGTATGTTCTCTTTACCGAGGTGAACTATTTCTTAATTGCCAATTTCATTTTTAATAGCAGTTTCAAAACATTGCACTTAGTTGCCAAAAAAAAAAAAAAAATCTAATTTGCATAATGTGGTAAAAGTGCTTCTCATGCTGTGTTAGAACTTCTCTTAACCGTATTTCATTTCATGATGATGGCAACTGTATCCCCCAGTGAGCCACAAGCATTATTGCACTGGGTTTTGCTCCAAAAGACATTTAAGCATATACATAACTTTATCAGTTTTCTAGTTTTATTTGCTTTACTAGGTATGTTCTTGAGCTTAGAATTGCACTCATACCTAGGAACTTTGCCGGACTGGAGCCTGGCTGTTGCCAAATATGGTTGTCCAACAATGACACTTTAATATTTCCAGCTCAAAACTATATGCTTTCACGTGCTTGACTGTCAGCTTTTCAAGGTTAAATAAAAATGTACTTTGCAGTGCTTCTTTACTGCATTATCCTTCCTGTTCAAACAGAGACTTGTTGCATTAGCAAAAAAAAGGGAAGCTTTTTGTAAGTGATTAGTACATTTTAAAGACAGAAGAAATCACTTGGTCATCTAGTTAGATCACTTATGAGAGGGCTAGAGAACGGTGTTTTTTCAATCTTGCAATAAAACCCAGTAGGTCTTATTTAAAGGAAGCTTATCTTTCAGAAGGCATTGAGATTTAATTTGAAAACATCAGAACATAAAGTGCACATTTACCTTTTTTTTTTTTTTTTTTTTTTTTTTTGTTCAGTTATTAACCACTGTTGTTGTGATATATTCAAAATAAAAAGCACAAGATGTATCTGGCTAACTTTCAGTCACTGTTTTTATATCTTCCTCTATTAAAAAGCCTTTTTAATCCAAGTATTTTCTCTCCTTAAAAACAGTTATAAGTTGAAATCTGTTCACTTTTTGATATGTTTGATAAGCCTTATATGCAATATTTGCCATGTTTGTCTTCTTCCTTTTGATGGTATAGAAGATAAAAAAAGTGTTTCCTGTTGAAAAAAACCAATCCTTACAATCGTCTGTGGCTAAGTATTTGCAGAAAAATCTTCTAGTAGCAAAAAGCCTTTTTAAATTAATCCTGTAAGCTTGTACAGCTTTCAGAAAGGATTGTTGAGTTCAGTTTGAAAGGTACTTCAGAGCTTTTTCCCAGTCAAAGAGAGAAAGAGAATGGAGAAAATTCTATTTGCCAGTGGTCACTGACACATTATTTTTCATGAGTTTCCTTTAGAGACATTTGTATCTGCAGGTATGTAGATGTGATAAATGCACATATAAAAAGGCTGTGAATCTCCTGCACTCTTGACAGGCTTATAGCAAGTGTAGATTTATTTATTTAAATATATAATTACAGGCGTCAGCCAACCATCCAAAATAAATCAGAATGACACCTATAAATGAGGTCTGCTATACCTTCACCTTTCATATACAACTCATGATGGCAATGTTTTTTAATTAGAAAGCCATACGTCCCAAAGTGTGGTTGAGTCAAGAAAAGAGAGACAGATGCATGAGCCGTCCATTGGAGCCATCCATTTACAGAAGTGTGCAGCCTGAGCAAGCTGATCAAGATTTATACTAAGTAACAACAATTCTAGGTGCCCCATAGTTTTTCAGAAGTTTAATTATTATTATCTGTTTGGTGTTATAATGGGGGTAGGAGATTACATTGTCTGATGACCTTAAATGTGTTAATTTGGAAAGTAAAAGTAAAGTTTTCAGCCAGACAGACAAGAATATGCTCTAGTAATACAACTTTTTAAAACAACCCAGGAGTACTACCATAAGACTTCAAGACAGAGTTAAAGTTTCACAATAACTTAATTGTTATTGTGAAACATCATAAAAAAAAAAAAAAAAAAAAGGAAAAAACATAAAAAAAAAAAAAAAAAAAAGACTCTGAGCTTCATACAGGAAATCCTCAGGCTAACTCTGTACAAATCTACATGGTGCAAATCAGAGATATGAGACCGAGTCCTGAAAGGAGCAGAGTCGTTGTGCTTGCCCTAGTTGTTATGTCCCCTTGTCATGTTAATTAGCTTCTCAGTTTTGAGTAGCTCAAGAGTTTCTGCACAGCTTTTCCTCCTGCAAAGTTAACGTAAGACTTAAGACACAGAACAAAAGCTTAGTCAATACCAGATATGTCTTGTTTTACAGTGGTCTTCTGCAAATCAGCTATATGTTTTTACATGATACATAAGCAGAATTTTTATGGAATACATATTTTGGTTTTTCTTACTTTCATTTTTACACCTGTTCTTTTCTTCTTGAAACTACTGTCCTTTTTAAGCACTGTTTTCTCTAATGGTTATTTTCTAGTTTTCATTAGAAGAAAAAAAACCATGCAGAGTGCACCACCTTCCTTCTTCCATGGGAAGACCTTCAGCCTCGGTTTCATGCATATGCTCTTGGGATATTTCACATGTGAGTCCCTCAGCAATTTCTACACAAGATTTTATGCAATCAACAAGAAAACTGGGAACTTATTGAAGAGACAAGACAAAAACCAGCTGACCTAAACCCATCAGTAACATCTAAATATTTTGAGGTATCTTTCTTAGGGTAGTGACCTTGTACTGTTACGTGCCTGTTAGCAATGAATGTATCATGTTGGTATTTTTCTCTTAACCTTTTACATATCCAAGATATAAACATTGATACTTTTTCTTATCTGTTTCCTTATCTCTGCAGAGTAATTGCAGCTTAGTTTCTAGTAAGAAACACTTCTTGTTTACCTTTGTCTGTTAGAGAGAGTCAGGAGGTTATAATGAAGACATGTTTAATCATATTTCTATGGAGATATGTCCAAATTACATTTAAGTAAAAAGCACTCAAAATTGTCCTTGCTGTATCATCCTGAATTCTCATACATTATTATGTGAAAAATACCATGTCACCACTTTTGCTGTTATTCCTTCTAGTAAAGTCATACCAGGGAATTAAGACCAGTCTACAAAAGGTATGTAAACATATTTATGTTGGCATCAATAAAAACACCCATCACTGCTTTTTAATTAATTGGACTCTTTTGCTTGATTGGACTTTTATCTTTAGCTTGCATGGCAAGCATCGGTGGTATTTTCAGTGTCACTCTTTATTCAAGATCGCTAAGTGTGTACTTTTTCAGTCCCTAAATAATCTTCTTGTACCATTTTTAATATATATTTCAACATATTCTTGAGATTTTTCGGTAAATCACGTAATACAAATTGTCCCCCCTTCATTTGAGAAAGGACCGCAGTGGCACCCCTTTTTTTTTTAAGTCTTTCTTTCTTGAAGTAGTGACTTCGTATTATTATATACCTATTAGCACTACAGAAATAATTTTAGGCTCCAAAAGGGAGAGTATGCTGACAGTCACTTGTACCAATAGCCTTCCTTACTTTCTCTGTGGTTTCAATTTTTGCAATGGAGCTGAAAATCATATTTGATTTGGAAAAGTTTTTTAGTAAGCAAATTGATATGTGTCTAGGTTTGGATATCACTGCATTTTCCTTAATTACATGAGAGTGAGTATAAAATCACCAGGTACTTCCTGACTGTTCAGTTTGCAAATGATCCTGTTGCAGTTAAAAAAAAAAAAACAACAAGCAAACAGAAGAACACTAATCTCATGTAAGTATTTTCCAGTTCCTTTTGGGAAACATGAGTTTCACCTAAATTTCAATTAGGTGAAGAGTGAATTCTCCTTTTTTATTTCATTATATGACTGTAACTGTATCGATATTCCTTGAGATCTGTGGAAAAGACCTCAAATATCTTGTTATAAAATCTCAGAACTCTAGCTTCAACTACTGCTTTGGGCACCTAAGAAATCACTTTCTCTATGGAAGTCTACTGTTCAAATAATTTTTTATATCTATTCCTTGTTTGTTGGAGCAGGCATATTAGCAACAGCATAGTGATTTACCTTCTGTACTGGCACACCTAGGAAAAGAGATATCTCGGTTGTACAGGATGGATATTCATCTCCTCCCGTTTTCTCAGCATTAGCCCAGGTATCATAGCTCTTTCCAAAGCTATTCAGAGTCTCCTTTGTTAAACATACTGTCTTCTGCAAAAGCAAAAATCTATGGTATTTTTATCCCTGTGAAGCATCTTACGTGCTGAATGCAACCCAAATGACACTGTGAGGAAAGAGTGCCTCCAAAGGGGTGTTGAATGAGCATAAACACATACTCTATTTTTCTCACAGCACCTGCCCAAATCCTGTTGCTGACATGTCAAGTGGTGAAAAACATTTGACAACATAACTCCCCAGTAAGTCTTGTTTCTTAATTCTTGAGTAGTGGAAAAAATTCTCTTTCTCTTCATAAATGCTTCTGGACCCTTAAAAAAGAAATGTTTTTCATGCTGCTTTAAAGTGACCAGCAAGTATATCTGTTCTTTAGGTTCTTCTATCCAATCTATAATTCAAAGTGCAATAAAATTATTCAGCCTCTGCCACAGGTCAAAAGCAGCTTTCCTAGGGGCATAGGTTCCTTCAGCTCTCTTCAGAATCTCATTATAAATGTTTTCCGTCTTCTATCCGAGCAGCAAGTGCAGCTCCTAACAAAGCCATGAAATGGACCACTTTCCCTGCGCCCCCTGCCCCCCAACATAATAGAATTAGTATTTTATAAGGATATTTGATAGTAAGTTCTTCTAGAGAAAAACATAAATTCTTCCCTATTTTCATCTTGTTCTTGTAATAGCTGTTTGAAAATGTGATGACTCGCATATTTTGTTTTTATGTGGAATAATGTACAACACAGCTTTCTGTATATAGCTCTTGCTGCAGCAGGAGTCTATCGGATATCTTGGAAGCATGACTTGCAAGGACAGACTGCAAAAACCTGTCATTGTTTATGCTGAAGAGGAGAAAAGCAATGACAGGCATGGAAACAGTATTCAGATTATGTAAAAGAGGAAGGGAATAATATATTCTCCATATGTACAGAAAACAGGCAAGAAACTAGACATTTGCATTTGTCTTTAGAAGATTCCAATGGTAGGTTATAATTAAGCACTGAAATAGGTTGGAATACGGAGATACATGATGTGTCTGTCACTGGGGATATTTAAGGTTAGACAAGCATCTGTCAGGAATTATGTAGGTTTAGCTGACCCTGTTTATGGGCAGGGTTGAACCTGGTGAGCTTTTAAGGTCCGTTGATACCATGCTTGCTACCTTCCTCTTAACAGTTTTCAGTAAGTTGGATAAACACCTTAAATTCTTCAGCTTAGTCAGATACCACAAAAAATAAAGGCAATTTCTGAATATTCTCCATATTCCCTAAAAGTTTCAGCTTTTTACTCTTTCATTTTTCCATTCAGAGATTTTTCTTTAAGATTGGTTTCTTCCTGTACTGTGTGTTGTTCACATTATATGTGATCTGAAGTACCTAATCTTTCAGGGAAAGAAGAAAGATGGGCAGAAAGATAATCGTGGAAAATTCAGTGAAAACTTCTACTCAGTGAATGTCAGCTATCAAACCCAAACTATTAAAATAGTATATTCATAGCTTTGTATTATTTTGTGTACTCTGAGTTAGACAACTGTACTCTCTGCTGACCCTCCTTGGAGGTGAGCTTTGCCTGCTCATGACAAAAACGACTGTAGATTGACCTAACCACATGACTGAGGGATCATCTGCAAGCATTTCTGAAGCAATGCCTATAGGAAGATTGCTGTTCATTCAGTGGAAGAGATTTGCCAAGGGAAATTAGTGTTGTTCCAATATGCCAACTACAATAAATGGCTTTTCTTATTAGCAACATGTTAGAGAGTATGTATAATTTTCTTGGTGGAATAAGGGTACAAAACAAGACCTGACTGATCTGTTGCTCAGTTGAGATAGAGTAACTCTCCAACATTCAAATTAAAAACAATAAAATTAAACAGCATATAGTCAGTCACAGCCCAGGAGAATGACTAGGAGCATGAAGAAACATGCCTCCAGCATCTTATTCTCTCCCTTGCTCTGTTCACTCCCTCCCTCAAGTCATGTTGCACCTGTTTGGAAAGTCATGCTGTAAACTGGATCACTGAAAAAGTTCTGACTAACAACAACAACAAAAGACTATTAAAAAAGGGGTTAACTAGAGAAATAAAAAAATTACTGTATGTATATTTTGAGTGTTTCTGCACTAACTTTCAAAAAAGAAATACATTTTCCTATAATGAACAGATGCTTCTTAAAAAAGGGCAGCCTAGAGAGCTCGAATGGTGATAGCACTACATTTTTCTTCTCCAAGATTCTGATAGGGCATGTAAGAGGAACTATTTAGTATTTACGTCAGGAAGTATTTAGAGTCATATAGCACACATATGTCTGTGTAAACCRTAGATTATTTTTTCAGGCAGAGACCAGGTAGAAGCATGATTCAACATTTGCTGTTGGATGATTTATAAAGCTAGAAAAATCAATGTTGGAGAAAACAATAGGAGCCAAACATGCTGAGTTACAGTCCTCTCTAGTCTTGTTCTCTGGCTAGCTTTACAGGGACGAAGAGCTTCAGAATAGAGTATTGCAACATGTGAGAGAAAACATAGATTTATGACTTTTCTTCTTTGACTGTCTCACAGTTCTCAATAGTGTTGTAGATTTATTTTAGGTCTTCTGTGGTACAGTGATGTTTCTTCATGATGGCTTGATTAACTGCCGAGCTCGACTTTGCTTTCTTTTGGGACTGCATGGCTCAGAAGGTCATGGGTGTTTTGTGCTTGGCTAAATCTTAAATTGCTAATGTCAGTGAGGATGAAGGGAATAACTGCAGCTGGTATGCCTTCCTTGTATATGTTTTCAGACAGGATCCCTCTATACATTCCATAAATGCTTTCAAAATCGGTTCCCATTAAACAAACCAGCATGTGCTTAGGGATTTCAGTAGCCGGCTAAAAGTAATTTTCTTCCAATCAAGTCAGTTTTAAAAGGGTATGTGTTTCCTCTATTATAAACATGCTGTTATACTTCGGAAGACAAAGCCCTRGTTTTCCTCTCCCCACTGCTCCCTCCCCTTCTTGAGTATACCCCCTGCTCTGGAATGCAAGACTTTTTATTCATGTCTTCTTTCATTCCAAAGTTTTCAGAGTCATGCCATATTGGTGGGAACAGTGAAATCAGGCAGCGTATCATAACTTTCACTTAACAACCACAGCTCAAAGGAAACAAAGATACAGAGTGCAGGACTGTGTTTCTTGAAACCGGGGAGTGCTAGAAAATAAACCCTTTCTCTCCTCTTGCTGCATTAAGCTCATATTGTAAAATAAAAAAAAAAAAAAGAGATAATGAGTAGAATAATAAATAACATAATGAATAGAATAAAAGCATTTTTTACTTCATACTATCTAAACAGTTAAATTTTATTTTGGTGCAAATAGAATTATCGTAATGTAATAAATTTTATTTTTTCTTCAACAAAAATTTACATGGACATGCTGCAGAATTGCCATTTCTAAAAGTACCTAAGTAAAAAAAAATTAAAAGAGAATTTAGGAACTGGGATGCCTTTCAGTTATTACAGCCACAGAGTTTGAAGGAAAACCCAGGAAGATTGAACTCTTTTTTTTCCTCATGACCTGGTTTTTATTCTTCACAGGCTTGTGATTTTGTTGAGAACCATGACACTCCCTGAACACCTGTTTAATTTGGACTGTAGTGTATGCCATAATACGACCCAGCAGGAAGATGTAAATGCTGCCATAGAGAGTAAGAGAGGGAGTGTTGAACAGAGGATAAGAAGTAACACTGCTTATTTATGTTCCAGATCACAGTAACTTAAATACTCCTCTTTCCACATTTAGTAGCACTAATGATACCTCTTACTAATATTAGTGTGGTGCACTGCCAACAGCTGGAGGCCAATGCATTATTTGAGAGTTCAAGGACAAACTACAGAGTATAGTGCATTTAGGGACCAAGCTTTATTGCCCATTAAATGGCTGTTAAGCAGCATCAGAAGAGTGAAGATTTTTCATGTATGTGTGCCTTGCTTGAGGTTAAATTTCAGTTTAAAAAGGAACTTCTTTTTATTTCAGATAGAATGTACATATGATACTTTTAATTGAAAAACCTATAGCTCACTCTGATTGGATATACAGTGTGGGAAAGATTTTCATACCTATTCCAGATTTATCATCTTATAGTACATTTTTTACAAGACAAAATTTTTTAATTTTTATTTATCGCTTTGAGGCTGATAATTTTGAATTTAACAGATTATTTTTATTTTGTTTAGAACAAAAAGTTACCTAAACAAGAATCAGTGACAAAACCTCAGTAACAAAACATGTATTGACAACTACAACTAAAATTCATACCTCTACAGGCATATTTTAGGAAAAAAAATCTCCTTTTCTGTTCCATATACTCTCTACAGAATGCCTCCCTGAAGTTGGTGTAGTTATGAAATTGGTGTAGTTATGAAATAATACTACTTATCTGCTCTTTCTACCATACAGTTTTGATTGGTGAAGGATTCTTTACATCCTGTTCTAAACCATTTTGCTGCTATTAGTTTAAGGGCCACCGGGGCCCTCTGGGGATAAAAGTAGCTATTCAAGTGCAAGGTCATTAGGAAAACTTGGAATTTCCAAGTTAGTTGTTGTGCCTTCTGTTAGGAATGATATCTTTAAGAATCTGTTTCAAGAGCCATGACATCTTACGTGCAGCAGCCCAACAACAAAATTGGCTGTGTTACTACTGAGTTAACAGCACAATGGAATCTTGGTTCCAGATATAAAAGCAATATGTAAGAGTACAAGGAATGTGGAATTTTTTAATTTACATTCATAAAGCACAGGTTCATTAATTCATCTGGGAACTCTGTAACAGGTCATGATTCCCTTCTTACTAAATTTGTTTTGGTACACAAATGGTAATTATCTCCATTCTTACTGACAGGGGCAGAAAATGTTTGATTTCATTGAGTAGTTGCTAGCAGATGGTAACACCTCATTTAGCTCTCAAAAGAAACTGAGACTAGAAGAACAGTATTCACGAACCCTCCTTAGTTATCAGGCTGTCCTAATCCTCAGCCAGTTTAAGGGATACCCTCATCTTCCTCCTACCAACCATCTTCCTCTTTCCAAACCCTATAAGTGAACACTTAAAAGAGCTATTGTATTTTTTCCTTTCTGCAAACTAGACAAAGGTCTTCACCTAACACTTCTCTAAAGAACACAGCAATACAAGTGGCTAACATAAACATTCTCCTTGCTAGCAGATACAAAACGRTGAAAGAAAAAATTTACTATAGAGAATGATTCCAAAGTACTTGTAGCTTTTTTTAGAGCTTATGAATTGCTATAGCACCACTCTAAATAAACTGAATATTCTTTGACTTTTGAAATCCAGAGTCAGATCTTATTTTTACATATTCTTGATTCCTTTCTTAATCAACAGAACTCCTTGCCAGAATAAGTGCTGTTTCTACAGGGGAAAGGTTTATAAAACTAAGTAATCTAGCAGTTGAGTGAAAATACAAAATCCAATGCATCCAAACCCTAATGTATTTTATATCAAGATTTGAATTTGCACAAAGTGCCTAACTTTACCAATAGCATCTGCCAGTAAACAGCACATTATTAGCAGTTACATAAGTATCTCACAACTGGTCAGTTGAAAGCTGTATTATACTGCTAACATAAGAAAAAAACCTAGAAATAGTAAAAAAATCTGTTACATTTTATAAGATATGAGTGTATTATGTTCTTAGGAATAGACAGACACATAAAAGAACCTATTGCTTAAGCTTAGTGGTTGACTTTGTGCAACATATCACTTAGACCTTCAGTATTGATTCAAACTGAACTGACTCTTTTGGGTTGTATCATTCAGATGTGTTTGATCTAATCATCCTTCACTGGTAGGGAATGAGAGGAATCATGATGGACAGGGAGAATTTGTTTTGGTTTTAGTTCTGATAACCAAAATTGGATCCAACTGGCAGAACGTTGTTTCTGATATTTTGCAAACAATCTGGTCTATCCTTTGCGTGGCTGTGAGATGGAGGTCATAATGATTTGTTTGACACGAAAAGCAGACATAGTGTCTGTCTTGAAGATCTTATTATAGATAGCTCAAAAATACAGATCAATAAAGCATTTCTCCTTTACTAAAGTTTTTACTGGAAGTGACCACTTAAAAAACGCCCAGTTGAAAGCAATAAAGTAATAATAAACTTATATAAAGGGTAACCCTATTAATGTTAAGGGTTAAACCTATATGGAGCATAACCCTATTACTGTTAAGTGTTTGTATTTGTAGGACTCGGAGGAGAAAAAGAAAATTTGAGAATTCATATAAAGCTATCATGATGAGGAAGCTATTCCAAATATAGGAACAGCCTTCAGTAGGGCCCTAAGTGAAAAGTGGAGTGTGTGAAAAAGAGATGGAAGAAGGAAAATTGGTTGATGGAATGAGGGTAACAAGGAAGCACTGTTGTGAACAAGAACAGAGTTACATATGGTTGAAACTTGAACAGACACGCAGAGATAAGGACTAAATGCTCAAAGAAGAAAACAAGTCAATGCTGAAAGTTAATCAAGATGTGAGTGCTAAATGTAGATATTAGTTCAAGCTGTTGCTGCCTCAGCGAACTGGAGATGAAGAAGTTAGAAATGGGAGAGGCTAGGTGACTAGTGACTAACGGTCACAGTCAATACATGTATAAAATACAACTTGGTTTTAGCACTTATTCCTACATTATTATTTTAGGATGCTCCTGATAGCTGTCCCCATTAAAGCATCTACAGCTAACTTGTTCTTGAAAATCCATGCTGCATCCCTGTTTGCCACTAGATCACCTGTGCTGCATCCATATGAAACTTTGGCTGAGCTGACCTCAAGGACGTTAGCTATACAGTGCTACTAGCAGTCACACTATCGATTTTTATCCACCATGTTGATATTTGACTCCAGCATTGTCTTGTTTCAGAGGATGTGCCTGCCTTGGCTTGTCAGCATTTGCACTGATGTTGTGCCTAGAGATGTACCAATGAGCTATTGCTAACACCCTGAACTAGGCACTGATGAAGAACACATGCTGAATTTTGCTGAAGGTTATAATTTTTCTATGTTCTTGAAAGTCACGATCACTTTTTCTGGTGTAAAACTACCAGTCTTACAGACTGTACTATGAAGTTACACTAATTTCCTTTCTTCATTAAGATGGTTTTATATCATAATGGCGTGATGTGCAGTACATGTTTAGAATCTAAATATCACACAAATCAAGTGGAAGAAAAACGAACAAATGCAATTATGACAAAGCTAACGTCCCTCTGACTTCCTCTTGGTTATCATGAATATAGTTGTATCTTTAAGAGTCCAGTCAGCTGTGTCCAGCTGTTTTGTCAGGACACGTCATTAACAAATTCATTACATCAGTGCAAAAATGTATCTGTTTTCTTTCATTTTTTAAAAGTTTTGTACGCAAAAATAGGTAACAAATGAATAAGTGTAAAAGAACCTTTTTTTTTTTTTCATGTGGAACAAAATGTAATCATAAAAGAGTGCTACACTACTTAAAACAAATATAAAATTATTTTTAAAAACATTTGGTGTGTTTTTAGACTCCTGCAAAAAAAACAAGTTTCCTTTTTCTGATTTCTCCTCTGCATTCACACAGACTTAACAGGCATCTCCCTGAAAGTATTTTTGGCTAGATAAAAGAGTTTTACAGCTCTGGAGAAAATAACCTTGCTATTGCTCTTAACTATCCCCTTGATACTTTCATAAAAATGTTAGACCAAACAGAATCTCTCCAGGAAATTCCTAAACTCTAACCTTTCAGGGTCAGAGAATGCAGCAGACAGTTTGTTGTCTTGAACAGTGACCTCAGTGCAGTCCTACTCCAAACAAACTTTTAGATGCTATCTATGTATTATCTCAGGGGAATTCAGTGCTAGCCCTTAGAGATCAACAGTAGCACTTTTTGTACCACTTTCTTCACTTTCTACAAAGAATGAGGAAATGACTCTCGAATCCATTAAGTTTCAAGTATGTTGTAATTATTGGTTCTCTTAGAATAGCCCTAGTTATGCAAAAATTCTATATTGGAAATTATTTTTGAGAAGATAAAATGTGCAATATTTCAGTCTTTATGATGTGAATAATTCTGAAGCCAGAGCAGTTTTTGTGTGTATTTAGGATATTATAGGACTGAAAGATTTTCTGGGTCACCAGAGCATTTCTGTTGTAATACAGAACATGTTGTATAATTTCTTTCATAAACGTAGGAAATTCCTTCTTAAAAGTAGTTTTAAAAGAGTCCCTTTCTTACTTCATATAAGAAGATTATCAGATAGAATTTACTTCAGTGTTCTTAGATGAAATACAAATTAGAAAGCCTTGCAGAAATCACTAGCTTTGTTCTTTTATGGAAATAAAATTCTACGGAAAAATGCCTAGTTTGACATTTTTTGAGATTTCAAATTCTGCCCACCAAAACTTACACATTACCTATTATTCCATTAACATACAAATTACGTAAAGAAAGTTTTGCTCATCTATTTATCATTCTAAATTTAAAAAAAAAAGAATCTTGAAAAAGCTGTATATAGAGAGGATATTATTCAGTGGGTTTGTCAAATACACTAAAGCCATCAAACTAGTAACTATTGTTTAGATGAAATCATATACTAGAATAATCATGAGGTTCCACAATATTAATTTCTTCCTTTTGGTATAATCGAGTTTTCAGTTAACAAAAAAGGTTTTTTTAGAGAGAYTCCTGTGAATTCTTGGGGCTTCTCAGGACAGGACACATTCCAAACTTTGATCAATCTCTTCTAGAAAAATTACTCATTGACATTTCTTGCTATTTTACCCACTAGTTTCTCCCAGAAGGCAAAAACTTAAAGATCTCTGTCCTGCTCCAGCTGTAAAAGCACATCTGTCAGTTTAAATTAGATCGACAGCTTCCTATAGTCAAGGGGCAGACTAATGCCATTAACCTTCAAGCTTTACAAGAACTTTTTGGTGTTCAGTTTTCAAATGCAATACACAGCAACCGCATGTGAAGATGATAAATGCCATGAARAGTCAACAAAGTACGTAGTATTATTTATGAGGGACTTCAGACAAGAATATTTTTTTACTTTTTGATAATACTTTTAATGCTGATATAAAATTTTWAAAGTATGCATTTAGCAAGTAGCAGATTTTTAAGGAGAAATATGTTCTTTGTGATTTACTGTAATCTTATAAACCATAGACTAGATGGGAGCAGTATTTAGCTGGACAAGAGAAATCTCTCTTGAATCTCTAAACCTTGCAGYGTTTGTTTGTAGTAGTAGAAAACATATCCATGTCTTTGTGGCATTCTTAACTTGATAGCCAGATAGAAGGAAGTGGGGATCAAAATGACCTTTTTCCCCCTCCTCATTATAAGCTCTGCACCTGAAACATTCTGAACATGATAGGAACAGCCTGAATTATCTGGGTAGCAAGGAAATTTGCAATGTGGTAACTTCTGCACAGTACTAGATAAGACTATTATGCTTTCCCATGCTTTTAATAGTTTAATAAAGTTGCAGATCCTTTGTATCTGTCATTTATAGACCTGCATATCCTCATTAACAGATCATGTCTTAAACAACCACCACATCACACAAGATGCTTGTCACTGTCACATATAGCATAGCTCTCATGACAAAGGTGGGGTTTTTTGGKKTTTTTTTTGTTTTTTTTTTCAAAAGATACATGTGTGAGCTAATGCTGAGTGGAGATAGAAATCTACAAATTAACTGCTTGAAAGAAGCAAAATGCTTGCTTTGGAGCAAAGGGCGAAGTGTATAACCATAAGCATAGGTAAGTTTAGTAAAGCTGGAGTTTATATATGATGTTATCATGTGAAAAAGTATAAAGAAGTAAAAAGCAGAGGTTCAATAAATTAAATGTTGCAGCCACCTCTTCTCTAAAACAACAAGAACATATGGAAGTTTCAAAACAAATTCATTGATTATATACATTCTTCTTTATTGCCTTTCAGTTTGCACTTAAGTTGGATGTAATAAATAATGAAAACAATGAGCTCCATTTTAAAAGGAGCTGATGAATCCTGTGAAGTGCAAAGAACACAATCCCCATTCCCACTGACTCCTATGGTATATAAGGACATTCAATTATTTGACTGAGACCTAAATGAAAGAAGTGTGGCAAACAGCTTAATGCAGAATGTCAGAAAAATTGACCTCAGGAAAAAAACACCCAGATGTGTCAGTGAATATAATAATATAATTTTTTGATTTTATGAACCAGACATATATTTCAGTCCTGTGGAGYGTCCTTCATTACTCAAAACTATCTTTTCAATTTTGGTCTCTGATGGAAGAATTCAGATTCAATAAACAGTTGCCAAATTTTTTTTGTACATACATTTAAGACTATTCCCATGCTGCTAGTGAAATATTGTTGATCACACTGTTTACCTGTCAGATTAGTTCACTGTTGTCAACAGCAAAGCTATGCTCTACTGGAGATTATTAGTTATCTGCACAAGGTAAGTGAGCATTTGTTGAACACTATTAGTAGTGAAAGGAGAGGAAAAACACAGCAGTATAAATATTGCTTCATGCTGTGATTAAAAAAATCTTCTGCAAGCCTTTAAGAAACATATAATAAAAAATACCAAATGTTTCCAAGATAGAAAGATTTTAAGAATCAACAACTGATGAAGTTCTTATCTTTTTATCTTAAGACTGCTGTCTGCACAATTTACTTTCTCTCCACCCTTAAGCTTCTCATTGATGAGCACACCATATTTTTTGTAGAATGAACTTAAGAGATCCATAACAATTTGATAAAGCATTGTCACTAGAGCCTAAAGAGACAGTTTGGATCCAGCAAGAATCATGAATTCTCACTTCTTTTCAAGATGCAATATAAATCCAGTTTCTATCTGTAGTTTATACCCATATTCTGTATGGGCATGTGTGACTGCAAAACTTAAGTCCGTGATAAACCCCTGTTATCTTGTACTGTGTACTGCTATAGCCTCTACACTCCCATTATCCATAGTGGAGTTTCTTGTCAAAAACGGTCCGTTTAATGGAAATGGGGAAAGAAAACTCTTTCACAGACAACAGAACTAGGGATCAAGTTTTAGTAGAATGGCTTTTGTTATCTTGCTGCCTTTAGCTGAAAACCTTTACCACTAGGCTACAAGGCCTGCTTGCTTTTGTGACATTCTCTCTGACCTAGCTAACTTTCCCTGCCCCCCCCCATAACAGAATAGTTTAAATAGGTGGGATGGAAACTGTACTTATCTTTCTCTTCATGACCTATATGTTGGTCATTAGGACAGAGATGAAAAGGCTGAAAGAACTTAGTTTCAGTTTTCTCAGCCAAAATAGTGTATTGAATCTGTGTCTTTCTTATCTTAGGAGGATGCTTTAACCAGTAAGGTACTGTATAAAAGCAAAAGTGAGAGGGCATCACTATCACCTCTTCTAGACAGGTTTTGAAAGAAAGGATACAGGCAGCTATCTGAAGAATAGCTTTTGGGCAGTGAAGTTTGAATGGGAGAAGGCACCTCTCTGCAACACTGAGAAAAACACCTGAATATAGGATAAGGATTTGAATTAAACCACATTCCTGTTTTCAAGATTAGGTTGGGCCAGCAGGAAGTGGCTCTCTGCTCCAAGTGCTGTTGATCATTTCCTATGCACTGTATAGGAACTGGGGGGCAATGCTGTGAGTTAGGCACAGAGCCGCTCAGCACTGTAGCATCAAGTTTGTTTGTTTTGTTTTGTTTTGTTTTTTTAATTTAGCCTTAAGTTGCATTCTAAATATTACACAGGAAAACTAGTAGAACCAGAGACTGAATGTGTATCTGCCAAGTCACAGTTCCCTGCCATAACCACAAGACCAACATTCCTAATGAGGAGCTACAACAGACATGAGTCACTGTGGTTGTGGTTCTGCAAAGTAACATTTTACCTTCTAATTTAATAATTGTCACATTATACTTAGGTTAATTTGTACTTTTGAATAATTTTTTGTATTTGGCTTATGATTTTTCCCTCATATTGTTTGTTTCAGAGAGACTGCTAGAAAAGTTCTATTTCAAAAGAAAATTATTTCTTATAAATTGTATATAGTACATCTAGAAATAAACAAAGCAGTTTCTCACACTTCTTATGTTAACATTTAAACTTCATTATAATGATATTTCAAAAATATTACCAATATTACATAAAGCATATACATGCAAGTAGCCTTTCACTAGAATAATATTTTTAAAATCTTTATAAAATAGATGTTGAATACTCTTGGCATGCATAAATTTTAGCTAGATGAAATTACTTCTAAAGGCTGCATCTCACAAGTTAGACAAGGAGTTATCAGTGACCCGACATTAATGCACATTTTGTTGTTCATTTACTGATGCTGACAACTATGTTCTATAGTTTCTAATTTTATTTCCGACTTTAAAGGTGGCAGGTTTTCCAAATACAAAACTCTTAGAGGATTTTCTTAGGTGCTCATCTATTAGTACCACATAAATACCACGAAAAGTCCCCATTAAAATAAGAAAACAGAGCTGAATTTTTGATCAGTTAAATATTTGGACAGCTCAGTTGAACTCTAAAAGTCTACATTTACCAAGTCAGTACACAGTGGTATCTGAAATAATAAAAAGGTAAAAGGCATTCTCTTAAACCCCACAGTGTGGTAACTGTTGGGAAATGGGCTGTCTTTTTAAGTAAAGACAGCTGACCACTAGGCACGTTTAGCACACTAGAAACATAGCTGGGTTTAGTCCATACTGAAAATATATTCTGAGTTAATTGAGTTTGCCTATAAGCAAACATCGCTAATTCTCTTGCTAACCAAAGCAGGAATTTTTATGTGTCTCGTACATACTATCAGTAATCTTTAACAGAATGTCTTTACAGCTACGTAATCCACAAGAAGTGCCAGAGAAGCCTGTCCTTTTGCCCTCTTATTTATACCTGATTGCTTTAGAATCATTACCAACTAATGATACTAAAAACTGTGGTAGGTCAAACAGATACAAGGGTATTCCGGTACCTCTTAAAAAACAATTTACAGATTACCCTCAAATCCCTCATAATTTCTTCTAGTAAAGGCCACACTGAATTTCAGAAGAAATGAAACATGGCAAATGTGTTTAGCGGAATTTAGAAATCCACCAAAGCATTTGCTACTCAAATGATGTTTCAGGCTACAAATACATGTCTATTTTACAGGCAGAAAATCTCAGAGAGTCCTTAAAGAGAACTAGTTTCTAATAGTTAGAACCTACCCGCAGTAAAAACCTATTATTTTCATTTCAGAAATATTTTGCAGTCCCAATCTGAACAGGGCTCTGATGTACTATGCAATCTGTAGAAATAAAATGTACTTTCCGTACTTAGAATAATTTTACTATCCTGAGTAAAAGAACAGACATTTCAGTAGTGACCTAATACACAGAACAGAAATGCTTCCATACTATACAAGCGGGTTTCCTGAAGATGTTCTCTACATTTCCTTTTGTTTACTCTTCTCCAGTGTTCGTATCATTTGACTATGAAAGAGGTTATTTTTATACTAAACTATAAAGTTTTATTTAGATAGTATTATGCTTCTATATTACACTAAAAATGAAAACAAAGCAGACTCCTGCTAATTGAATCCTAAAATGTCCCAGAATACCACAAAGGCCAGCACTGCACAAAAATCACTAACAATTTTAAACCCCACACATTCCAAGTGCTCTCAGATACTTTTTTTCTCTAGTAGGGGTACAAGCAAGCAATACAGTTTACAGTTCATTATGTTATCTGTCATATTCAGTATATTCAGTAGTTATGCTGAACAGCATAACGGTTATGTGGTAACAGAAAACTAAGTAACCAGTAGCGTGCTCCAAGTTGATTTCAAGCTTTGCCAAAAATAATGTACATACTTCAGCATATTTTGGCTGTACACCAAACAAGAAACAATTTGTACTGGATTATTATTTGTTGAATTAGTTGTGTTATCCAGCTACAGATTTACTTTCTTTAAATGTAAGTCTGCATATTTTCTCTTCATGTAATAAGTTGATATATCATATAGTATAAAAATACCAGAATATGAGATAGCATCACTTAGTATCATGTAATGTTCTAAACTGAACAGTTTCTTTCAGAAAGAGTAGGAAAAGATTTATTTGCTGTAGAAGCCTAGCTCTATAAAGCTAGACTCTGTCAACCATAGCACTCAATGGAAGCCTTTGGTATTCAAGAAGATTCACATGCATTTATGTATTATTAATACAGAAAACCATTGTTTCATTGACATATTATGTAAATCATTGACACTACATATATATATATAAAAAATGAATTATAAATTGCATAAGTGATATGCAATTGATATGTGATATATATACTATATGGTATATAGAATATACTATATAGTTTACAGTATACAGTATATAGAATATAGTATATATAAATATTATACAGGTTGATCCAAAACTGTTGAAGTGAATAGTTGCTAAATGGAACCAGGCTGTGCAGTCTGGTGAAAAGTTGCATGGGCTAGTGGTTTACATGTTCATTCATGATTTAGGAGGTAAAGTTCTAGTCCTAGTTGTGTCTCTTGCTGTTGTGTGGCCCTGGGAAAGTCATTATTGCCATGGTCTTCTGTTCTGCACCTGTAAAACTGGCACCTACCAGTGCAGCAGTTTGTGCTGTGTGGGTGGACAGTTATAGAGAAGAGCTTGAAATTAATAACTTAGTAAAAAGAAGCTTCACAAATGGACTTTGCCGTAAGTATGAGACACTACTGTCAGGGTGCAGACTGATGACTGGCAACCTGCAGACTAGGGAAGAAAGTGCTCAGTTCATGCTAGGAATATTATTGCAGCTGTGGGATATTTTTGTTGGGAGCATTATTTCGGTTTTTGTTGGAAACTTTACCTGAAGAGATCATCAGAAAAGTGGGAATATGAAATCCCACTGACTCAGTATGACCTCTGCTGGCCAGAGTCCTACGTTATCAGAAAGCAAATGTGCAACTCAAATGTAACATTCTAAAGGCCTGTTAAACTGRTCATATATTAGCTTTGAGTAAAGGTCAATTAATATCCCATATATTTGTAATAAATTTCAGACCTCAGTTGAAAATTTCTGGCACTTCTTTAGAGCATGAGAAAATTTATAGTAAAATAGAAAGCAAAATCTAACCTGAAAAAGTTCATTTTTTAAAATAAAATATGCTCAACAAGTAAATGTAGTAGAGTATTTTTACACTACACTTAAAAGCAGAAATTTGGTAAATCACCATAAGGATTGTAGCAAGTTATGGTCACTCTCAATAAACGATTAAATAGAACTACTATATTTTTAATTGTCAGTATCTCTTTCACTTAGATAATGAACCCTTTCTGCTATACTGAAGTATATATCTTATGCTTTTGGTGTAGGTATTTTGTGCACAATAAATGATTGCTCGTTCCTTTACTTCTTCAAATCTGTGTAGTTTTGAGGTCGTCTTAAACTTTYTGGAGCTATGAATAACAATCTGTCAAGTCATTTCATAGGGAAATGAAATGCATTGTTAAAATTCTATTGTTAGTAAATTTCTAGCCAAAGTAATGGTAATTGTGCCTCCTTCATTGTCACTCAGTATTTAATATTTCAGTTGGAAAGTACTGATCAGGTCCTGGCAAAAGCTAAAGGAATGTTTCAACTGCATATAACAAAGAAAATTGCTTTGACATCTACAATTGCTAATCAAGGAGCCTAAATGTATGAAAGCTTATGGATTTTCAATCCTCTGATTCTTTACTGCATTTAAGACTAATTGGTGAAAGAAGAATAAGCAAAACAGTAAAAGAAATGACTGGAGTGAGGTCAGTAGCTTCTGTCTCATTATGAAGAGTTTTATTAATTACTGAAGGATAAAATGTCATTTATGGGCTAGATTCACAGAAAAGTTAGAGAAAGATCACAAATGACCTAGCTGTGTATTTAAACTTTTTTTGGTTGAACTTCACTCCAACATTTCAGCCTCAGGGTCTGACCCTGAGGGTGCCTGAAATCACTGAATGTGTAAGCTTCTGTGAGTGGAGATAGCTACGCAGTGAGAAATTTGTTTTTTGGCACACCTAGAAATGTCCAAAATTTAATCGAGCAAGCAGTTGCTTAAGAGGTAGGAAAAGAGCTCAGTAAACTTGCAGTTGTATTTAATCTCTGGGTAAAATCTGATTTGGCTAATAGGTGAGTGAAAAGGCAGGTTGTGAGCATGTTTTGACTGCAGCACTAGGTCTCTGATGTGTAATCTCACTGAGTTTTTGAGCATTAGGCACAACTGCCATTTTTAATGAAAAAAGTTCAGGCACATCTAACTGCAGGTTCTGGATTCTCATCTAAACAGGAACCTAAATTATTGACAGGATAAGAGGGAGATGTCTTCTAAGCTTTGCATGTCTAAATGTGCAGCGTGCAGTGCCTTGCAGAGTTATTAACTTGCATATCAGAAGCAATAGTATGTATGTCCTGGGAACAGCTTGGCACCTGACTTAATTAGCCCTGTTTTTCAGGTGAAGTGTGGCATTGAAATGGATATCCTCCTTCAGGTATGAGTCTGCATCTGGGACAGAATCCTCTCAGGCTCAAAGCTGGGCCTCAGCTTAGTAATGGAGTGGGCTTTGGTGTTCCTATTCTACCTTACATAGTCCCCTATTCAGTGCATGTGCTATATAATGAGTCCTATTATGGTATCTATGGTATCTGTTATGGTACCAGAGCACGGGAAGTTATGATTCTGATATACACTGGCACACCTGAGCCAGTTTCATATAGGTAACAGAACACAAAACACAAGCATTCAAGCTTTAGAACATGCAAGGAAACAGCAAATTAAGGCTCTTGAAGACTGTACACTGACTGCTACCATAGGATAAAGTCTATGCTGCTCTCTCTTTGCTATTATTGATAGTCACAATAGCTAGATTAAGATATGATAGAGTATCTTCCCAACTTCACTCAACTATCTACCTATTTTTTTTCACCTAATTCTGCATCATTAAGGAAGGTTGGATGTGTAACTCAGGTTCCATAACAGCTGGTATTTTGATACCAGTAAGAGATGCAATGCTTAAACTTTTGTGGATCTAGTCCTAGCTCCACAACTGTGTTGCTGATGCACTGAGTGTGTACCATTGAATATTCCAATCCATGTGTAAGTCCAAACAATCAGTGTTTAGTAGTGAGATCCATTTCAGCAATTTCAAGACACAAACCAGTCATTTACTAGTGACTGGATAGAGTCACAGTTACTTATTCTAAATACTTCTTGGTTACAGTTCATTCTGTTTTATCAACTTGACAAAAAATAATCAATTAATAAAAATATTGAGATATTAAAATTTTGATAAATTATGATGGATGTATTTTATCAGTAAAAGAATTCCGCAGTTACTATACAGAAAGGAAAACATGAGCCTACAGCTGAGCGATGCTTGTGCAGGAGCTAATAGGGTTAAATTTTTGTAGTGGAATTGTAAAGAATGCGAGGGATAATCTTTCCCTTTAAAGTAATCTTGGAACGTAGAGACATTAATCTCATACTTATGGTATCCAACAGCTTGGTCCTTGGTAGTAATTAATAAGACTTTTCAGTTGCTGCTTAAATTAGCTTAGTCATGGTTTCCAACTAATATGTCTCAACTACATGCTTGCATAATTATGTTTGTTGATGTAACGTAAATTATAGCACTCATAAAAATAATTACTTATTTTGTAACATGATATCAAATATAATATCTTTTTACTGTTTGACAAAAAACCTAATCAATGCAACCATTTTTCCCAAGAGGAGGTGATATGTTAGCACTCAGAAAACTGACAATGCAACATACCACTGCATTCCACATCCACAGGAGAGCAGTCTGTGATGTATGTTATGATGTCATAATGTTAGATAAGCAAACAAGAGTTGTTTGGTTCAACTGCTTAGAAAATCTCATCCTTTGTCTCACCACTGTTTATAACAGAGATGTTTTTATCAGGCATGATGAAATAGTCACATATGATGAACACCCTAAATCAGCAAAATATTAGAGCAATTGCCTGTGTTGAGCACACTGCAATATAAATTAATGAAATGAGAGAATTTTGTATGTTCAAAATAATTCCCTAGCAAATAGAAAACAAAACATTTAACCTAGTGTAGATATTTAAGAGTTCATATAACATTTTACAATGAATTCAAATATTCTGTGTTGCTCCAAGAATTAGGACGATCTTATGACTTTTACGGTTGTTTGGCATCCCTAAGAAGAAAAATCAATCAAGACATCTTTACACATTTTATTATTTAAGAATATGATCAAATCAAGTTTGTAATTCAAGCATTGCAGTGATATTGCATACTCTCTTTTTACTAGGATTCCACTGGCATAATTTTGTCTGTAACACTTGAGTGTTTTTCAGTAAGAGTAAGTGCCCATCATCTACTGGTAGGACACCATCCATTAAAAGTAAATACACCTGCATTAGCAACCCCTCTCTGTTATACACAGTTCCTTAAAAACAGGCAAAATGAATAGGAGTGACTATGAAATCTAGGAGTGACTATGAAATCCATTTTTCTTTCACTTTTTAATACATGTTGTAATAAGGCTGTTCTATAAATCACTGCCTTCATTGACTCTTTGCTGCAAGGCCACCACACTTTTATGAATAACATATAACTGAGCATAGAGAAAGGTGCTTTAAAAATATATTATCAGTACTCCTAGTTTCAGTTTTGGAACTGTCTGTAATATAGATTCTATCTGAACTACTGACCTTCTCCCATAACAATGAGTGCAATGTTTCATGTCAGTGTTTCAAGAAGTTTGAATTCCTTCTAATAACAACAGCTCTGACTTTTCTTTTCAAACATACTTCAGAATCTGAACTTCATGTTCCTAGTTAAAAACATAAGTAATGTGAACAAATATCTTCCTATTCTGTGGGGACTGGGATTTATGATAAAAGAAAAACAGGCACTAGGAGCAATGTGTGCTCCACACTTAAAAAAGGAACAGTCAGCTAAACCAGTGTAGTGATGGAAAACAGAGTGGCCTTTGATAGATGTGTAAGTATATATTTCTTCATCATGAGAAAAGGAAACATTCTGGAGTTGTAGAAAGATCTGTAAGCTCTAGCACTAAAATTCGTTTCAGCTCAATACACATCAGGAATGCAATGTACTAATAAACTAAAAAGAGATGGAGGAATGAAGGGAAAAAACAAGGTCTAAGTTTACTTCCAAAGGATATGGACTAATTTTGTTTAAACTCTGACATACTTCTCAGCCTGTTAGTGCTCAAAAATATCATAATATTTTACCAAGACCAAAAATATTCTACCATTTACCAAAGCAGCTCAGTTCATTTAACTTAAATGCCATGGAATATTACCCTTTTAATTTAAAACTTTCTATAATTTCAGCCTTATGATTTATTTCCACAGAAGAATATCTAAATTCTCAGAAGTACTTAGGTATTTAAATCCTATGTAGGCACATAATTCCCTTTTTGACAATGTGCCTAAATATCTTAGCTTTTTATTGAGGAGRTAGCCTTTAAAATTTTTCTGTATCTTTTTTCCATTGTTGATGAGTACTACCTATGTGAAGTATTTTTACGTTATGCAAACTTAAGGAAAGGTTTCACTTTTTTGGCACTTAACAACTACCTTTTTGCTTAAGAGTTTTCAGAAAATATTTCATAATGACTGTTTCAGAAAGGTAAACATTTGATTTCAACATCAAATGAGTAAAATGAAAAGGTAAAAAAGTTAAAGCTAACCGCTGTTCATCCTTTCCAAATACAGATACTTTAAGGCAATGACACTTAAACCCTTATGAACGCCAAACTAGTTTATGGATGTAAGATCAAATCATGTTCAAACTTGATGCTGTTGAATTCAAATTGTTCTTCAAAATAATTCCTTATCTCAGATTTCTGACATCTGGAATGTGGCCATTGCATAAGCGTAATTACCTATCAATATTTTTGTGATTTTGAGTGGGTATAATGGAAAAATATCTACCCTGACTGGTTTGTTTGGCACTAAGTAAAAACTGTAAGAGCTGTTCAGATGGTAAATCGTGATAGGGCCATTTTCTTTTAGACTATAATTCAAAAGAATGTATTCACACCAGTACCTGGTATTTGATTCTGTATCTATGATAAGCTGATTTAAAGAACGTCCTGAGGTCATCTAATGTGAATTTGGATCAGCTGCACAACTATTTTACAATTCTAGGGATCAATATTTTCTACTGAAAATGTTGCTATGAAGTAAGCGTATTCTCCTGAATCTGACCTGTTTCCATTTTATATTTAGAGACTGCTTTTTGATAAACTTTGCATAACTAACACAGATGTTTAATATCTTCAGTAATTTGATGACATATAATTTCTTGGACCTCTAGATCTCATTATAGTTTTTGCTTTTCAGATAACGATTGTATATTATACTTACCATAATTTTTAAATTTAACTTTGTAGGAAGAGAACAATTTATCTGAGTGAGAAAGGATATCTGGACTAAACAAAAATTTAAAATACAGACTGAAGTTGCATGATTTATGAAACTTTCAGTGTTCCTATCTACATGAATACTCCCTAGATTTTTCTTGTTGTTTATGAGAGACCAGCCAAAAWWAAAAAAAAAAAAAAAAAAAAAGCTATGTAACTCAAACTCTACTCTCAATTATACTAATGCAATCCAAATTTCACTAGATGAAATCACAGATGAAAAAAAGGAAAGCAGAATCTAAATTATTACTTCCAGATAAGGAAGTTCCTGAAAATTATTCCCTTAAATTTTAGAGCTGGAAATATGACCTCTTCCTGTTCTAAGAGAGAATCACTATTTCTTAGAAACATTATCTGGCCTGACTTAACATCAGCCATGTCAGCCATGTCATTTCAGCTAAAAAACATTCTGCAGTGGGGGGAATCTAAAATGTTGTGTTACTGCCTCAACACTAAATGTTGTGTTTGGTGAGTAAGAATGCACAGTATTTCAGTGATTCCTTTTCAGTATATCCCTCATTTTCTACTCTCCAACAAGCAGAATTTGCTTGAAGGAAATCAAGCATCCTATGTTATTTTAGGGCATGTACGTGGTGATGAACAAATCAAATAGAATGTTTCAGAGGGTAAAATTACACCTCAGACTTGATTTTTAATACTCTAGATGCAAGCTTTTACTTAGCAACCTGATACACAACCAGTTAAGTCAACTGAGAGATTTTGTTAATATTAATGGACATTTTATCAGACTCTGGATCTGGACAAAATTTATCAAAATTATTACTTTCCTGAAAGTGAAATGGGTATTTTTGAAACTGTGACTATTAGTGTGCCAAATCTGTGAGCTTCATATTAGTTATATGATGAATATCCCACATAATTAGCCACAGGCCCGTTTGGAAATCTCAGTCTGTTTAAGAAATTGATTTAATCTCTCTCTCACGTTATTTACAAAGGGTTATCCACTTCATACTTGACATGACATGTATACGCATATAAAATAAAGCATGTCTGAAAGTCAGGCTTAGTAAACAAATTTGCAAAATAGATTTTCATACACACAGAAAAGTGACTTGACCAAATGCTGTTATTATTGAAGACTGACAAGTTTTTTCATTACTTACTCTTGAAAATATCAGCCTCAACAGGTGGGATATTTTTGCAGATATTGAAAACTATCAGAGACTTTAATTACTTCCTGTATCTCCTAATTTTTTCTCTCAAAACATTTTAATGACTGAGTGCATTGCCATTTGGCTTTTATTCAGAAGCTAGAAATAAGCCAGAAGTTTATTTATAAAATTTGACAGCCTGTCTCCTTATGACCCGTGAAAAGACTGGATTTGCCAAAATGATCTGAAGAATTAGCTTTCCCTAGATAAACAACAAGATGCCTGCCACCTAAGAAAATCCTCCTGGGAAGACGGGTTTTCTTTAGGCAATTTAGAACAATTCTGTTATGACTAGCATAATGTAATGAACCAGTTCAAGGTATCTGTTAAAACAGGAGCAAGTACGCACTCCTTTTTAGCTGTCTTAGCACAGTATGTGATCTGATGTCTAAAGAGAACATTTTAAACTGGAATAAAATCTTAATTTACATAGTTTGACTAATTATATGTAAGCTAAGTGTTTCCACGTGCAGTAGAAACTGTGTACTCGTAATTTTTGACAAAGTATTTCCGTAAAAGACAAACTTCTGAAAGCAATATTCTTTAAGAAAAAAACCCAGATCTTTTCTAGACGTGCATGTTTAAAATGATTGCTTCAATTTAACAATTAACTGTACCGATAAATCTTGAACATTCTGTTAGCACTATTTTATGTAAATGGTATGTGTCAACAAAATATGTTAAGACCATGAGAAAAGGTTAAGTGGTACTACAGTAGATTTTACACTGCTCATAACTCTCTTGTGTCACTAAGTCAAAGTTACTAAAATAAGACAACATCCCAATTTCCCTAAATTGTGAATCTTCTATGACACATCTATCAGAAATTTAGATATGAGGAATAATTTCCCACGTGTTAGGCATTCCAAAATGACAGTGGTGCATTCAATCAGACAGACTTGTATTCTTTTAGATGAGAAAAAGTATATAAGCTTAATTCTATACTTAATTCATCTGTGAAAATAAACAGTAAAATAATACTTAACATACAACTTATTTTTAGACTAAAGACTGTAGCGATTTTAAAGTCTCTAAGAACCTTCAGGTTAAATTTTATATCTTGTGAGAATTTTAGAATAGTGCAGTTAATTTTTAATGGTGTCAATATTGTCATTGTTTCTAAAATAGTCTTTCTTTTATTTCAATGAAGCACCAGTAATACTTATAATTTCTGGAAATGAAAGACAGAATTGTTTTAATCCACATATCAGTAATTCCCAAATTCAATATTTTTTATACAAAATAAAGATGACAATCGACTCTTTTAAGAGTTTCAAAAGTGCTCCATAAAGTCTTGAAAGTCTTGAATGTCTTTATTCTGACCCATGAAAAGACTGGATTTGGCAAGACAATCTGAAGAACCAGCTTTCTCTAGAAACAAGATGCCTGCTACCTAAGAAAATCCTGCTGGGAAGATGGATTTTCTTTAAGCAAAAGTTAGAATAATTCTAGCATAATATAATGACTCAGCTTAAGGTATCTGTTAAAACAGAAGCAAGTACACAGTTCTTCTAGTCTTTTTCAATTTTTGATATAATATGAAAACATGGATGTGGGTAAACACATACCTTTCAAAACTGATGCCAGTTTGGTTTTTTTCATCCAATTGCCCAATTCAATTTGTATTTTAACTTCTACTACTATCTAGATTTGTAATCCATCACTGAAAATTCTTAAGGTTACAGTATTTTTGGGATGTTTTTGAGATGTTTTGATAGCTGTACATTTTGAAAGCCCTAGTGACACTGCTACTGGCAGTTCTTGCCAAGCATTCAGTGGGAAGTTGGCATTCACTTTTTTTCCCAAGGCTGTATAAATGTCTGGTTGTTTACATTGCTGTTATCTCAGGAAATAGGCTGGAGTGTCTTTCTGTACTGTAGTTCATATGCCCTTATTGGTATTAGTAGAAATTACAATAATGAGGGACTACAACTTATTTTTTGCTCATTTTATTTATGATAACAGATTTTTTTTTGCTGTTTATCACTTTTCATATTACTGTATTTTACTGTTCTGCATAAAACGTGATAAATTTAGGCTTAGTATTACTTAGCACAATATGATGAGTATCTACCTCCAAACTCCAAAATACATGCCTATTAATTAGGGATATACAGCTGTCTACAGTACTAAAATCATCTATATACTCTATATTTAAAATACATAGTGCATGTGTGTACATAATAGAATATAATAGGAGATATACTACTACTATTCACCTACTTACAGACAACTGGTAAAGTTAGGGAAAGTGAAAGCTGACTCTTCAGAAAGTATATTCTTCTATTTGCCTATCTGTTTTTTAAGTCTTGTTTTTGTTTCCACCTACCTTTATTTGCTTATTGTGACTAGCAAAACTGCTAAGGCACTTTCCATAAGCATGGGGGTTTCCTTGGGTGCACAGTGTCACAAGTTCTCCAATTTTCAGGGGACCGTACAAAAGTGGAGCTTTTGAATACTGGGCTTCTAAAACACAGTGAAGCCATTCTATAGCAAAGAATATATGTAGAGGTGATTTTTGGATACTTGATATAAAAGATCCAATGAAGAGGGATTGCCTCTAAGTTAACTGCTGGACTTACTGGAAACTGAAATGCATTAAAGGATCAGAATGAAATGGGGAAAAAAGAGACAGAAATAAAAAAGCTCTGGTTTGCTTGTGTAATTATTTTAGACAAGGGTACTCCCAATTAACTAAACAAAAATCCTAACCAACGTATGAATTACAGTATTAATGGACCAGATCTTTCATAATGATACTTTATTTACAAAAAGGGCTATATATATATTTATTTACAAAGGACTATATCCAGTATATACTTCGTATATTAAAAATGCAACTCTCAGCAGCTAATGAATATATTTATATAATTTAACATAATATAAAACATTGTAAAAAGTGAAGACAAGAGAGAAATTACTTCATTTAAGTCATTTTACATGTGTGTGTAGACTTTGTATTATCCCACAGAAGTGCTATCTCTTGGGCACTGGTCTTAGCCAAGCAGATGACAGAAAACAAAAACCTGATGGAATTTCTTTGATTAGCTTGCATTCATTCCTTAGGGAAAAAAGGCTAGCTTCCAGAGATCTCACTTACTTTTCTTAGAGCCAGAAAAAAATCTCACCTATTAGCAGGATGTCCCAAAAATTACAGACAGAAAAACCTTCCTAGGACTTCTAGTACAGCTCTACCAGTGTTCTTATAATTCTGTATCTGACCAAGCTTGAACATCCATCCAAGGATGGAATTTCTGTCACTTTGCTCAAAGTCCACTTTATAATAATGATGACGTCAAGATCTAGCAATGGCACAAAGCCTGTGCAATTAATTGCAGTCAAAGGTTTTTCTAAACACTTTTGACAMAAAATAACATTGTTTGTATTTCATACATGTTTAACTTTGAGGTAGAGAAGTTGAATTAGAAAAAGAAACAACTATTGCCTCTTCAGAACAGATTTTCCTTTAAATTATATCAGATTTTTGGATTATATGAAAATATTTTGTTTTCTAACAAGACATTCGTTATTTTGTTTAATAGAAAAGCCCAAGAAAAATTTAAATGAAGCATTTATTGTTGGAACATTTCTCATGGAACAACTGATGCTATTTCTAGTGGAGAAAATTGACAAATCACGATTACATTTGGAATTTATATCTTTTAAAATCAGGTTTCAAATATTTTTTCCATTTTCTTCACTTTGCAAGTCCTCATTCATGAGGGTTTGCAGTCTAAATTTCACAAATAAAACTTATGTTAGCACTTGGCATGTTTCAAAGGTTTTTTATCTCATTTTCTGTTTTTAATTTCAAATAAAGTTCTGCAATAAGTAGTCTTTGGCAGCATTTTCAAGTAGCCAATTTGCATCTGCAAATACTAATTGAGAGATTTTGTGGATAAATAGCTGATAATCTCAACTAATATAAAGTATTTGCTCTAAAATTGTTTGCAGAGAGATTTTGATGTCAACATGTTTCTTCCTGGATATTTTGCTTTACTTAGAATACTGTTTTTCTCTGATTCAGAAGGCAAGCCTAAAACTCAGAGAACATCAGAGAACAGCCATGTGTGGGTGTGTTTTTCAGTCATTGTGATAATCAATGAGTACTTTCTATGGAAAAAAATCAGTTTACAGAAAATACAACTAAACTAAAAATGGAAAAGAATTCCTTTTCCAGAGGTACCTGAATCTGGAACAGAGCTGCTCAGATTAGCCAAAATATCTCCTTATTATTTGTGGATTAGTAATAAAAACTGGGCTGAAAATGAAATTTTTATTTATCTCTAGCAAATATTACTGAATCATTGTAATGTGTGACACAATATTAACACATTATGTCCATGTTCTTTGTAACAATGTAATACATGACATGTGTTGGAACAATGCTTGTATCCTACACAGTAACAAGTTATAGGTAAGGCTGAAACTGTGTCTTGATGTTAATGTGACAGCCAACAATGCCTTTCTTCTAAAAAAAAAAAAAAAAAAATCTTCAATTTAAATGTTTCTTTAAATGGTAAATGTAGCAACACGTGAGACTCCACATGCCCTATTTGCTCTTCACACTGTCCTCCTTTAGGCAATGCAAATGAATGTTTTGCATTTTTCCATTAAAGGATGGCTTTTCTATTTCGCTTTGGGAAACACTTGTAGGAGCCAGGTATCAGAATTCAGCAAATTATTTTAAACGAGATAGTGCTGCCTTAAACACAGCTCTACTTAGCATGTCTAAATATCTGAATATTTAGTGATTTCAAATAAGAAAAGAGTCCTTTCCTATAGTCTAGCCTGTTTCCATGCTCCTTCCAAAGCATCAATTGTTTCTAAAATAAGATCTTTTCAAGGACATCTAAATAATTTCCTGTCACATCCATATCTGACTCTTACCAGTACACCAGCATGGAATTCAGTTATCAGCTGGGAAATGCAGACATACTAAACTTCAGTCTGTGCTAGGAGGTATTCTGCACGTTTTTAGAATGGGACAATACCAGAAATGACATAAATGTTAATGGCAGAAATATGAAGCACTTTTAAATTATTTACTCAGCATGACATTTTTAATGACATTTTTGCTTTCTGTCTGGGTAGTAAATCCAAAGCCAGGCTTTTTCAGTACTTCAGCCAGTGTTACAGGATCTTCCCTTACAGAGTTTGGGAGCCATTCTAGCCATAATTCTTTCCTAAACAGAAAAACCTTTCACACCACAGTTGTCTCCAGATATTTTGTATCTTCAGCGATTACTGGTAAAGTCCAGAAGAAGTAACTATAAATGGCATTCTCTGTGAGATGTTCTGAGAAGCTGCTTGTTTTGGTGGGTTTTTTTCCCTCCTGAAGGAAGGAGGGTGAACTAAAGAGGAAAGTCATTAGACAGAAAGAAGCTCATATACAGAGTGAACTTTGCTGGAAATATAATTTCAGTGGGTTCAAACTCTGCTAAGTGCCAGGCAAATGTTGCTGTTAGGTGCTGTTGTCTGCCCCCTGGAATCCTTGTTTAGAACAGCTCCAGAATGTGCTTAATAAAATTAGTCTTCAATATTTAAGAAAAATTTTATTATAGTAGAGAATATGCCTGACAGCATTACGGGTAGATAGTCTGATTATTTATTACTACTCTAACACCAAAATATTTATTTATGAATGAAGGCTCCATTATGGAAGACACTGGACAGAGAAATAAGAAAGAAAATGGTTCCTGCTCAAAAAAAGAAAAAGGGGAAATTGAAGTGTAGAATGTGTGGATGGGAAGGAAAGAAATAGATTAACAATGTGTAGTGTCATGGTTTAACCCTGGCAGCACCTAAACACCACGCAGCTGCTCGCTCACCCCCCTGCTCTGGTGGGATGGGGGAGAGAATCAGGAGGGCACGAGTAGGAAAACTCGCGGGTTGAGATAAAAACAGTTTAATAATTGAAATAAAACAAAGTAGAACAGTAATAGTAACAGTGATAACAACAGCAACAACAACAATATACAAAGCAGGCGACGCACAATGCAATTGCTCACCACCTGCCGAACCGAACGAGAGCCCGGGCCCCCGGGCCCCCCCCCACACCCTTAGTTTTTATACTGAGCATGACGTTGCATGGTATGGAATACCCCATTGGCCAGCTGGGTCAACCACCCCGGCTATGCTCCCCCCGCCAGCTTCCCATGCACCTGGCAGGGCATGGGAGGCCGAAAAGTGCCCGGTGCAAGCACCACCCAGCAACACCCAAAACATCAATGGGCCATCAGCGCTCCTATTATACCAAACCCAAAACACAGCGCAGCCTCCCCAGCTACTGGGAGGAAAGTTAACTCTGTCCCAGCTGGAACCAGGACATGTAGAATTTTTAGAAAACAATGTTTCAGGTTTCCTGATTAACATTAAATGGCTATCACAGCAGAGAGAGCATCAAAGGGGAATATTTCCAGATAGAGGGAATGGCATATGGAGGGCGAGGGAAAGAGCAGTGAGGTAATTGAAGGAAAAATGGGCACATAATTAATTGCAGTTGACATTATTCACTTTGGAAAACTGGAGTCTATAAAAGGTGAGTAGATTTGATACTGAGATTATGGCTAACTGGTGACTGCCCTTATAGACAAGGGCAAGAATGGTGTCGGTGGCAGTAGACACCTCTGTTTAGGCACCCAAATCACTCCCATGGTATTTTAACCAATATTATTTAAAAATGAGTCATTTTTGGAAACACAGTCGTTATCTTTTCAATATTCGTCAAGGGAGACATCTGTCAAAACACACTGTAGCTAATTATAATTTCAGTTCCTGTGCTATAAGGAACTAAATAATGGCTTTGAATCAAATATCTTTGTTCATCTTGCCTGCTGGGTCCCCACATTCACCTACTAATTCCCCATGTGTATCCTCAGAATTGATCTAAGATATCCGATTTTCAAACAGACAGATATGAATCTGAATATTTTCTTGTAAAGTTGTTCAGAAATACTTCTACAGTTGTCCACTAATTTTGATGCAGATATCTGTCACCTAGTGAAATCAGCAGCTGCTACATTTCACAGAATTAGATGCATTAAGAGGGATCATCAAAACCATCTGAATGGGCAATTTCTTAAACTGGCCTAGAAGTAGGACCTGTACGCTCCTTTCCTGGGAGCAAGGTGATAAATTCCAGTTTTCCTTGTTTGTGTTTGTACAGGCAGAAGGGGAACCCAAAACAGAGGGAATAAGCAGAAACATACAGCTCTTGTGTAACAAATGGCCCAGTTAAAATACTCAGGACATAGCTTCAAAACCATACTTTACCTAATTTGACACAGGAATTTCAGCTGAGGTCATTTATCCTACAGAAAGTGTCTTTACTGTAAGACTTTCTAGGTGTTCTGGACTTACAATATGGCTAAAAGTATAAATAGTTGACCAATACTTGGAGCAATTTCATTCAAATCTGTTTTCACACTTGTGGTCCGAACATGCCTACAAAATTGAGTCTACTGAGGAAGAAGGTGCTTAGGCTGGGAGTCCTCCTTTGGGACTGAGCTTCAGCTAAGGTAACAGCGGGCTAGAATCAGAACTGATGTTGTGAACACAAACTCATGGGCATAAACCGAAATTGCAGTGAGAATGTACCTGCCTTTGGAGAAGGGTGGCAGTTAGCGATATCAGTGTTGCCTAAATGTGTAGTTAAGTGCCTAAAGTGGTGTACATTATCACTAAAGTACTTTTGAGGAATCCAGCTGAGTGAAAATCCAGCTATACATCTATCTCCAGGTATCTTCTAACTGAAACATTGTTTCTTGGCAGTTTTATTTTGGTCATATTTTGACTTTATCTGTTCTTTTCTCAGGCACGGTATTTGTTCTAGTAAACTCTGATAAAAAGAGGTCAGCTGTGTTGTTTATGTAACTTCTATTTCTGTCTTATTCATGTTCCAACACTACCATTACACTTTGCAATACTTGAGCACAGGATTATGAATTCTTGGTTTCTGGCATTTCTCTCGAGCTTTTTGACGGTAAGAAAAAATCAAGTAGAGAGTCTGGAGGAGGTCAACAGTTTACAATTTTTTATTATTTTAACAATAATAGCACTGCAGTTTTGCTCAGATTAACATGTCACTAGCACCATCAATCTAAAATGCAACCCCCTCCAGGCGTCCCTCACCAACTAAGTCAGGAAATGCAAAAAAGATATATATTTATATTCACATATATGCATTTTTGCAGTCTTCAGCAAAGTAACTGAAAGACAATGGAATGGACTTATGTCTGCTCATTACAGCTACCAAACTCTTTATCCTAAACTGTTATTTGCACTCGCTCATTTATAGAATACTTTAGAATAGAATTTAGTCTGGTGTTAATTTGACAATAGCAAATATTTTAAAACAACACGTACAGGTCAGGTTCATGTATGGATCCCATGATGGTAAATGTCTGGCCACTTCTTCATCTTTATTGTATTCACTCTTCCAACATACCTTTGAAGTAGGTATCATTATTAATCCCCTTTTATAAAATATAGAATCTACAGATTACGTACACAAAGACATTGGACTTTTGAGCTGTAGGCACTGCTACATTTGGCTTTTAAAATCCCATGCAAACGCTGCAGCCATTAATTAGGCAAGTCAAATGTATATCCTTAGGTATAACCTAGGAAGAATTAGAATGGAATTCAGAATGGTTAGGGTGTTGAGCAGAGGTCATCTGAGCTATGGATAAATGAGCTATACTGTTTGAATAGCCCCTGTTCCACTAGAAGTTGTTTTTTTATCACCAGAACAAAATCTACAGCCTTATGGTGAATGCTTCAGTCACAGTATTTTCTGCCTCTGCTCTGGGACAAGTGTCCTCTTATTCATTGTGGAAAAGTTTCTCTCTGTACATCTTACCTATTCTGGTAATAAGTAATTTAGTCTGCTTGTGTACTGAAATTCATAGGCACCTCAGTTGAATGATTCCAGAAAATTAAAAGCCAAATATTTAAATAAATAATTTATGCTGTAATCTGCTTTACTGTACATTGCAAATAATGGCACCACCTGCATTTGAACTTTTCTAAACGAAGGCTTTTCTGAGGCTTTTAAGTATCTGATGCATTGATGACAAAGAAGTTTCTCATTTTCTGCAAAATAATGCATATTCTTTTTGTACAGTAAATAAACATTATGAAGGGCCTTGGTTACATTTGATACTTTTACTGAAAAAGATTTTGCCTAGCAACTCACTTGACTATCTCACCTTAGCTATGGTAAATATCCTATTAATTCATGTCACTATTGCATTATGTTTCTCTGATTATCTGAATAATACTTTCCATATTAGTTCCACACTAGCTGGGCTCTGAACAACTAGACTTTGACTAGTTGGGTCTGACATGAACTATAAAATACAAAAACTGTATTTTCAAGGAAGGGACGTGAATATCTGAGGAAACAAAAACCTGAATTTGCACCTATATAGAAAAAGGACTAGTTAATGCACTAAAGAAAGAGCTAATCTAATCAGCAACTTTTTTATACTCATTTTTGTACAGCCTTATGTTTGTTATTCCGTTAACTGCATTGAAAAGAAGGCATTTCCTTAAAAAATAATGTAGGGAACATAAATTAAAAAATAATTATGCACAAACATCAGTATTGATAGAGATTTAACTATATCTTAAATTCTTCCCAAAGTTTTCGTTTGAATCTAAAAAAATGTAAAAATTAGTATTTCAAAAACATTGTATCTCTGGACCAGACTGGGGATAGTTTTTATGGGGAGTGGATTGGGGACTTAAAATTTTGTAGAGTTTGCAGTATTTTGTCAAAGAAGCACAGCACTGAGATACACTATGGAAAACAGACTACACCTCTTTTCACAGCTGTAAGTGGCACTGGTGTCATAAAGAGGGACTGAGACTTCTTGAATGACTCCCCAGATATACCAGCTAGGTCCCACGGGTCTTCAACCTCCATCTGTATCTCAAGCCAGTGAATATCACAGGTGGACCCTATGGGCAAGCCCTACACAACTTTGCAGACTAAGGGAGGGGATCACCTTCAATATCTACAGAATGAAAGATCCTTAAGAAATCCTGGGTATAGTTTTGGATATATTAAACTTTCAGTGTCCACTGGACCTTCTGTAATGTAAGGATATTTTACTTAATCCTCCTCTCTACTTTCCTTGTGTCCTTTTTTTTCTTCCCCACAATGACTGATGACAGTCCTTTTACAGATCACTGATCAGAATTGCAATTTCTTGAGATATAAATTTTGAATTGGAGTTTATATACAGATACTACAAAAGCTGGCATTATATCCATCTGGGAAAATGCTTTGCAGACCTGGTCTTCAAAACAGACAATGAGCAGAACTTAAAATAATGTTTTTTTAAAAAATAAAATCTTCATAAATTATTAATAGAAATGTGCATAAAAAACATCCTTACATTATTAGTCTAGGTTCCTATTTCTTTATTATACTATCTCAACACTTGCTAGAGAAGATAAAGTTCTATAAAATAATGAGTAACATGAGAGACACTTTTTACCAAGGCCTCTAGTGACAGGACAAGGGGCAACTGTTTTAAATTGAAAGAGGGTAGATTTAGGCCGGATATAAGGAAAAAAATTTTCATGATGAGGGTGGTGAGACACTGGAACAGGTTGCCCAGAGAAGCTGTGGATGCCCTATCATTGGAAGTGTTCAAGGTCAGGTTGGATGGGGCTTTAAGCAACCTGATCTAGTGAAAGATGTCCCTGCCCATGGCAGGGGGGTTGGACTAGATGACCTTTAAAGGTCCCTTCCAACCCAAACCATTCTATGATTCTATGATTCTGAGAGGATGAATAGTGACTGATATTTACTTTCTATCCCAGCAGAATTATGGTGCATTAACTAAAAGCAGTAAACAAAACAAACAAACAGAGACAACAAATCTGATTATTTAACTGTGAAGCTCCTTGCTGCAGGATGTTGTTGGAAATTCATACAATTTCAGAAAGCAATTGGACAAATTCATTGGACTATTAAACATAAGTAGACCAGCTCTGCCTCCTTAAATCTCTGAGATGCAGACTGTTGCAGGGCACAGAAATATTCCTGGAAGGTACCACTATCTATCAGATTGTTCTTGTATTGATTCTAGACATGCATTACTAGCTATTGTCAGACACAGATGACTGGGCCAGGTGGAATTTGGTTTGGTCTGGTCTGGTATAGCCATATCAAAATACTGTTATTAATAAACTTGGGCTAGCAATAGCTCCTGTTGTAGGACAATATCGTCATTGTCTTTTTTATAAACTGGGATCTGAAGTAAAAGTATTTGCAGCCTCATCCAATACCAATGTAGATTAACAGAAGTAAACAAGTTACATTTAATTGCAAGCTCTATGTCACTTGATCAAGGTCTCACAGCAAATCCACAGTAGACATCTCCTCAGCCTATGTGCTTAATCCCAGCCCAGTGCTTCAGCTTTAACAACTTCATTGACTGCTTTTCTTGTACTGCACATTATGCAGTTAGGTAGCAATAAAGGCCTTCTAAATGCATATAAAGCCAACTTTTCTTCATTTCTTTCCAAAAAAGCAGAGAGTAATTAAATATCCTCAGCTCCTCAGTGGGAAAACATTTATTCTCATTTTAATACAAATCTTTTTAATTTGAACATGCTTTAAATTACCATATATTTGCCTAATTTACTAGTTATGTTTGTATCAAGTGTGAGAATGCGTGGTCTTATTTACTAGCAAGTGCACTGGAATGACATAATAGATTTTCAACTTCTGAGGTTTATGTGAAACTTCATTGAAATGAAACTCAGTGAAACTGGAAAGGCATAAACCCACAGATTTCACAACTTTACTACACACAAAAGCATCAGAAATTCTAACAAGAAGTTAGAAACATCTCTCAATGTTAGACCTGTGCCTCACTTCTGCAACAGATGCTTGGTAACAGTATGACTCAGTATGAACAGAAAGAAAAAACACAAAACGTTGCTTTTCTTTCCAGACAAGATGAAAGTCATAGAGCAAGACTGAAGGGAAAAGGTTGGCGAGAAGGATGTTGGCTGGAATTTCTAAAATGGAACCTTCCTTCATGTGTACTTCATGTCTAAAGCTTTGTATTCACCCTTGGCTTTGTTTCTAGTTGGATGGGAAACAGTTTTACAAAGCTATTTTCCCTCAAAAACAAATGAGATTTCATTAAGGGACAAAGAGGGAAAGAAAGATTAATCTGGCAATTTGCCTGATTAGCTGTGTGGAATACACTGGTCATGTTATTCTTACATTTCTCTTGTGCCTACTTTAAGTCTTGTATCTTTTACTGCATATGTTTCTCATCCTCATCTTTCCTCTCTGTCAATAGAAAAAGGTTGCCATGACAACAAGTTTATTTTTTTGATATATTTTACATGGAACTGTTCACATATTTATACATTGCTTTTTCTACTTCCCATTGGAAAACATCAGCAATCCATCCTTTCACACTGCCAAGTGTTATCTATAACTATTTCTAAATTATGATTTGGTGCTTGGAACTAGAGATACTCCAAGGACAAAATTCGACAGAGACCTTGATAAAAATGCCAGTAGAAGCAACATTCACACGGAAGGGATTATTATTTATACTGATCATGTGCTTGGCACTGATTGACTTCACAGATTGAATAAACCTTACAAAATAAGGCCCAACTGCCTAGTCACTAAAAGTCTATCAGTGGCCTGTCTGATTTTTGTCCCACTTTACACACACTGAAACCATTGGCAATTTTATAGTTTATTGCTGATCCTCTGCACTGCATTTACTTAGAGTCCACTTCGCTAAAAAGTCTCCTAGCATAAGCAGTGAAGTTAAATAGAAACACTGATATCAATATTCTGACTGACAGAGAAGATCTGTAGGAGTAGGTTCCAAGTTATATGAAAATAGTTTTCCATGCCACAGCATCTGTGTATTTTGTTTTAACTGGTATAAATATTTTCAGTATAAATTATAATTTTATTTTTCATAGAAATATTCAAATTCAAGCAAGAGAGAAGTATTAAAGACTGCATTAAAATTTCCCCATTAYGTTTTTTTGCATACTATGAGGTTATTAGGCAAAATAAAAGAATAAAGAAGCAGGATCAAGGCCAAGCTGAACATTTTGGTTTAGCATAGGAAGTTTGTAATAAGATAATTAAGTGAACTGAAAATTATGATAGAATGTAGGTGCTCATACTGGGCTAAGTGAACATTAGGACACATTTTTAAAGATAATTGAAGGTTTACAGACAACAATTCACCAAGGAAATTACCAAAAATGAAATGTTACAGAAGAGTAGCTGGTACTCTACTGATATACCTTATAGACAGATCTAGGAGAAATAAAGAATATTTCTGTTCAACTAGTTGGTTGAAATTACTTAACCTGTTGAATCTTGTGATATGAAGCACAGTATTGATTCAAGGTTCCTAACTATTTTTCATGTTTTGAAAATACACTTTTCAAAGACAATGGATTGCAATAACTATTGGAAAAACTTCAGTTTCATCTAGTATTAAAACTTTAGTTTATTCTAGCATTATTTTTAGAAACAGGCTAAATTTAATATTTTTCTCAACATTGTTTTTTGATGGAAAACAGATTTTGACAATACCAAAATTATTTCCTAACGCATCTTTTCTCCATGGAAACTTAGAGCTGTTGAAAAACAAAATCTTTATTTTGTTAAAAATAAATATATTCTGGCAAAATTTCAAAGTATTTTTGTGTATACATGCTATTGTAGTAATTTCCTCTTTTCCCATTCTCCTTTATGTACTAAGCACTACTCTCAGACAATTCATCTTAGAGTAAATTACAAGAGAAAACCACAGTAAATCAAAAGATAAATAGTCTTACTAGAGAGCCCAACATTTAGAGAAAAAAAAGGCAACTACATTTTCTATCAAATACTAAACAGAAATTACATGAGAAATGTTTGATTTAGCTATTTCCTCCAGAAAGCTGAAATTTTGTTCTCATTAACGTACATAACGGAGAAAACTTGTTTTCCAATAAGCTTTAATTAAGTTATAATTTTCTGATGCTGTCAATGTATAGCTGCATAAAGAAAAGTGATGATTTTATATTTATATACTCAGGACCATAGAGTACTTGCAGTGCTGTTAACATTGCTTTGTGGAGATCCACATGGTGCATCACACCTACTGAGAATGTAGCTGACACTGGTACTTGGATCAGTGTTACTCAGAAAAGTTCTAACAGAATAAAGAGAACTTTTTTTGGCTGGGGAAAATACCTAGCCACTGGAGTCCAAAATTCTCTGTTGACATTTAGTAGCTTTTTTGCTATCTACGTAGTAACAATAGCCAAATATTTTTCTTGATCTATGCTTGGTTAAGAAAGTAGAGCTTGCTTTCTGGAAATGGATGGAACTGTTTGAATAATACAATCAATCTTCATTCATATATTTATGAGTAAAAAGTTCAATCTGCAGGTATTTTATTAACATTCCTAAGTACTTGGATGATTACTGATAAATATTTTCAATGTGCCTGGCATGCCCAATGTTCATGAAATGTACAATGAATACATAATGACAATTCAGTGGGATGTACAGATGCTATTTTTTCTGCTTAAAGAGCTTCTGTCAGCAAGTCAGAAAGCAGAAAAAAACACCTTGAGATTCAGGTGATCAGCCACATCTACTAGGAAAAATGAATAGCAAGTAGGTGTATTTCAAAGTTCATCCAGTTCCTAATTTGCTGTTAGTAGGAATACTCTGCTATGTTCACAAAGTGTTTGGAAATTTGCTGAACCATTTAAATACATGAATGATATATTTAATTTTGTTTCTAAGCATGTCTAAGAATCATCCTCAGTGTATTCCAGAAACAGAATAATACAGGACAATGGCATGAGGGGATCTGAAACTAAATTTCACATAAATTAGCTGACCAATGAACCTCTTAGCCGTTGCCTCATATTACTGCACTACTTTGGGCCAATAAACAGTTAATTATTTATACAATGTGGCAAAGCATAACAAGAGAGAGAAGACACTCCCCAGCAGTGGCAAGCCCAGTGTTTGTGGCATTTACTATAATGCAGTGTTCTACCAACCTCACTGCAGTCTGATGGACAATTAGGATGTGTAAGTTGGGTCTATTTTTCCACAGATTTGGCTAGAAATTGTAGTCTGGATCTAAGAAACACTTTTCCAATGAAAATGTTCTTCCAAAAAGGTTTTATTTTTGCCAAAATGACATTTTCTTAGGGGAAAAATATGAACATGTTCCCAAACAGTTTAGAAATGATTCATGGCAATAAGCTGCACTTACAGTGCAAGACAAAGATGAGCTCTTTAGTTAACTTGAATTGCTTAAGCAGCTGAAGTAACAGACTGAAGGTTGAAGACTATTATTTCAGAAATATTTAGAGACTGACACAATATTTCTTACCATCGTGAATCAATTTTGAGTGAAAGTCACTAATTAGACACAGGACTATCTTCCTTGTGGATTGTTCTACCATATACAGCTTGTGACAGCGAACTGTTGGGAGTCTGACAAAGTATATAAAAATGAAAAAACCCAGGACTATCCACGCAACTTCTTTAACAACTGAAAAGTGGTATGAGATAAAGAGTTGAAAAAAAATTTAACTTGGCCTCTAACTTTGCCAAGAACTCATTAACTGGAATAAATTGTTCAGCAACCTTCTTACTGAGTGAAATAAAACTTCTACAGTATTGTGATAATATATATCTAATCTTAACTGAGGTGTTTGCTACTGTATTTTTGTCTTGCATTTACACTACAAAGTTAAAGCATCAGAGGTGTCAGAGAAGCATTTGACTTCCTTCTGTCCTGAGTGGCCATTTCGATATGGTAGAGAAGAAAAAGGAAATAAGGTAAGTATAATAAAGAACTACTGATTGGTCTTCTGCACAGGGTCCAAGCAGACTCCATGACAGTTCAGTTCTTGCAGCAGTTTGACTAAACTTCTCCAGTAAAAGACCTCACCATAGAACTGGATCAAACCTAGTATGTCAGATTTCTTATTCAGTTAATACATATTCTTTTATTAATGTGTCTCTTTGCTTTTTGAACCTCCACAAACTTTTGGCATTCCAAATGATATCTGAAAAAGTGCCTTGCTGCCTGATAATTTCATCAATATTCCTTGATCTTGTATTGGAATATATAGTGAATGATCTACCCTTTACTTATTTTCTAACTTTTGATTATGTTTTTGTGATTTCTCCTCAGTTCTGACCTGATGTTTTCATAAAATTCTCTCTCATAGCTTCAAAATTTTTTCCCTGACAGTGGATATCAATTTTTTTTTTTTAACGTGTACTGATTTACATTTAACTATATTGAATTTCATCTGCCTTTTTACTGCTCTTCACTCCATAATTTCAAAGCTTACCAAAACTCTTCAGTAGACTTAATTTTTTATTTCCCTTTTATTTCAGCAAATGAATTAATTTACAACAGCAAACTTTCTGCTTACTTGCCACTCTCCATTCTGTATAAATTTTACGTATACTGGCCCAGAAGTTAATATCTGTGGAATCATAAACCCTCAAGTTTTGATGCCTTTTTCCTCTCTTTTTTTTTTTTTTTTTTTTTTTTTTTTTTTTTTTTTTTTTTGTTTTTTTTTTTTTTTTTTTATTTTTTTTTTTTTTTTTTTTTTTTTTTTTTTTTTCATTTCCTTCATGTATTCAACTTCCAAAATCCTGTTCTGTCCAAAATGTTCAGTTTCCTTTTTCTCTCATTTTTTTGTTTAATCTTCAAAACTGGATCAATTCTACGTAATTTGTTCCTATTTGAGCTTATCTTCACTAGGTGTTTTCAGCTGATCTTGTCTTCATATTCTCTAGCTTCTAGGTCCTTCTTTCATAGTCTTTTTTCCTTCTTTCATTGTCTTTTTTCCTACATCTCTCTAAATGTATCCTTGCAGTGATCTACTTGCTGCCATCTGAGCACTCTTTTGTTCTTTCTTTCTCTACCTCCTTTTCTTTTGCTCTATCACTTTTTCCCCTCTTCTACTCTGTCACTGTGTATTAATTATACCAGTTCAATTAATCCTATAATGTTTTTTTAAATCAATACCTAGCAGTAGAAACTGAATAGAAAAAGGGTGCTCTGTAAGAGACCTGAATAAGAGGGCGACTTAAAAGATACTACCAACACCAATGAAAACAATCTAGAACATGACAAAAAACCTTGTTGCTTAATAATGTGATGGGGCTGACATCACAGTTTTAGCCAGAGGAAAGGAGTAAAAAGGTAGCAACATGATAACTAAACTGTGTATTAGGGAATGAGAAGGTTAGTGAAACAATTTGGCCTGGGAACTGATATTTCAGGGCTACTGAACAATGTTCAAATAGATGCCAATGACCTTCAAATCCCTTTACACTGTGTGCATAATTGCTTCATGTATTCTTAACTTGGCTTTCATTAGCCTGAGGGTATGAACAAGATTACCTCATCATACATAAATAAATAGTATTTATTTAGCATAGTCACTTAATCATTCTTGAACAAACTCCATGAATCTTTTAAACACATAAAATCCTCCAAGGCATTTTATTCTGGCACAGAGATATATTTTCAGGCATTCTGAAAAGTCTTTGACACTGGGGTGAAATTTTGGCATCACTCAAGGTAACGGCAGACCTCCCACTGGTTTCTAAAAATCCAATTAATAATATATATTGTAAATATAAATATATATACACACACACAGAGTGTGTTGGTTTATATGATTTTGAGTAAAAATAATAATTTCCATTCTGTGATATTGTAACTGATTTCTTATCTCCTATAGCCACTGGGACATTACAGAATGTCGTATATGCATTCTAAATAACAAAAATTATATGACCTCTAATGAGATTGCTCAGATATGTTCTTTCGGCACATTGTGCCTGAAACAATACGTAAGTTTTAGATGAACACTTATGACATATTGTAAATTTCACCATGATGAACCAAATTTATAGTATTTATTATCAGGGTTTTCCTTGCCATGATGGATTTTGCATTTATTTGGTGTGAAATCTAAATTGAAAACTGAAATTTAAAAAAACTCCACTGAATTTCAGAATAGTGTAAACACAATAGAGATAAAATTGGATGAATGAGGAAAAATAAATGGTTTGAATAAACCAGCTGTGATTTCTCAGTGAGCAGGCCAGCACTTCAGCTGGTATAAATCATTGAAAAACCATTGAAGTAATCTGAGCCACACTAATCTCTATCAGACAGATTTGATCTCCATTTTCTTCTTCTTCTTCCTCCATCTCATTCAGAATGAATTTCAAAGGACATTATTAAACATAATTTTATTGTATATTTTATTTTCATTATGCTTGAATAATTTACTGGACTTAGCTACTTCATACAGGCTTTTAATGATCAGAAAACTGTGTATGATTTAGTAGCATAACTCGGGGTATGGAAATTCTAAAATCAACCGCCATTTGCAATCGGGTTATCTTTCCAAGATAGAAAAATTTAAATTTAGCATACAGTATAATTATTTCTATAAAAATTTAAAATAGATCTCCTATTTCTCTAATATAGCCTGAAGTTGAATGTGAGAAAAGCAATACCAGCTATTAACACTGTTCCCAACACAAATAGACAAACTTTTAGATAATACACTCTCTTCCAGACCAACATCAAATCCACTRTAAAACACCCAGACATATCCAGTCTGACGAGTAGTTCAAAGATCAATCATATTTAGAAAAATGTTGGCCCATATTTTTAATAGAGTATGACAACTAAAGCACATTTTTCCCAATGTTAATAAATTATTTTTATAACTTTCACAAAAGGTCCATTTTACTTTCCTCTGATCTTACTCACACAAACATTATTAACAATATTCCTTTATCCATTTTAGCAGTTATTCTGAGAAACTCTTTGTAATCAGGAATTATGTAGGGCAATTAAAATGCTATGTAAGTAATAAAAATTAGATTATACAACATATAAATGACAGGAGTGTTTATGAAACCTACATATGAAAACAAATTCTAGAGATGAAAAATAAAATCTCATAGGTCACAAAGCCACTTTAAAGATTTTAATAAAATTTGGATCCATCAAATGGTCATTAGGGCAAAGCACATTAATATAAATTTTTCCATGCAATTTTCCATACTGTAGCAGCATACTACATGAGTACATGACATAAATGGTCAGGATGGTAATTTCTTACACACACTGCACTCAAGTTTTCCTGTATTAAGAAATTCATTTCTGAAAATGGGAAGAAGATGTATTCTAATGCAAATGCCCTAATGAGAAGCACCTTAGGAATACAAAATTAAAAGTTATACTTATACTGCTCTCAGCTACTACAGTCTATTTCAAAACATCTGTCATGATTTAAACTCCAGTTGAATCCAACTTGTGCCAAACCCAAGGAAAATAAAAAGCCAAGCTTATTATTGCCATCACTGAAATATATGGGAACTTTTCCTATTCAGCTTTAGTGAGTAAATCATCATTAATTAAACGTATTTACTCAGACATGTATCTAGCTTTATATTACAATGATAAGATAAAAAGCAAGAGCCTCACTTAAAAGCTTGAGGATTCCAAATTATTAAATGATTTGAAGTGTCTAAAAACATAGAAGGAGTTGGTGTTTCAAAAGCTCAAAGTTAAGGAGCCAGGAATCTACAAGAGGCATTTGGACAATGCCCTTAATACCATGTTTTAACTTTTGGTCAGCCCTGAAGTGGTCAGGCAGTTGGACTAGATGATCATTGTAGGGCCCTTCCAACTGAAATATTCTATTCTATTCTATTCTATTCTATTCTATTCTATTCTATTCTATTCTATTCTATTCTTGTTCATTAAAGAACCCCGAGAGAACTATGTGTCTTACAAAGTAGTAATGATCACATTATAGAGGAACAAACTCCTTTATGTCTTAGGCACTGTTCCCCTAAAATGCAACATTGTCTGGAAACCCCCAAATACTGGTTGGTAGTGGTTGCAGTGTGCCCCTTGAAGGCAACAAATACAGGTTTTTGAGGTCAAAGAAGTAGACACAATACAAAATGTGGCAACTTGCTATGACAAACAGACTGTYGGCAGCTTTTTCTTTTTTGTTCCATGTCAAGTAACACTATGGTTGTCTCAGTGAGAAAAGAAGTGTTACAACTGAAGCCACCAGACCTCAAACCACTTTAGTCCACTTATGCGTCTGCTTCAGGAACCACTGTTTTACACTGCCTATTTAAGCTAATAGAAACATTGCTAAATAGACTGAAAGGGTTCCCAATAAGACTTAAACTCCCACAAAGATCAGATAAATAAGGCTTATCATTTATAGAAAACAAGTTCAAACACAGTATTTATTTTGATTACTACAGTATGTTCAATATTACAAAACTGAACTAAGAAGAGTAGGTAAAAGTCAATGTTGAATTTACACCAGAATGTATGGATGGTGCTAGTTTCTTTAGGAGATTTAGCAAGTCTTTTTTTAATATCAGTTCAGGACACAAGCTTTTTTCCATAAATTACAGTACCTAACTGACTGTTTGAACTGGTAAAAAAAATAAAGTGCCATTTTAGAAAATATATAAAAAAATGAAGCTCTTTTAGCTTTATAGGGTTAAAAGCATTTTTTTTATTTTTAGTTAATTTTCTTGACTTTTTATCAATTTTATAATAATGTGTGAAGAGGATTTTGACAATTTATATGCAAATCATTATTGTGGCAGGAACATTTTTTATTTGTGACCCCATGAATGCAAATTGCAAAGAAGTAATTTTAAGTATTATAAAACTGACTCTTACTTCGCTTTCTATGCTTTTTTTTTTTTTAGATTCGTATCAAGCTACCTCAGTAGCTTCTTTTTGAGAATATTTAGAAAATTAATATTTATTAGAAGGGAGAAACTACTAACAAATGTCAAACAGATATTGGATAAATATTATACTGAAATGAAATGTGTTTTTCATTATTGGCTATCTTTCTTGGTTTCACTTTGTTATGTGTTTGCTCTGTGTTTGTTATTACTTTTGCTTTTTACCCCAATATATAGAGAGGAAATTTCCTGATTTTTGCTTTATAAAGCTATCACAATCCATAATGACACCATAGAACTATCTACACTACATTACTACTTTTATGAAATTGTGCTGCAGTCTTCCAGAATGAAAAGGAGTGTTGCAAACTGCTTACACTAGAGTATGAATCATTTACTTTCAGTTATAGAGTATGTGTGGAAGTTACAAGAAATAAAATTTGAATTTCTTTATCCTATTTATTATGAAAAGATGTAACTGTATGTATAACAGCATAATATTTTACTAGTTTAGGAAGCCAGTTAGATTTATGGCCATGGTCCAGGTAGCCCTTATATTTAAATACACAAATTTTCTCAGTGGAATTCTTAAAATTATTAACATGGTTGAAGTTTATCACAGCACAAATACTTAGGTAGGTCAGTGCTCATATGACGCTTATGTTGTGAGCCACTCCTTTGTCTCACATGGAGATCCTAAATCACCTAATCCAGGAGTACAGCTTCACTTCAACAAATGATAAATAAGATATATAACCTGGCCACTGTAGGAAATTAATTTTGTTTTCAGCGTCCGGTGAGAGGTTACAATGTAGGGTGGTCATAAAAAAAAAAGATATATCTGGTTTTGACAAGTCAAATAGAATGGCCAAAGAAGAGAATAACACAGCTTGTGCCAAAGAGTAAAGTAAATACAGTGCTGCTTCAGAGAACTCACAATGCTGATTTAAAATCATTATGATTTTTCTCAGTTGCCCAGAAACTATCATGCTATATTAAATTTATCATCGCTACATAAAAATAAGAATATTTATCCTACACACAGACTCAAATCTCAGTATTTTCATAAAGTATTCTCCAGAGAAAATAAACTGGCTATGATTCATTCTGAAAGTTGACAAGATTTCAAAGGAAAGAAAATGTTTATTAATAAAAAATTAAGTTCTTTTGACAAACTAGTCCACTGATAAAAAAAAGGAGGTTTTATAGCTTACATCACTTTTAATAAGATATGGAAAATCATTAAAGATACAGTTAAAAGATTTATGACTGAAGCCGATTATCAGGAGAAGCCGCTCTTTCACCATAAATATAGTGTTTATTGTTTCATAGTAAATTTCTATTAACCCAAATAAATCTGCTTTTCAAACAAGCTAAAGTTTGATGTTTCTAGGTGTCTACCTGATTTCTGTATCTTAAACCATCAAAAGACATAAATTATTAATATATAAATAAATACATGTATACAGCTTTTCATGTATCTTTCTTACCTTGACTCCCATTGGCTCTACCAGCTGTCTATTACATATACATCACATAGCTTTTTCTACTACATACTCTGATTTGGGGAGGGGGCTTCTTATTTTAGATGAATTCAGTTGCTTTCATTAGAATGAGTCCTGCATCAGGAATGGATAATTCTCACTGCTACTGGAGTTAAAAAAGCATAGTTACGATTTTTTTAAACTGAAAGGTGTATGTCATATTCATGATAATTCTATTTTCGTGCTTGTTTATGTATGCCCTTTACATTCACACCAGGTTCTATTCACACCTGTCCTGTTTTCCACATCTGTAAAGTAGTCTCAAAAACTAAAGAAAAGATGGGATAAAATTATTGATTAGTTCTAAATGAGCAGAACTGTGAAGTGACTGAGCTACCAATCAAAACTTTTTAAAGTTACTTTTTAAAATTAGCTCTATTCCAGCATAATATCTGTTATTATATGATGCTTCCTTCTGACTTAAATATTCATATGCAATTGGATAATTCTCCTGCCATATCATGGACTTAGATATGCATTTATGTTAACATCTCAAACTAGATATTCAGACTATGTGCAGCCAGAAAAAGAATCCCATGTACAGGAATTGCAAAAATTGTAAGAATTTACATGAAAATCAGTTTTTACTTTGGAAGTCTTATTTCTTTGAAACTTATGAATTATTTTCCTCTTTTAACTTAGCTAAACTCTTTAATACAATTTTGAATCTGCCTCAAAATGTCACTTATATGGTATAGTATATTTGGTAGGACAGAACAYGCAGTGGCAATTATCTATATTTGGAAGGTTCTCATTACTGTTGTAATCTTTTTTGCAGCATAGTATGACTGGACCAAAATTTAGGAGAATTATGGAATATTGTTTTCTTCCAATGTTATGTCTCTTTGTTCCTGGCTGCTGCTAAGACTCTCTTTCTGTTTCTGCAATCTGAAGTTGTAGCAAGAATTGTATTCCCTATTTTTTTTCATCTGAAGTGACCTTTGGCAGGCTTCCCTAGCACTGAACCATATGCATATGTGTCATCTCGGATTGGAGGAAATAATTTCCTATAGGAAAGTTGTAAAATCAGGATATTGCTTTCCAGAAACATGTGAAAATATACATATTTTGGCTTGTATTTGGCTTTCGCTCATTCCTATGAGCTTGTCCAATACGGCACTATATTTTACAAATTCTGATTTAAATTCTTTCCATTCAACAGGAAGCCATAGCTTTCCACTTCATCCAGCTGTTGCTTCACTTGGTTACACGTTATCCAGAGAATGTTACTGTGCTCTCATTTTCCAACACAGAAGAAAACTTCTAGTTTTGGTATACTCAAAAATTTAAGAACTTTTCTATAAATTTATGAGAGATGTGGAACAAGATGTGATTACTTTAGTAGTAATATATGTCTAAATTTGGGAGGTTATTTCTGAAGAGAAAAAGTACTGAGGAAAGGTTTCCAGTTCATGAAAGGTACTCAGCAGGAAACACATAGTGCCGGGAATATGCAGAGTTTTCGTTATATGAAATTAAAGGAGTCTGTGAAATACTGGAACTTTTTTCTCAAAATCAGTGGATACCAGAACTGTTTCTGATAAAACTTTGCTTGTGTTAGAGTTTCCTAGCAGATATTTGTCAGGTTTCCTACACCTTGCTTATTTGTGTCTCTGTATCTTATGTCTGTATCCCTGGCTTGCAAACCTCCAAGATGTCAGCAGTCCACACCATATATTTAGAATAGCCAAAGAAACAATTTTCACGGCATCAGTGATGTCAAGGCTTCCTCAAGTCTTAGCTCATCAGCAAATCTGGCTGGAAGTTTTCTAAGGAAACACAGTTTGACTGGAAAATGCCAGTTCATCAAACCTGAATATGGTTTATAAAAATTAACATGATTCAGTGAACCACAGACAGCTCATCTTACAGTCTACCGGAAATGCCATACATCTGGGTTGGTGATTCACAGAATCACAGAATGGTTGAGGTTGGAAAGGACCTCTAGAGGTCACCTGGTCCAAACCTCCTGCTCAAGCAGGGCCACCTAGAGCTGGTTGCCCAGGACCATGTCCAGACAGCTTCTGAATATCTCCAAGCAAGGAGAGTTCACAACCTCTCTGGGCAACCTGTGCCAGTGCTCAGTCACCGTCACAGTAAAATGTGCTTCCTGATATTCAGACGAAACCTCCTGTGTTTCAGTTTGTGCCTGTCACCACTTGTCCAGTCACTGGGAATCACTGAAAAGAGACTGGCTCAATCGTCTTGACACCCTCCCTTCAGGTATTTCTATACATTGATGAGATCCCCCCCTGAGCCTTCTCTTCTGCAGGATGAACAGACCTACCTCTCTCAGCCTTTCCTCATAGAAGAGATACTCCAGTCCCTTACTTATCTTAGTGGCCTTTCACTGGACTCTCTCCAGTATGTCCATGTGTCTCTTGTACTGGGGAGCTCAGAACTGGACACAGTACTCCGGGTGTGGCCTCCCCAAGGCTGAGTAGAGGGGAAGGATCACCTTCCTCAACCTGCTGCCAACTCTCCTCCTAATGCAGCCAGATGGTCAGCCCTCAGCATGTACTGTTGCGTTGGATTGTTCCTCCCCAGGTGCAGGACTTGGCACTTCTCTTTGTTGAACTGCATGAGGTTCCTATCAGTCCATTTCTCCAGCCTGTCAAGGTCACTCTGGATGCCAGCACAACCTGCTGGTGCTTCAGTCACTCCTCCCAGTTTTGTATCATCTGCAAACTTGCTGAGGGTACACTCTGTCTGATCATCCAGATCATTAATGAAGAGGTTGAACAGTATTGGACCCTGTATTGACCCCAGGGGTACACCACTAGTTACTAGCTCCAATTAGACTTCATACCACTGGTCACAACCCCCTGAGCTCAGCCCTTCAGGCAGTTTTCAGTCCACCTTACTGTCTGCTCATCCAGTCCATACTTCATCAACTTCTCTATGAGGATCTAATGGGAGATAATGTCAAAAGCCTTATGGAAGTCAAGGTAGACAATATCCACTGCTCTCCCCTCATCTACCAAACCAGTTGTTTCATCATAGAAGGTTATCAGGCTGATCAAGCATGACTTCCCTTTTGTGAAGCCATGCTGACTACTCCTAATCACCTTTTTGTCCTTCATGTGCTCAGAAATGATTTCCAGGATTAGTTGTTCCATCATCTTCTCAGTGATCGAGGTGAGGCTGACCAGCCTATAGTTCCCTTGTTCCTACTTCTTGCCCTTTTTGAAGACAAGGGTGATTGATAGTTACTTTCCTCCAGTCTTTGGGCACCTCTCCCAGCCACCATAATCAAGCTCTCTCAGCATTCGTGGTTACATCCCATCACAGCCCACGGATTTGTTTATGTCCAAGTTGCTGAAGTATTCCCTAACCTGATCCTCTTCAACCAAAGGTAAGTCTTCCTTGCTCCAGACTTTCCCCCTGATCTCCAGGGCCTTGGATTTCTGAAGGCCAGTCTTAGTAGCAAAGAATGAGGTGAATAGGGCATTCAGTAACTCAGCCTTTTCCATGCCCTGTGTCACCAGAGCCACTGCCCAGTCCACAGCATGCCCATATTTTCCCTAGTCTTCCTTTTGCTATTTAGGTACTTACAGAAGCCCTTCTTGTTGCCTTTGACATCCCTCGCCAGATTCAACTTCAGGAGGGCTTTGGCTTTCCTAACCTCATTTCGGCATGCTCAGTGTCTCTATATTCCTTGCAGATTACCTGTCCCTGCTTCCACCTTCTGTATACTTCCTTTTTATGTTTGAGTTTGTCAGGAGCTCCTTGTTCATCCATGCAAGCCTCCTGACATTTCTGCCTGACTTCCTGCTTGTTGGGTGTCCTGGTTTCAGCTGGGATAGAGTTAATTTTTTTTTTCCTAGTAGTTGGTATAGTGCTATGTTTTGGATTTAGTATGAGAAGAATGTTGATAACACACTGATGTTTTTAGTTGTTGCTAAGTAGCCTACTAGTCAAGGACTTTTCAGCTTCCCATGTTCCGCCAGGTGCACAAGAAGCTGGGAGGGAGCATAGCCAGGACAGCTAGCCCAACTGGCCAATGGGGTATTCCATACCATGTGACGTCATGCTCAGTATATAAAAGCTGGGGGAAGAAGAAGGAAGGGGGGGACGTTCGGAGTGATGGCGTTTGTCCTCCCAAGTAACCGTTACGCGTGATGGAGCCCTGCTTTCCTGGAGATGGCCGAACACCTGCCTGCCGACGGGAAGTAGTGAAGGAATTCCTTGTTTTGCTTTGCTTGCGTGCGCGGCTTTTGCTTTACCTATTAAACTGTCTTTATCTCAACCCATGAGTTTTCTCACTTTTACCCTTCCGATTCTCTCCCCCATCCCAGCGGGGGGGGGAGTGAGCGAGCGGCTGCGTGGTGCTTAGTTGCTGGCTGGGGTTAAACCACGACATTGGGATAGACTGCTGTTGAGCTTGGAGGAGGTGATCCTTGAGTATCAGCCAGCTTTCTTGGCCCTCTCTTCCCTCCAGGGCCATGTCCAATGGGACTTTTTCAAGCAGATCCCTGCAGAAGCCAAATTCTGTTCTCCTGAAGTCCAGGCTTGTGAACTTGCTTTTTGCCCTGCTCCCTCCTCTCAGGATCCTGAACACCATCATATCATGGTCGGTGCAGCGAAAGCTGCCTTCGACCTTCACATCCCCAGCAAGCCCTTCCTTGTTTGTAAGTATGAGGTCCTGCAGAGCACCTCTCCTCATTGGCACTTCTGTCACTTGTGTCAGGAAGTTGTCATCGATGCTTTCCAGAGACCTCCTGGATTGCTTATGTCCTGCCGTGTTGTCCCTCCAGCAGATATTGGGGTAGTTAAAGTCCCCAATAAGGACCAGGGCCTGCAAAAATCAGCTCCACAACAGCACCTACCAAAAGTCTTTACAACAGTTTCTAGGCTACTGTGGCAGTTGAATTCTTAAGTCCTTTGATATTCAGAGACTAGAGAACTAAATGAGATGTTATTGGGCATCCCATGTTGCATGCTGGCCAAGACCATGTGGTAGTAAACACTCTAAACAGCAGGCAGCAGAAGCATTTGCAGGGGCTGGTTAAAACTGATGTGTTTTTGTCAGTATTGTAGCTCTTACTGGGAACTCATAACCATGAATCTGACACAAATCATGAAAATTTCAGCCTGCTCTGTCTGTGAAATCTATAGGGTTTGTGTGGTATACCAATGCTGTTGGAGAATATGAGCAAGGATTGTTTTAGAAACTTCTAAAATAGACAGAAAAATCATATGGCTTATAAATATATATTAAAACTTTATTCTGATATTTGTTATTTACTAATAGAACATTAAAGGTTTATCTAAGTTATGAAGGTTGATTAAGACTTTCCGATCATTATCATGTATGAATATTACAGCAGCTGAGTGATTTTGTCTTTAAAGACCACATATTTTTTCTAAATTAGATAAGATATATTTATTTCTAGGTATTTATGTTTTTAGGATTTCCTTTTAAAGACCATCTCCAGGTCTCTTTTCCATCTCATTCTATTGTTCCTTTTTAGTAGTTTATCAAACAGAATTTCTGCTTTATGAAGAGTTCTGTCAGCTGAGACAGAATAGGTTTTACTTGGTTAGCACTGTCCCACTCTTTCTGTAGACAGATGAACTCCTTCTCTCTCATGAATGCTATCAAGCCTTTCATTCTCTCTTTTTAAATTATGGGACCTCCAATCTCCCTGTCTCCAAAGAGACTCATAAGTTCAGCTGGCTTCTATTCCTCTAGGACCAACATCCAGACCTCTCTGATTCATCTTTCCCTCAGCTTAATCTTTGCATACCATGAATGTCATCAGAGAGGTAGGGCAGATAACATGAGTACCATGATTCTTTGGCTTTCTTTTGCAATATTTGACTCATGTTTCTCATGCTTTGGAACCAAAGTCTTCAGTAGGCATCTTTAGCTTTTTCCCTTGATGAAGGCTCTCTGGTGACAAAGAACTCAGGAAGTCACTGAAAGAACCCTAACGCAGATACTTTCCTGATCTGTAATCAGAATATTAGGTGATGGCTATTCACCTCATTCTACCAAATTTTGAAGTGTTCCACAAAGTGTAATGAATCTAAAAGCTCAGGGGGAAGTTCAAAACAAGGTATATGTAACAAGACAGTGGCAGTAACACCTGAATTCCAATGGTCTTCAGGGAGGTTTGCAACAGCTAATGAGAACCAGCCAGCTAGAAATACTGGATACATAAACAGAGGTGGAATTTCTGAAAAGAGGAATCAATTCATATAGATGAGGAACGTCTTAAGGAAAACAAAACTTCCGTGTCTGTCTACAAGATGTGGATAACAGAATACTACTGTGCAATATAAGAAATATTGGTAGAAGCAACTGGATGGTATCTATAAATATATCTTTGTGCCTACCTTTGCAAATCAGAACTGTTGAGGACAATGCTATGATAATGTCACTAACACAGCAAACATGTAAGAACTTACACAACAAACAAACAAAAAAAAGAGTTTATGACCTTTGGAAGAAGGGACAGGAAATTCAGAAGGACTACAAAGACGTCGTGAGGTTATGCAGGGAAAAAATTAGAAGGGTCAAAGCCCGACTAGAACTTAGTCTGGCTACTGCCATAAAAGACAATAAAAAATGTTTCTATAAATTCATTAACAACAAAAGGAGGGCTAAGGAGAATCTCCACCCTTTATTGGATGCGGGGGGAAACATARTGACAAAGGATGAGGAAAAGGCTGAGGTACTTAATGCCTTCTTTGCCTCAGTCTTTAATAGTAAGACCAGTTGTTCTCGGGGTACCCAGCCCCCTGAGCTGGAAGACAGGGACGGGGAGCAGAATAAAGCCCCCATAATCCAAGGGGAAATGGTTAGCAACCTGCTACACCGCTTAGACATACACAAGTCTATGGGGCCAGATAGGATCCACCCAAGGGTACTGCGGGAGCTGGTGGAAGTGCTCACCAAGCCACTTGCAATCATTTATCAGCAGTCCTTGCTAACTGGGGAGGTCCCAGTTGACTGGAGGTTAGCAAATGTGATGCCCATCTACAAGAAGGGCAGGAAGGAGGATCTGGGGAACTACAGGCCTGTCCGTCTGACCTCGGTGCTGGGGAAAGTTATGGAGCAGATCATCTTGAGTACCATCACACGGCACGTACAGGACAACCAGGTGATCAGGCCTAGTCAGCATGGGTTTATGAAACGCGGGTCCTGCTTGACTAACTTGATCTCCTTATATGACAAGGTGACCCACTCAGTGGATGCGGGAAAGGCTGTGGATGTTGTTTACCTGGACATTAGTAAAGCCTTTGACACTGCTTCCCACAGCATTCTCCTGGAGAAACTGGCTGCTCATGGCTTGGATGGGCATATTCTTTGCTGGATAAAAAAATGGCTGGTTGGCCAGGCCCAAAGAGTGGTGGTGAATGGAGTTAAATCCAGCTGGCAGCCAGTCACAAGTGGTGTTCCCCAGGGCTCACTACTGGGGCCAGTTTTGTTTAATCTTTATCAACGATCTGGACAAGGGCATCAAGTGCACCCTCAGTAAGTTTGCAGATGACACCAAGTTGAGCGGGAGTGTTGATCTGCTTGAGGGTAGGAAGGCTCTACAGAGGGATCTGGACAGGCTGGGTCAATGGGCTGAGGCCAACTGTGTGAGGTTCAACAAGGCCAAGTGCCGGGTCCTGCACTTGGGTCACAACAACCCCATGCAATGCTACAGGCTTGGGGAAGAGTGGCTGGAAAGCTGCCTGGCAGAAAAGGACCTGAGGGTATTGGTCAACAGCTGGCTGAATACGATCCAGCAGTGTGCCCAGGTGGGCAAGAAGCCCAACGGCATCCTGGCTTGTATCAGAAATAGTGTGGCCAGCAGGAGTAGGGAAGTGATGGTGCCCCTGTACTCGGCACTGGTGAGGCCCCACCTGGAATACTGTGTTCAGTTTTGGGCCCCTCACTACAAGAAGGACATTGAGTTGCTGGAGCGTGTCCAGAGAAGGGCAACGAAGCTGGTGAAGGGACTAGCACACAAGTCTTATAAGAAGCGGCTGCGTGAACTGCAGTTGTTTAGCCTGGAGAAGAGGAGGCTGTGGGGAGACCTTATTGCTCTCTGCAACTACCTGAAAGGAGGTTTTAGCGAGGTGGGTGTYGGTCTCTTTGCCCAAGTAACAAGTGATAGGACAAGAAGAAATGGCCTCAAGTTGCACCAGGGGAGGTTTAGATTGGATATTAGGAAAAATTTCTTCACTGAAAGGCTTATCAAGCATTGGAACAGGCTGCCCAGGGAAGTGGTGGAGTCACCATCCCTGGAGGTATTTAAAAGATGTGTAGATGTGGCACCTAGGGACATGGTTTAGTGGTGGACTTGGCAGTGTTAGGTTTATGATGGGACACAATAACCTTAAAGGTCTTTTTCAACCTAAATGATTCTATGATTCTTTCACTTAAAACATATAAGAATTTATACAACAAACTTAATATAACAAACTTTCAATGTTGAACCATGAAGTTACAAGAAAAGAAACCATGTTTTCATTATTTGAATTTGGCATACTAAGACTTTATTTAAAAGGAATATTTCCTGACAAATAGTCCTTCAATGGTTTATAAATAACAGATTTTAAAAATAAAGTTACTGAAGCTGGATGATATACTTTTGGACATAAGATATAGTTTTAAACATATCAGCAGACCCAAATCATCTGTCCAGCAATATAGAAGTCAGAATTCTGACTTCTGGTACTTGAGAAATTACAGAAGATATAATAAAACTAAGAGATGAAAGCTTGAACTGGTATCATAGCAACTCCAGTAGATAAGTTTACATTTTCTCTTTAGTACTGAGCTAGATTGAAGAGTCCTAAAGATAGTAGACAATCTGTTCAGAGTTCTGCAGGAATCAGATGCTTGAACAACAAAGTGTGAATGTTTTATGAAAAATGACACTAAATTAGATCTAGTCCATCTGAACAGACAAGTAGTATTTATGGTGGGAGGAAATCCAGCAGAAAGGCTCAAAGCCAGCCTTAATCAGAATGCTTGAGCTACCAGGGAAAAGGGAGCTCTGTGTGTGTGTATGTCCACCTCCCCCAGTCCCCCTGGGTCATATTACCTAAATTCAGCACAGGAATGTTAAGCACATTGCTCTGGAGTAACCGCGTGCGCAATGTTTATATTCCACCAAAGTTGAACAGAGATTCAGAATCAGAATTATTCTGAATTCTTTTACAACTCTGAAAATGAAAACTTAACTGAATTTGCTTTTGTTGTATGGTTACAGCAGTTATGACTTAAGTGATGCAAGCCGACTCATTTTACAGAGTCCGCTTGCATAGCTGACTTCTATGTGAGATACCTGTGCTATCTCTCAGCTGATTAGCTGGAGTACAACTAGCAGTGTAGCTATTGCCTGAGTTGTGCCTGAGCCAGCTTACTTTTGACCCGGTTTTGAAGCCTACGTGGGATTCAGACTATCACATATTGACTAACTCATCCCGACATTGGTCAAAACTTAAGAGAAAAACTAGCAAGGAACTACTGGAAGACTAAAGTTTATTTTGAAAAGCGGTATAGGTCATGGTTGTTGGTGCTGGTCCAGCTCTATTAAACTTGGTGCCAGAGCCGATGATTCATAACTGTTTGTTCAACAAATGTTAATCTATGAACATACAGGGATTACCTCAATGAGTTTAAGTTGAAATACAAAACACAAAATACAATTCAAACTAATCTATAACTCTGTATTTTTCTTACCATCTGTAGTTAGATTACTGTATCAACTCTTTTAATATACCCACAAGCTTTGAGAAATCAAAAAGAACCTAAGCTTTGCTAGTAAAACTCTGGAGTCTCTTTCAGGCAAAACTTCTTAAATAGCTAGCAAAGAAAGGAGATAAATGTATGACTAGCAAATATGTGGTAACTGTCAGTTTGTTAGGCATTATAAGGACAATAAATAAAAAACCCCCACCCTTCCCTTATTAAGACCAGTGACTAAAAGAGTAAATTCACACTTTAGGCTCACTGAAAACCAGTTTGAGTAAGTTCTAGGGAAGCATCCACGAGTAGGAATCCCAAATATAATCAAAGGAAAATTGTTTATAATACCATTAAAAGAAATGGGAGTAGTAAGTCCAGCTCTCACTGGGAGTAATAAATCCAGTATCTCTCGCTAGACTGTAGTGAGAGACACATCATAAAAGCGCACGAAGAAGTGAAAAGATGAGGAGCCATCATGGAGCTTCAGATAATGTAGCTTTCATTGTAGCCTAGGTGAGAGATGCTGAAGATTACCAGTAAATTTGGATGCAYGTGACCACCTCTCTCTTTCCCAACTTGCTGCCAGGGCCCTGAGGGCACCACGAAGCCCTGCTGTCCCTGCCTGGCCCCCTCCAGGGCCACCAGTCCCTGCCCCAGTGACACTGCAGCAGGGCGAGCCCCCTGCTCTCCACAGCCCTGCCCTGCCTGGCCATGGGGCCTGCCAAGCTGGGCCCACATCCCCAGGGAGGTGCCTGATGCCCAGGACTGGGGCTTCCTGCAGTTGCCCCCTGGCTGTCCTGCTCCCTGGCTGCCAGGCCCTGCCCTGCTACCCCCATGGGGAGCCCCCAGCCCATGAAGTGCCCTTACAGTAGGCAGGGAGACCAGGCTCAGGGCTGAGCTGAAATGGGGCTCCTTCGCCGGTGGGTCAGGATTTGCGGTGTAGCTTGCCAGGGCCACTAAGGCCTGTTAGTGCACTCAGGATCCTGATACCTTCTTTTGGTAACAATGAAACAATTGAAATCTCACCTTGCCACTCTTAAGCTAACTTAAATACTTCTAGACTGTGCTACAAGCTGCAAAGTAGTCAGATGGAAAGATTCCTGAAGTTAGTTCAGAAATATCAGAGTTTATTGTGATACCCAGTTTAATGCCCTGTGTTTTCCAAAGGGATAAAAATAGGTAAAAAAGTGTTTTGGTGTTATTGGCAACTCCAGTGAATGTCAAAATGTATTGCAGGAGTATAGCTTCACTTATTTTCACTTTCAGGATGCTATATTAAGAACGGATTATAATTGCTATTGTACATTGGGTCAATTAAAAAAAGAAAAAAGCAACAAAACTCTTCTCCTTGCTAGCTACCACCTTTAAAAGCCTAAGAAGAGACTCCTGTATCATTAAATATTTTTCTTCTTTTAGCTGTATCACTGCTGTTATTGCTTTTCTGTTGACCGACTGTACTGTACCTGGACATTTAAAAATCATTACTATTTTGCCCTTTAAAATTATTATCATTAGGGTGGTATTTCCTACATAGGCATACTCTAATCACATAGAAAATCACAGAAAGGAACCCTGCGCCAAACTTGTAAAATATATCAAGAATATGTGGTTTATTAAAGATCCTTTCTAAACTCCAACAACTAGAGAGAGAGGGACAAAAAAGTAAAAACTTTCTGGGCATTTTCATTTTGGTAATATTTTGTTATTCACCTTTCAATCTCATGGTTTCTGATCAGATGTTCATGTCTACTACAGCTACAATAAGTTTGCAATAGATGCTGAAGATTACTGAATAATCCAGGATTTTTCCAGGATTTGAGGCTGACTGCGATTGTTTTGGTTTCTGGACATCAGTTGAATCATCTCCAACAGGCTGGATTCATGCCCAGTGAAAGTCTCTCGAGTTGGTACCAAAGAAATGCATGCATCTAAAATCATTAAAACTTTTTGAAAATAATTGCTTATGCCTACATGCAGAATAAACAAAGCAATAGAAGTAATCAAAAACTTATTGAACAACTTTAATACATACAGTCTAAATTCTTTGGGCAATAAGGCATAAATTAATCCACAGCATTGTGAAGGGCATTAACAAATTTAAAGAGTGGGGAATGGGAGCATATGTTTCAGAACTATGCAAGACCATGAAAACCTAACATCTATGATAGTCTATGTTTAGGTGGCATTTAGGGAAACTAACTACACAACAAGAATTTGGTTAGAAGGAAATGGGACTAGTTTGAGGTAGGTTATTTTTGCTATAATTTAACAGATCCAAGTGTTATTCATCTACATGTTTTCCTGTAGAAAAGGGTACCATTATAAGCATACTTGGCTAGATTTTTAGCAGATATCGATAATTAGAAGCACCTTTGTGGTTTTGTTGCACATCATTTGTGAAGAATCAAGAAATGTGTGGATATGGTAACAGAAGAATATAATTTTTCTTCATGATTCTGTAAAAGATGTTTTTCAATATTCTCATGAATATTGTGTACATGAATATAGTGTTCTTCAAACAAATACTACTAGTAAATCCAACGATAGTATTAGTCACTGTTTGAAAGAAACTAGGCAGATTGTTTATGAATTTTAACTTGCCATGTGATGAATGCAGTGAAATGCAATGAACTACAATACAAAATAATTCAAACTTTAAAGACCTACTGAAGAGCTAAAGAAACATTTACTGGCAGCTTTCATTCAGTAATGAACAACTAAAAGCATTTGGCTTCAATAGCCTCTATCCACAGAAATCTGCAGGAAAGCTTCCTAGTCGTTCAGTCTGGTCACTTTAGATTAGGACCACAATTTATTTAGCTGTTTGATTGCCAGCTGTGGTTGATTTCAATCACACGTAACAATAGTTCAGGGGCTGTATCTGAAAAAGGATTTTGGCATCTAAAATCTATGTCCAAAAATGTAGTCTACAATACCATACTGACTGAGCATCTAGACACTTTTATCCCACTTGAGCCTGTCTGGGACACAGTGAGAAGGTGGAGTTTCTGGGGATGCCTGATCTGGCTCCAATGAAAATGTAGTCATGCATTCTTTATGGTGTAAATTGATCACAGAAGGAAATTTTAGTTAACAAGGTAATGGTCAGAGCACTTGCCTAGGCAACAAGAAACTAGCACCAAAACATCTTACCACCTCAGTACCCCCAATAACTGGATTTCAGAATAATTTTTSTTTCGTTAGTTTTCTTTACTGGTAGAATGCATCTTTTTTTGTTGTTTTTGTACACTTCCGTATGAGAGGAAGAGAAATTACAGAACCTCTTTGATGCTAATTTTGAATTACATTTTACTCAAATTGATCTCAGAATGCATAGAGAGACAAATTTAGTCATTCACTTCCTTGTGTGTGTATAATCCCTGTAGGAAGAGATTGTTTCTCATAAACACTGGGAATCTTATGGTTGCCTGATAATCACATATAAATACTAAAATTCATTGTTAATGGAGCATCACTGTTGCATGTACAGTACCTCTGGGGAAGAAGTCATGGGTCAGAGTAATAGTTTACGTGTCTGATTTCTATTAAATGATTTTATTGGAAGGGTGTTATTGAACATCGCTAGCACTTTAATAAATGGCCTGACTATAATCAGCACAGTATTGTTCCTCTCCAGGCTGTCTAGCAGCCTATGATAATGTTAAATGATTAAGGTTAGCATACTTAAGAATCTTATGCTGAATATGAAAATATTTCCCTTTGATGGCAATGTATAAAAAACTATTCCTGGCAGTTGGTCATATACAAATTGTAAAATTGTCTTATTTTAAGTTTTATATGACACCAAGTACATTTTTCCAGCACATAAAATCCATTTGACTATGCCATGAATTATTACCAATGTAGCAACTGAGACTTTGCACTGTATCACTTTATAAATATTTGCTATGTGAAATTTAGTTCATTTCTGGAAAATTGACTTGAGTTGGGGAGCACTGAAAGCATCAGCTGCATAAGTTCAATGTTAATGGCATTCTTTGACCTCTACAACATCCTTCACTGTTGGCAATAAATAAGTGAATTTTGCTGTAATAATTTTGCCTTATTGTAAATTTCTCCAGTGGCATGGGACCACTACTATTTGACAGGAAGGGAGGTATACTGTTAGGTCAGCTAACCAAAACCCTGTCCCATTAAAAGATCTTCTTTTAAGTTGTTTACAGACTCAGAGAAAAGATCCGAGTTGTATGAAAAATGGTTGCTTAAAGATGTGAAGGAAAAGTAAAGGGAAATATATTTGACAAGGAATCAGTGAGCAGGGTAGGAATTTGAGGCTAGCTACGCAAATTGACCATAACAAGGAAGTAAGAAAATGGGAACACAAATTGAAGAATAAGCTCAAGCACACACATGTGACTAAGAGGCGGTGAGGATAGACAGTATTGACTATTAAAAGAAATCAGAGGAAGAGCTGGGATGGAAAGATTGAATACAATGACTGAAGAAAAAAACAACCTGGGATACTAAACTGGTAATAGGAAGGGGAAAAGAGATTGTAATGGAAAACTGAGGGATTAGAACAGCTATTGCAAAGCATTAGCAGTATGGAAGAAAACGGAAGGAAATTACATGGAAAGAAGATGACCAAGAGCCAAATGAACCATCTGATGACTACAAAGTGGGTATACGTAGCCAGTGTTCCTGAATCTCATCCGTTCCTCAAATGACTACCAGTATTTATGAAACTCACAGGCTAGAGAATACAATTTCTTAAATATAGGCATAAATCTAGAAATCTGTCAGCCCCTTAGCATGATTTTCTGTTCTCTTTCCAGTGCTGGAACTCTTGTGCTATGAAATTACAGGTTCCCAACCAACAGTACTAGATGATGGCATTCCTATTCTTGCCTTGTCTCCAAAGAAAACTGAGGTTATACAGTTGCACTGTCTAACACCTTTTTAACTAACTGGTCAATGTCCACAATTTTTTCAGAGAGGAATTGGTCTCGTTTTGCTACATATTTTGTGAAGTGCAATGACTGGTCAAGAATACAGACCCCATCGGTGATCTGCTGGGAAAGAAAACAGAGGGAGTCTAGCTGGTGATATTGTGCTCGGCTACTTAACTCCTGCTAATCAGTATACATGCAGCTTTGTACTGTTGAGTGTGTTTGTTGATTTTCTAACTGGGCAGGAGGTAAGAAGGAGGTAGAGCTACTGGAATTTCATGGAGCTAACTATTCAGAATTGGAGGCATCAAAAGGAAGTAGCAAAGAGGCTAGAGACATTGGGGGACCTGAAGGCAGGAACAGGAGTCACAGGACACTAAAGGTAACAGGAACTAATGGGAAGAGGACTCCCTGATGAGCATCAGCATTCAGTACATTGTTTCCTCCAGCCCATGAATTCTGAAGCCAAGCTTCATTGAATTCCTGCATCACTGAAAGCTAAAACGCTTTTTTCTAACTCCCAAGAAATGGCTCACATGTACACTCAAAACTGAACAGTGAAGGAATATGGAGTTAAAAAACCTTAGAAGTAGCCTCCTAAACTCAGTTTGTCCCTTTGTACATTGGGCAGTAGATGTCTAGTGGCATTTCTAAAATATATTTGTGCATGCCAACTACCAAAATACTTTTGAGACGCAGTTTCTGGTTTTGAAAACATTGTTCAGTTTAATTTCAAAATTCTGTATTCTGTAGATAAGCAAAGAAATACCAATAATAAGACCATTAAAAGGTTCTCTGCATGATAACAAATTGTACTTCTCGTGTTATACATAAGTGCATTCCTCCCCTGCATAGCGACTAAAATGTTTTAATATTGTAATTTAAATACTCTGTAGGCTTCCATTATGGAGCCTGCTAGTTAGGTTTTCACTAGATTGTTGTAGGGAACCAAGTTCTTTCCTGGCAGCAGACTAATAATTTTTTACCTAGTTTCTTTAGAAGACAGCCAGTGAAATAATTTGCCTCCTTTCATGTGGTTTACAAAGGCCTAAAATACAACATAGCAACAGAGGAGAGTSAATAACAAAAGTAAGACAGAAGTACCTAAGTCAGAGAAGTGAATGTAGTCAAATCGTTGACTGCTTTTTTCTTCATTTTTCGCAAAATATTGATTTCATACTTAATAAACTGGTTTTCTGCTTCTTAAACTTTGCTTATTTCTTGGCTCCTTCTAAGACTAGGATTACAGGGAATGGGCTGCTTGGCAGAAGTTTTGTCCTGTTATAGTTTATCTCACAATTCTAGTAACACTTGGTTCTTGGCTAACTGAAAAYATGTTTCCCTACAGTTGAGACAAGCGTTATGCAAGTTATAGAAAAATCAGTTCTGTGCTCTCCTGCTGTCTTGAAGATCTGTATGGTATTATTCCCAGGAGCACAGAGTGATTTGTATAAAATTTATTCATTTCAGACCACCACAGAGTGGAATAAATGTTTTTCAACAAAGTATACACTCTTAATGCTATCACTTCATAGTCTCCTATGTAAACAACAACTGATCTGTTCAAGTATTACTTCGCACTGACTGTGCAGTGGTCACATTAAACATCTTTCCTCACAAATTATATAACTCGCATCTGGTGCCTCAGCCTTGGGATGTCTGCCATGTACTGCTATATCTATCATTGCTTTTTTGGCAGAAACCTTTTCTTCTACCAGCTTTCAAACTTCAATGCATACTTTTTACATGTTGTGATAAATATGCACTTTAATTCCTGCCTTGTGCCAAGGTCAGAGACAAACAGTTAACTTGCTCTGGCTTTGACAACTCTTTAAAGACTTAGTAATACAATTCAGCACCAATAATATTTCTGTCCTTTGCAGGGCATGCATGAAAAATTTTGGAAAATAAACTTAAATGAAATATGTTATTTTTTTCAAGTTAGGAATGTTACTGAATATAGCAGTTTGTATAAATTCTATTTGCAACTCAAGAGATGTATTTCAAATTCTGAATAGGCCAATAGTGAATACATTCTACGTGATTCTAAGGAGACTATAAGCATAGAGTGTTTTAGACCTATATTTACCTGGTCCAATAATAGTGGATCAGATTCTTTCCCACCTCACACATTTGTAATCACTTTCCCCTGTCTGAACTGAATGCAAAGCATGGCTATTCTGATTATGTTACAGGTTCTATGTAAAAATGCAAATAACTATGTAAGGCATTGGAGAATATTATCTACTCTTTTATTTTAAATTATCATCATTTAATTGTTTCATACTTCTTTCTGCTAAAAATATGTCAAAATATATATTTCTCAGATAAGAGAATATATATTTTTTAGTTAAGTGTTCAGTTAGACTCCTATTAAGTTCAATATTTCTCTTGAGCCTACATTAAACATTTACTTATTTTTCTGGATCAGAATCTTGATAGTAGTGAACATGTCATACAGGTAACATTAGAAACAGATATAGAGATTAAAATACGTGAGATGACTTTCAGTCAAAAGCTTTAGGAGATCAATGACATGGTTGTCAAAATATGTTGAYGCTTTTTTTAAAGTGTGAAGCCAGTTTTGTGTGTGCATGTTCACCAAGGTTTTGCTCTGATAAACTGTAAATAACAAAACTTGTCAGATCTGAATATCCAAATGCTATTATTTTGAAATGTTTCCTTTTTAGGGTAAAATAAATAAATAAATAAAGTTTTGCCAGTGGAAGCATTAGAGAAATTTTAGAGTTGAATTTTGGAACTGTCAAAATGAATTCTTTAAAAATGAAAAGCTTCTTTTTGATCAATTCAGCAAAGTATGACGACTCATTTGTATTGTTTTGAGCAGCTGTAATATCCTGTGCCCCCTTACAACTGCTTTATTTTTGAAAAACAGACTATGTCAAACTATCCGGTGTAGCTGGAGCAAGCAATCCATCACAAAGCTCAATACCCAGAGAACAAGTACAGACAGAACGACAATTCCCACAGCTCATTCAGTAGTTTGGGTAAACAAAAAAGCTGGGTAGAAATAATAAATTTCACTTCAGTTTAATAAACTAAAATATGTAGAACTGTGTTTCTCTGATCAAAATGAAATACTTCATTTTATTTTCTGAACAGAAAAAAGAATTAATTTTGAAGAAACGGGCACTCAACTAAGAAAAAAAAAGGAAAAAGTCAAGAAAGCCAGGAAAAATAGGAACTACTTTTGTTATATGCAGTCTTTCCCCTTATCTAAGCTACATAACACTGATGTTTTAAAATTAAAATTACAATTCTACCATTATTTAGAAGAGAAAACAAGTTGTATCTCGATATCTCAATGCAGTAGGAAAACTTTGGTAGTGTTATTAAACTTACATTACTTCATCATCTAATGATATCCACATACTGCCAAAAGACTCAAAACAGCTAAAATATACAAAAAAACCCCTTTGCTAGAGAATTATAGAAGCTTCCATAATCTTTATTGAGAGAAATAAACAGTCCAAGAAGTCTCTTATAAGTTCAGATTATAAAAATTAATCATATTATTATTTTGATAACTGGTAAAATAGATATTGCAGCAGTATCTATCAATTAAACAAAAAAGTAGGTTTGTTCTAATAATGTTATTTAATATGTGCTTGGAGCTTCAAGTTTAAAACATTAACAGATTTTTTTATTCATTTCCATTTGGAAAACATTGATCACCTTTCCCTATGTTTCCTGTCTTGAGCTGAGAGAAACCCCTGCTAAAATAAGAAATAGAGTTTGGCAAATGAATCCAGGGGAGTTTGGAGGCTGTGAGACTTCATCTTGAGAAGTTTAAGGTATTATATTGTTTCTAGTGAACTGAGATGAAGAAAAAATTGCATACTATTACACTATTGTATAATAGTAAATAAAGGGTGTTTTTTAAATTAAAATCTTGGGATGAGGTTAGTGCTCAGCTAGAGAGAAAAAAAAACCTAATTGAACTGTTGGAGAAAATCCGTTTTCTTTCCTTAAAGTTAAAACAGTAAGGAAAGACACTTTTAGAACAGTAAAGTGAACAAGGTAGAAAAGCTCATTATTTCTGCAAGGGAAAATAATTCTCTTCCGTCTATTAGAATTGCTTTAGTGTAACTTGTTTGCTGTAAAAGCTCAGTAAAGAATGTATATCCAGTTCATTTCAAATCTAGAAAGCAAAATGGTTTCAGAAAAATATTCTTGATGTTTGCCATAAAACACAAAATAAAATCCTTTAATTCAGTTTCAAAGTAAGCAAGCTTAATTCATCCAGAAAAAAACCTTTCTGAGTCACAGTCAGACATCTTCCAACAAGTGCCCAATTAGGTATGACTACTTCTCTGTAGTGAGCTGATATCTGGTATTTGATATCTGATATCTGATATATATACCACCACTCAATAATACTAATGCCATAGTAAAATTCTGATGTCTAAGACAAGAATCTTTATTAGGTAATTGGAATCTGGCAAATTATGTTTCATTTTAAGGTATTCTAACCATTTTTCTTAACAGTTCAGTAAGAGAATACAGTTGTTATGCCAAAATAGAAAAGAAAGTACTTCTCAGAAAAAAGAAAAAACAAAATTACCTTTTCCAACAAAGAATAGTCTATTTGGAAATAAAGAAAGAAAGTGCATTTATATTTTCAGAATTACTTCCACTGCCTTTTTTGACTAGAACTCTATTCAGAGTACTAAAGCATCAATTTAAACTATTTACTGTTTCAAAAAGTTTTTTACATATATCTCTCATTAATGATAATGAGGAAACTAAGCAGTCAAAATGAAGGAATGAATTAATGAGTTCCATGGGGTTTAGATCAAGCTTTGAATCACCACAATTAAAAAAGGACCAAAAAGGTACAGTATAAAAATAATAATTATTAATTTAAGGTTTATGAAATATTGTCCTCTCAGTCTAAGTAACTATCAACAGTTCTTTGAACTACAATGAAAATGAAATATATAATTTTCTACATATTGGCACTGCAGACAAATTTTAACTTAGCCCAGAAATCTGCATGCAAATGACACTTATTTGGCAGTGCAAAGGAGATGTAGGAACGTTTGATACACAAAATGTACCTCTGGGCATACATAAGTGTAGACTATTGATAAAAAAGTCTATAGTATACTTATAATTTAATAAAATAAACTGAAGAGTTGAGAGGTTCCTGCATGCAAGGTATCATATAAAACTTGTAAATCTGGCTTTTTATATTTAGATTTTTATTTACCTGTTTACATACATTTAGCTAGACTTTTTAATCTGCAGAGCAATTTACAATCTACTGCCATCACAGCTTCTTTGAAAAACAATCCACTCTAATTATAAAGGATGCATTGCTTTGGTTTTGTTTGAGAGATTGTGCATCATTTCTTATTCACAGATGTCTCCTGATTATCACAAAATAGACTATTTTTTTAACATCACACTAATGTGCTAGGTTATGGTATTACACTCCATGGAGCTATTATAGCTGTTATTTAATTGCTAGCATTTAGCAGGCAGAATGAAAGATAATGCCATGTATTTTAGGTTCACTTATCAGCATTATCATTTAGCAAAAAAGTAACGGGCTGCGAATATTACAAAAAGAGATAAAAACTGTCGGTGGATTTTTGCTTTTTTAAAAATAATTTCAAAGCATGAATTTGGAACCAAATGTATTTCATATTCAGCTTTCAAAAAATATTTGGAACCCCTTTTTACACGAAGTGCTTCTGAATATTTGAGTTCCAGTAGCAAAAAAGCTTTCTGTGCAGATTCATAGGTACTGATGTGTTTACTTCAAACTATGCCTCAAGCATTTCTCAAGTAAAACATACAGCTCTCTTGAGAAAATGCCCTAAATAAAATAAGAACAAGCAGCTACAATTCCAAATAGTTTCAGCATACTAATGATGGATACTTATGCCTTTCTAGTTACCAGAGCTTTTCCTGTCTTCTAGATCACCAAAGTACTCCCTCCAAAGGCAGCTTTTTCAGGAAAAAAATTCTCACAAAGTTAAAATGTAGTGATGCATCTGACCTTCTTACATTCAGGGTTGAAAACCTACCTTCCCTGAAAAAAATAGCAAAACTTTCAGTAATTTTCCTGACTTGATTTTTTATGTTAGGTTTTCCTTGCAGTAGGGAATGTGGAAATATAATTCATACTCATATAACTGCTCCAGTAAGTCCTTTTTCATAGCAAATTTATTCTTCTGTGAAACTAAATATAATATTTTCCCTTTAAACAACATAAACAAACTCTTAAGATGCTAAGTTTATTTTCCACTTATGGTAGACAAGGAGAACTAAAGCTTCCATAAGAATAAAGTATATTTTAAGTGGATTTTAGTATCATATGGGGAATAACCATAAAAGGTGTTGTACTTCAATCAAACTCAGAAAAGGACTTCTATGGTCTTTGAAGCAAATTATTTCTATTTCGCAAACGGGTGCTAACTATAACATAACAGTACCAAGGGTATTGTAGCAATCTAATCTCAGATGTAAAGTGATGTTTATGACACTAATTGAGTTGTTATACAAACAGCAGTGATTCTTTGGCTTTTCAATGTAAATAAGTCATAGTAATCCTTGTATTTAGTACTACAAAGCTCTGGACAAATGATGCATGTATACTATGTCATTTGAAAATGTAATTTATGGGGAAAAGGCTTCCTACAATCTAACAAATACCTCACATATGTATTTGGCAGATTCAGTGGGCAGTAGATGATTATTCCACTCAAACTGCTTCACAGATATGCTCCATATCTCTTCATAGCACTGCATTTTGCCATATACATATATCTTGATAGGTTTGCTGATACTGGTACTTAAGAATTCAGTCTGATTTTATTTTCATAGGGAAAATACAGTTTCTAAGAAAGTATCTCAGTACAAACTTTCTTACAAACTTTTTTATCGTTTCTTACACTAAAGACTTTAGAGTGAAAAAAACATTTTATGATGCTTTGTGAGAAGGCAGCCCTTTCCTAAGTAGGTGTGATAGAAGTAAAAAGACTTTTAGGAATAAGTCTTTATTGCAGTCATTGCCTTTGCTACTGTTTGTAAAAAAAGAAAATGTAGTGCATTATTCAACAGTCTCAACATGAAGCAGCCCAAAATTTGGGCACTTAGTGCTAATACAATAATATCTATTTTCAGTTTAAAGACAGTGATGCAGTTTCTACTTAGCTTCACTTTGTATCAGCCCAAAGGTGAAAGTTTGAAGTTTAGTACTCATAATCACTTATTGAAAATTATTACAAAAATATACAATGTATATTACAATTGATATTGGTAGATCAAGGAGCAGTTCCTTCACCAAGAAACAAGTGGTAAGCATGAATTATTACCACGTAGACTGGGATGCCCATCAAGCAAAGGTACAAAGTCATTATTTGAAAAAAGCTCAGGACCCTGAGGGAACTACCAGCCCTTACCGCCCCTGCCTGACCTCCCCTAGGGCATCCCCCCACCCTGCCCACAGCCCACACAAATACGATTTTGGGGAGAATAAATGGTTACACGCGTTTAGGAAACCTCATAGAAGTCAATCCTGTAATTTAATCTATTGTTGTGATTACAAGTGATAATTTCCCCAGAAAGTTGCAAACATAGTGCTGGAAGGATCTAACCAAGTTTAGTTCAGATCCTCATCTCCTGTGATGCAAGAGTCCTAGTTGGCTGTACATAACATGAAAGGAAATCATCAACATGTATAAGAACTTTCAAACCATAAACATATCATTATCTTTAAACATATTGTTTTCTTGATAATATATTTGTCGAGCAAAGATAATTTGGCTGCTGTATTTTTTGTACTGAAAAAACAGTAAGTTGCTATAGCTACATATGTTGGCTCAAGCATATGTATCCTTTTTAAATATCCAAAACAGAGAGGTGGTGTGGGTGATTTTTCTTCTCATATTCTGAAAGTATCCATTGTTATATTCTAGTATCCCATCCACTTTTTTCCCACAAATAACTATAAGTAAATTAATAAAATTTATTTTAATTATTTGTAGATGAAACAGTCCAAGAACCTGCATTATCATGGGGCTCTCTGAACAATCCGAAGTGAACTCATCACTCATTTATCCAGAATTAAAAACAGATTTCTACCAGATTAAAATATACAATCTTACCAAACGTACAATATAGTTGTATAAATTATTAGTAGAAAAGAGGAAAATAACCATTGTTTTGGAATTCCGAAACATTCTTAAGGTACTTACACCACCTGCAGGCTCCAAAAATGAATAAAAGAAAAGGCACTCCGTCTTTTCCTCTATGTTTAACAGTATTTCCTATGATATTTTCTCTTACATTTATAGCTTTCTTCTTTTAACTAAGTTTATCATTGTTATATATTTCATCTTTATGTATTCCTTTCCATTTTACTTCCCTATATTGTAAAAAAGTTGAATTTAAGATAAAATAAGACAGTAGAATATTCTTATATTTCTGGATTGTAACCTTCTACATTTTGTTATTTTAAACTTTTATATAAACACTTTAAACTACAATTACTTCAATGTTCATCCTGGGAAAAGCAAAAACGGCATTTCAACAATTTATTTGACTGAGATTTATTTCTTATGTTTACCTTGATTTCTGTTAAAATATTGATGGATTTCATTGAAAACCTGTGTGACTTCTGGACAATTCTTTTGGCTTTGGTTTTCAGTATGGCCAAAAATATACCCCAAAATTAACTACTTGTTATATAAAAGCCATTGAACTCCTGTCATTGAAAATGGAGTTTATTTATTTTCTTTTTCTATGAGTTTTCTGAGATCATTATTTGACAAAGGCAAATGTCTTTTTCCAAACAGATCATTATAAATGATCATTATATCATACATCAAAGATAATTCAGGACTTAGTCTGGTCCTGACATCAGATTACACATCTGAAGATCCTCAGTTTCTTTTGTGTAAACCCTAGGTTCCTTCTGCCGCTCCTGGTAAGGAGATGTGATGAAACAACATTTTAAACAAGTGAAAGTGGTCATCATGGATGCAAAGAAGTGTGGCAGAACTATCAGTGTGGATTTTGTGAGTTATTTGTCAAAAACAGGGTAATTTCTTCGGGTATTTTGAAACTATAATTATTAACTTCTGAAATATTTATGTCCAGTGCACCTCACTGGGAAATATCAATTTAAAGCATTCATACAAAATAGTGGCCAACAGATTGGTAAATAAAGACTTCCTGTCACACTATTTCAGGACATCTAAAGTCGCATGCATCAAACAAAGCAATATTTCATAAACTGTCTATCCACGCATGTCTGGAGAGTGCAAAAAGTTGGGTTTCCCACATCTATTTGCAGGGCTAATATTCTTTGAGTTTGGACTTCTTCCAGAGTTTGCTTTTTATTTTGCCAAAAGTAACTATGGTACTGTCTATTCAGCCTCATTTCTGTCACCTGGTTTGAGCAACATATGTGGCTGGGAAAGTGATTCAAAAGGTGCTGTATAATTCCAGAAGTTGGAAGTCTGTAAGAATAGATAGTAAATGTTATGTTTTCTAAGTTAAATATTCTTTTTATTTATTTAACTAATCCATTATTTAATTTTGGATTATTTGACTCAGCCTGTAAGTAGGCTTGCACAGGCTAGAGATGAGCATTATCCTTGCAGTCAGCAAATCACTGTTCAAAACACATAACTTACTTCAGCTGCAACATAAACTACTTCTGCTGCAAGTTCATAGAAATTCAGTCCCCTTAGAGGCAAATGAAAGCAGTCTGAATTTTTTTATGTGCCTGATGAACAGGTATGTAAAAACAGGTATTAGGTCATTGGGCTACACCTGGACCCAAACTGTCTCCATCTGCTTTGTGCATAGATTACATTGCTTATATTACTTGAAGTCAGCTACAGCAATACAGTAAATGGATAAGATTCACATTAATATGCAAATTAGCCCACATCCATAATATTCTATCTTTCCATATGATTTGGTGTTGAAATAGAATCAGTTAATTCAGAAACCAGTTTAATTCCACGTATAATTCCATCTATATTTCCCAGGACCACGTCAAATTAGAGCATTTTTCTGCACTACTATTTTCAGAAGTATGTGAGCATGATTTTAGATGATGGCAACAAGATAATGGATATTACCTTCCGTGTGCCAAGTGCTCCATGACTTTTGAATAACAAAAAAAGGATTTAATTTCTGCCTAGAAATGCAATTGATTAAATATAAGTATTAGCCCCTTTAAAATGGGCTGAAAATAACCTAAAATACCCCAACCCTGTTGGATTTGGAATCCATTTTTTTAAGTCTAGTATGGCATCCTGAATGTCATTACTTCATAAGTAAAAGTTAAAGCAGTAGCCACTTTAAAAATACAAGATGCAGTTTAAATATTTTGGATTAATCCAGACATGAAATGTTTCTTCTGCTTCATAAAATTAAGGATGTATGACAGTTCTAAATACATCTTTCCATCAATTCAATGAAAAAAACTAAGGATTATTCTTTGTATCTTCATAAATACCACTGCACTGATCCAATAAATGAGAACCGTAGGTCACAGCAGGGATGGATAGTAAGTGTTTTTACCAATTCTGGGGCATGTCCTTGCTACTTGAACCTACTTGAACTATCTTTCCCTATTGGAACACTAACTAAACATTATTTATTTTTTTCTGCAGATTCAGAGATATTGTTGCTACTAGCTTTTAGCAAAAAGTCAGTACAGTGTATTCCAACATTGCCTTTATTTTGTGAGGTAGCTCTATTGTAATGCAGAGAACTAAACTGATGACAGAATCTTTTCTTTGGGCTCTGGAAAGCTCTTCATACAGTAAAACTATCCCCACATTAAGGGCTTCCACTTCATAGCAATTGCTCCATTAGTCCAGTGTCCTGGTTTTGGCTGGGATAGAATTAATTTTCTTCCTAGTAGCTGTTATACTGCTGTGTTTTGGATTTAGTATGAGAATAATGTTGATAACACACTGATGTTTTGGTTGTTGCTAAGTAGTGTTTACACTCGTCAAAGACTTTTCAGCTTCCCATGCTCTGCCAGGTGCACAAGAAGCTGGGAGGGAGCATAGCCAGGACAGCTGACTCAAACTGGCCAAAGGGGTATTCCATATCGTAAGATGTCATGCTCAGTATATAAACTGGGGGGAGTTGGCCAGGGGGTAGCGATCGCTGCTCGGGGGCTGGCTGGGCATTGGTCGGTGGGTGGTGAGCAACTGCATCGTGCATCATTTGCTTTGTATATTATTATTATTATTATTATTATTATTATTATTATTATTATTGGCTGGATGGCCGAGCCCAGAGAGTTGTGGTGAATGGAGTTAAATCCAGTTGGCAGCCAGTCACAGGTGGTGTCCCCCAGGGCTCAGTTTTGGGGCCAGTCTTGCTCAATAGCTTTATCAATGATCTGGATGAGGGGATTGAGTGCTCCCTCAGTAAGTTTGCAGATGACACCAAGTTGGGCAGGAGCGTCGATCTGCTCGAGGGTAGGAAGGATCTGCAGAGGGACCTGGACAGGCTGGATCGATGGGCTGAGGCCAACTGTGTGAGGTTCAACAAGGCCAAGTGCCGGGTCCTGCACTTGGGTCACAACAACCCCATGCAACGCTACAGGCTTGGGGAAGAGTGGCTGGAAAGCTGCCTGTCGGAAAAGGACCTGGGGGTGCTGGTTGACAGCCGGCTGAATATGAGCCGGCAGTGTGCCCAGGTGGCCAAGAAGGCCAACAGCATCCTGGCCTGTATCAGAAATAGTGTGGCCAGCAGGAGCAGGGAAGTGATGGTGCCCCTGTACTCGGCACTGGTGAGGCCGCACCTTGAATACTGTGTTCAGTTTTGGGTGCCTCACTACAAGAAGGACGTTGAGGTGCTGGACCGTGTCCAGAGAAGGGCAACGAAACTGGTGAAGGGTCTGGAGAACAAGTCTTACGAGGAATGGCTGAGGGAACTGGGACTGTTTAGCCTGGAGAAGAGAAGGTTCAGGGGAGACCTTATCGCTCTCTACAACTACCTGAAAGGAAGTTGTAGCGAGGTGGGTGTCAGTCTCTTCTCCCAAGCAACTAGTGATAGTGAGAGGAAATGGCCTCAAGTTGCACCAGGGGAGGTTTAGATTGGATATTAGGAAAAATTTCTTCACTGAAAGGTTTATCAAGCATTGGAACAGGTTGCCCAGGGAAGTGGTTGAGTCACCATCCCTGGAAGTATTTAAAAGACATGTAGATGTGGCGCTTAGAGACATGGTTTAGCGGGCATGGTGGTGTTGGGTTGGCGGTTGGACTTGATGATCTTAGAGGTCTTTTCCAACCTTAATGATTCTATGATTCTATGATTCGATGATGATGATGATGATGATGATGATGATGATGATTACTACTACTACTACTACTACTACTATTTTACTTTATTTTATTTCAATTATTAAACTGTCTTTATCTCAACCCATGAGTTTTCTCACTTTTACCCTCCCGATTCTCTCCCCCATCCCACTGGAATTGGTGGGAGTGAGTGAGCGGCTGAGTGGTGTTTAGTTTCTGGCTAGGGTTAAACCACGACAGTCATGGGATTTATTATTAAAACACTGGCCTTGAGCGCTAGTGTTTGGGTTTTGGGTTTTGTACTGAAGCCATTACTGTACTTCAGGTACCACCTCATGGAGACAATTAGCAATTATACATCTTCCTCTGAGAGGTTTTTTATGGAGGAAATACAGAATGGCACCTTCACTACGTTCTTCTATGATGTTTCCTCCTTCATCACAATAACTTTTCAGTACCTTGAACATCCCTGGGTAGTTAAGATACACCTATTGGTATTTCTTGGGAAGATTGTTTCGGTTTTGTCTGAGGTTAATACGCAATCTAAGAATATCATCCAGAGATCTGCCCCAAGGCTGGATAAAATGCCTAGGATGGTGGACACCTTCAATGTTTTGGAACTTCACCCCTGAACAAGTGCAGAACCCTGAAAAACCAGTAGAATATTTGGAAGAAGTATGCTGTCACCCTGGCAATTCTAGGGAGACACAGATCACTGCAACGTGCTGGGGCCTGGCCCATGCCTACCGAGCCATGTTCAACACTATTCAGAACCCCCAAGGGGAAGAGAAGGTCTCTGGATCTGACAACAAAATGACAAGCACTGCGGCTACTCCAACCCCCACGACAGGCACTGCAGCTACTCCAACCCCCACGACAGACACTGCGGCTACTCCAACTCTGGTGACAGAGAACCAACCCGTACCAGTATCAGTTGCCCCTATACATGAGAAGAAATATACAAGAAAATCAGCTCGCTTAGTAAGGGATGAAAATGAACCAGGGCCATCACGAGAACAGGAGGAGGAAGAGGCAGAACCCGTAAATGAGTTGGTAACCACCCAATCCCTATCCCTGAGTGAGCTGTGAGATATGCAAAAAGATTTCCGCCATCGTCCAGGCAAGCACGTTGTCACCTGGCTGCTCCAATGCTGGGTTAACGGGGCCAGTAGCCTGGAATTGGAGGGTAGGGAAGCCAAGCAGCTGGGATCCCTTTCTAGGGAAGGGGGTATTGACAAAGCGATTGGGCAAGGGGCACAAGTCCTCAGCCTCTGGAGGTGATTCCTGTCAGGCGTGAAGGAAAGGTATCCCTTCAAGGAAGATGTTGTATGTCACCCAGGCAAGTGGACCACCATGGAGAGAGGTATCCAGTACCTGAGGGAATTAGCTGTGCTGGAGGTGATTTGTGATGACCTGAACAACAAGCAGTTATCCAAAGATCCAGATGAAGTCAAGTGCACCTGACCCATGTGGCGGAAGTTTGCATGGAGCGCACCAGTGTTGCATGCAAACTCATTGGCAATAATGACCTGGAAAGATGGAGAGGAACAAATGGTGGATGAATTGGCTGGCCAGCTCTGGCAATATGAAGAAAGTCTCTCCTCCTCCCTACGGGCCTGTGTCTCGGCTGTGGAAAAACTGTCCTGGAAAGTCCAGCAACTCAAAGAGGATATGTCCTACTCCCCACCTGTACGGACCAGTATCTCAGCCATTAGGAGTAAGCGTCCCTCCACTCAAGAGAGAGGATATAGTGAGTACACACGCCAGGGCACCCTGTGGTTTTACGTGCGTGACCACGGAGAAGACATGAGGAAGTGGGATGGAAAATCTACCTTGACCCTAGAGGCACAGGTGCGTGTGTTGCAAGGAAAAACAATCACAAAAGGGGGTTCTTCCAGGAAAACTGCTGCTCTGGTTTCCAGTGAGCAGTTCCCCAGACAGAGTAGAAGGCCTGACTTTACTTCTGATCTTAATAAAGGGACTTTTGATTCACATCTACAAGAAGTGAGTAAC
>JAYKAV010003094.1:0-24556 GCA_035582835.1 Phoebastria nigripes | reverse complement strand
ACTGACTCATGGATGGTGGCAAATGCCCTGTGGGGGTGGTTGCAGCAATGGAAGCAGAACAACTGGCAGCGCAGTTGGGCAAACCCACCTGGGCTGCCACATTGTGGCAAGATATCGCTGCCCGGGTAGAGAACCTGGTTGTAAAAGTGCGTCACGTAGATGCTCACGTACCCAAGAGTCGGGCCACTGAAGATGATCAAAACAATCAGCAGGTGGATCAGGCTGCTAAGATCAAAGCGGCTCAGGTGGATCTGGACTGGCAACATAAGGGTGAATTATTTATAGCTCGGTGGGCCCATAACACTTCAGGCCATCAAGGAAGAGATGCAACATGTAGATGGGCTGATGATCGAGGGGTGGACTTGACCATGGACACTATTGCACAGGTTATTCATGAATGTGAAACATGTGCTGCAATCAAGCAAGCCAAGCGAATAAAGCCTCTTTGGTATGGAGGACGATGGTTGAAATAKAAATATGGGGAGGCCTGGCAGATTGATTATATCATACTCCCACAAACCCGCCAAGGTAAGCGCTATGTGCTCACCATGGTGGAAGCAACCACCGGATGGCTGGAAACATATCCTGTGCCCCATGCCACCACCCGGAACGCTATCCTGAGCCTTGAAAAGCGAGTGCTATGGCGACATGGCACCCCAGAAAGAATTGAGTCAGACAACGGGACTCATTTCCGAAACAACTTTGTAGACACCTGGGCCAAAGAGCATGGCAGTGAGTGGGTACATCACATCCCCTATCATGCACCAGTCTCCAGGAAAATCAAATGATACAATGGACTGCTAAAAACTACCCTGAGAGCAATGGGTAGTGGGACATTCAAGCATTGGGATACACATTTAGCAAAAGCCACCTGGTTAGTCAACACCAGGGAATCTGTAACCCAAGCTGGTCCTGCCCAGTCAAAACTTTTACGTACTGTAGAGGGGGATAAAGTCCCTGTAGTGCACATAAAAAATATGCTGGGGAAGACAGTCTGGGTTACTCCTGCCTCAGGCAAAGGAAATCCCATTTGTGGAATTGCTTTTGCTCAAGGACCTGGGTGTACTTGGTGGGTAATGTGAAAGGATGGGGAAGCCTGATGTGTACCTCAAGGGGATTTGATTTTGGGTGAAAATAGCTAATGAACTGAATTGTATGATGTTAATTGCTATATAATACTATATGTCATCACTTCTAGGGTTGCTATATGTCATATCAACGGTGTTACAATAAAAATCACCCAGATTAATGAAGAATGAACTTTGATGAAACCGAGCAAAGTGCAGTGGGTAGCCGCAGTGCCTGTGTTTTGGATTTAGTATGAGAATAATGTTGATAACACATTAATGTTTTAGTTGTTGCTAAGTAATGCTTACACTAGTCAAGGACTTTTCAGCTTCCCATGCTCTGCCAGGTGCACAAGAAGCTGGGAGGGGTATTCCATACCATGTAACGTCATGCTCAGTATATAAGCTGGGGGAAGTTGGTTGGGGGACAGTGATCGCTGCTCAAGGGTTGGCTGGGCATCAGTCAGTGGGTGGTGAGCAACTGCATCATGCATCGCTTGCTTTGTATATTATTATTATTATTATTACTACTACTACTACTATTTTACTATATTTTATTTCAATTATTAAACTGTCTTCATCTCAACCCACGAGTTTTCTCACTTTTACTCTTCCGATTCTCTCCCCCATCCCACCAGAGTTGGGGGGAGTGAGCGAGCGGCTGAATGGTGTCTAGTTGCTGGCTAGGGTTAAACCATGACATCCAGTTAGGAGGTCGGTTGGGAGTGTTAAATTTATATTGTGTAACCTGGGTAGCCTGTAGGGCATGATATATATCATCTCCCATTCACACAGTTCAGAAAGCAGTGTCTACTTATCAGTAGCCAGGTCTGCCTCAGTGATGAATTCTAATCAGAAGTCAAGGAGATGGTAAATATTTCTGATACTCATGAAGTTCCCTCTTCAGATAGAACTGCTATTATTGCAGAGTCTTACATAACTGAAGGCTAAGTTAACACATCTTTCTAAAACACAGTATTTGCTTACACACTAAAAAGAACTTGGAAGACTTTGTGTAACATTGCCCCCTGGTGAACTTTTTTGTAATATTTCTATTTCAAAACTGTTAAAATGCATTTTTACCTCTGTTATTGTTGTATTGTATTCTTCTTGATGATTAAACATAATTCCTTTAAAAACAATAAACCTGTATGCATTTAAAGGCAAAATACTCAGATTCCATTAAATAGGAAAAGCTAGAATATTCTGAAGTTTTTTCTTATTAAACTCATCAGTGAGATTTCCAGGGCAGATTGGCAATAGTCCAGTGTTCCAAAGTCCACAATAACTTTCATACTTAAGGTCATATCAGTAAAAAAATTTAAACTGACCCATATTTTTACATAATACTATTGGACATGGCATAAAACTTAGTACCTTATTTACCAGACCACAATAAAATAAAAGAATAAATAGTTCTATTGAAGAAAACATAATTAAATAGAATACTCTGTGTAAAATATAAGCTGAATTTTGGCAGGACATGAAACACTGCAGCTATAATTCTGCATACAACAGTTAAGATCATTTTAAYGGCTTGGAGGAGGATTATGTGTTGCAGTAGGAATTACTCTGAATTCCACTCACTGCCTATAAAAGATCACTGCTAGGCTTTTGGTGACATTGGTTCCATCAGAAACATTAGGTAAGGGATGGACATTTCAGAAGTGTTTGAAATCCAATACCTCTTATTTGGTTACCTGTGTTTTTCAAAGAATTTCCTGGGGTGGAAAGAATCAGTCTCTTCAGGTACCTAAATGTGATCTCTTTTCTGTAAGTAATCTTGTTCCAGGTGTAACTGCTAAATATTCTGAACTACCCCTTCCCCTATACTTATGTGAAATCTATAGATCGTTTGCCTGGTTAATGACAAATCCTCAGTCTTCATGAAAACGAGTAACTGTAGTCACCTGTCACAACAGGAAACAACAATGTGATTTTACATATAAATGTGTGTGTACATATATACACACACATACATATATAAAGCCATTACACCAAATTTGTTTGAAAGTAAAACAAGTTTTTCATTGGATTACATTCATTTTTTCCTCCTTTTTAAAATGTTATTATTTTGCTTTTTACCTAAAAATGGAAGCTATTGTGAAAAGACATTTGGCACCCAGGTGGCAGTACTGTCATAGAGGAGGCAGAGCCTACATCATGAAGACCTTGCTTTAGACTCAGCTTCTGAGTGGGCACCATGCCAGTCTAACAGATGGACATCAGTAATGGCATCAGTGTGCCCTTGCATGTGCCTGTGCATCTACTGCATTTGCCTAGGGAAAGGCTTTCATCCAAGATTGTCCAAACAGCTGTTCATTCTGAGTTTCTATCCGTATTGTTAAGAAGAGATGTCAACACTAATCCATTTTTAAGCTAGATTAATTATTTTAAAAAAGAAAAGTAAAGCAGCTTTTTGGCTGGTAGAATGTGAGCAAAGTCAGTATCTTTACACAAGCACATCAACTTCATAAGGCTCTCAACTACAGCTTTCAAGTGAAAGAAAAACTGAAAAGCCATGGTTACCCAGGATAAAAGAAGGGAGTAAAGCTATGTCATCATGAACAAACCCAAATACAGATAAGACCTAGTTTAGTATGATACTCCAGCTGGATGCCAGTATATTTTTGTTTCTGTGACCAAGTGGTGGCTACTTGGACAACCACTATTCCATATAACAGTTCGTAGAGGGATTGTGCTTCCCTTCTAGTCTCACTTTCTGGTGGTTTCTTTGTTATATCCTTTTCCGAAATATGCCACAATGTGACAGGGAGGACCAAAAAGAGGAGGCAATAATCAGATGGCGACAAACTGTTATGTGCCTCACAGTGCCTTGGTGCTGTGCCTCACAGTACCAAGCCTAATCCCACCTCCACTGCAGTGATGGGAAGAAAATGAATAAATTGACACAAAGTTTTCTGGTACTCCAGAATCTGCTTTCTATGTCCTTTCTCTTTGGCACTAAATCAGGACCTGCTGTCCCACAGCGGAAGACTAAAAGGCCAGAGCTTTTCCCATTGATTGTTTATTTAACTGAAATCCCATATGACCAAAATCATACAGATGAGATGCTGGCCTGTGACCTTTCCAAATCTTAGGGCTTTCAGACTACCAGTTCATGCAGTTAGACAGTTGACAAATTACAGCCCTGAAGTTACTGACATCATTGTATCACCACTTTATTGGCAACAAAAGCTATAAGGCCTGCTGGTTCAGCAGCTCTGAAAGGGTTGGCTGAGTGCATGGGTGTAGGTAATATCCAGCAATTGCTACATTATCTTTCCTAAGTCTTTGGGATGACAACAAAATGTAGGCTCCTGTGGCTGATTAACCACATTTAGCCTGCAGGGTTGATATGAAAATGTTGATTTCTGAAAATTGTCAGGGTTCCCCTTGGATTGCAGGGCCTGTATAAAAACCCTGTCCAGTTATGTGGACCTCATTTGTGATTATGTATATCGATTCCTTCTGAAACAGATTTATTAGATGCTAGAAAAGGTGACAACATCACTGAATTAAGGACTAGAAATCCAATGTAGATGTTTCTCTGTACCTCAATAATAATTTTCCTCCTAATTTGTATATATTGCCTTCCCAGCCATTTTTATTGCCTGTTTTGAACCTGTGTTCTTTACATTTGCAAACTAAATCTGGTATGTACCAGAAAGGCCCTATTCAGTTATTTTCAAAGATGGATTGAAAAAAGAATAGTATTTTTCAGTCAGAAGACATCCTCCCAGGCCAGGCTCCATTTTAATCCTTTCCTTCCAGTGGTAATCTTTTAGGGGGGTAGTATACAATCAACACTAAGAAGCAAAATGAATAGAAGCAGAAAAGTGATAGTATTTTCATTTTTAAAACACCAACTCTTTGGGGGAATGAAGGGTTTGTTCTTATCTTTAATAGCAGCTGAATCTTCTTTGCATGCTGCTGACAGTACGTTAGCCACCAGTTGGAAGACATGGGTTCCATTCTGACCCAGTGCAACGGAAATGTTATTTTAGTTTGATAGCCCACCAACAGCTCTTACAATGAGTATTTAAACAAACAAAAAAATCCTCTTCCAGAACTGCTTTACCAAATAAGCTCATGCTACTAGGCAGGAACTTTTCAGGTAAAGGAAAGAGGTAAATATTTCCAAGTTCCCTTTAGATCAATGTTAAATTATTTGCTTTGTTAAACACTTGAATCTTGATGTATGATATAATCACATCATAAAGTTTAATGTAATTAAACAGTGACCTCTGGGAAACTAATGGACTTCTGGAAAATATCCATCAATAAGTACATAAAAGATATGTCCCTTTCCCATTGAATGAATTCACATGGCCTTCACTGAATTTCCATAAGATCACATCACATTCCAGTTTGGACTGAAAAAAAAAAAGGTTCTTCACATAACATTATTGGTTTAAAAAATCTTTAGTGTGTGTAGAAATGACCCAAACAGTTAGCTGGAACACATTTCAGAAAATGACTGTACTCCTTTCTGCATGATGTCAAAACTGTCTTTACCGCCTATCTTCTTAATGTTCCTTGAAAACTCATTAAAGCGTTTACAAATAAACTCTCCACATCAAAACCTAGGGTATCCATGCATTGTTTTGTTCTATTGTGAAAGCCACAGCAATTACATATTAGTCTGGTAGGTCTTTGGCTCCTATCTCCCTAATTTTCTAAAGGCAACATTTTCTATTGTAACTCCTTATTATTTGTTTCCTTGACAATCTTTCTCATCTAGCCTTCAAGGCACAAATGACTATGGACTTGGCAGCCCTAAAACATTTCTCATAAAAAAAGTCCATAGAACATTTTGTTAATTCTCTCCATATTGGTGTCAACACAGCAAGCGGGGGAAAAAAGGTAGCAGGAAGAACTTATAACTCTTCTCCTGCTGCTTGAGGAAAGGAAGTGTATACGTATCTACACCTGCAAATATTCCTATATATGTACATACTACAAAATATTCTGTGCTGTTATTTGGGCAGCATAGTGCTGGGACATTGCTCCCCAAATCTCTGCTCCTTCTTTCCCCCTAGCATGGCAGTGAGATTTTTCACTCTGCTGAAATTGCTTCCTGCATTTAAATGGTGTTACTTCTAATAAAGCAGAGTAATGTTTGATCCTCTAAATTTTACTCAGCTTGACTAAAAAACAACTGAATAAAGTCATTCTGACTATTTCAACAAGCCTTTGAAGTGTTGTTTACGCCAAGTGAAACTTGTGACTGTATGTACAGCATTACATCTTACATTTTTGTTCATGCACAAGCACACTCACATACATTTATCTATTCTTCTGTATGGACTGTTCTACACTCCTACCACAATTTTATTTTAGTTCCCAAAATGAAACCACTATGATCAAGAACCCTTGGAAAAAAAGGTGGTATATAGGTATAAGAAAATCAAAATTTACTGAAAGGCCAAAGAACTTTCATACATAGATTGTTTTTCTTCTAATATTATCATTGTTAGTCACTACTATCATGTCTAATAAATAGAAAAACTTCTTGCTTTTCATGAGCAGCCTGTTGTCAGTGCCAAACTCTTGGCTTGTAGTTGATATTAAGGGACCAAATGCACTGGGTGCTGTGGCTATTGTTGAGAAGGCGGCTAATTCCCAATAATAATAAACCTTGGTACCATTTTCAGGGGCAACAGGAAGCCTATTTCAGTGTACTCCACTCCTCAGTCTTCTGCCTTTGCTCCATCTTTTTTTCTTCCTCATGAGAGAAGTAGCAGCCCCTCATTGACTGAACCTGCTCACCTTCAGGAGACACTCCTGAGAAGCTATAAGTCACCTCTGCTAGAAACTATAGCCAATGCAAGCTTTGATTCTAGGCACTGTGAAAGCACACACAGAAAGACAGGTTTGTTTCTAGAATTTACAATGAGAGAATAGACAAAAACAAAGCATAAGAGAAAAGATACATTATCTGTGTCTTCCAAGGGAAGAACTGAAGTGCAACGTGATTTACTTGCTACAGGAGAAAACAAATAATCAGAGCCTAGATTTCCTGAATCACTTTTGCCACAAGACCATCCTCTCTGAATTCTGTTTGCTCCCATGTGTTAAAAGACTTCCAGACATACAGAGGGGATTCTGCAACTCAGTATCACTCTGACACTCCGATGCAGGATTTTGGTGAAGGTGAACATTCCCTGGGTCTGTTCTACAGAGTAAGAATGGGACCTGAAGAAAGTGCAGGAAAAGGAAGGGGAAGGGAGAAGTGGTAGAGAGATTACATGCTCCTTTTAATTAGAGATGTGTTTGGAACATGCACCGGCCTAGGCTTCATGTTTTGAGAAGGCAAATAATACCAGGCTTTTGATTTCCACTGAAAAGCATATACAAACAACATGCTACCTCTTCACTTGGTGCTGTGAAGATAAACTCACTGCATTGCTAGGCACTTAGAATAGAGAAATGGGGAGCAGAGATGCACAAGGTAACTTTTATAAGTTACAGAATCCAGCACTCTTTTTACTTCACTCTTCTACTTTTCCTAAAAAGGTATTAGGGAAACATATAATACAAAGTACTTTCTCAATTGAATAATTTCAATAATATGCGTTTCACAACAAACACTTGTAATGGGACCTTTGTTTAAAAGTTAGCCATGTGTTACATTAGGGGTGATGGCAAAAAAGGCAATTTTTAGGCTCCATCTAGATAATGATGTGATAGTAGAAGATATTACTCTTAATGTCAAATTTCAAATTGGTGTTTATTAAGGTGAATTTAAAAAAAAAAAGGTAAATTGATTTCCAGTATTCCTTTGGCTTTCATAGTAAGAAAGAATGTTAACAATTGATTTGAACTGCTCTCTAAGGTCTACTCAGAGACACTGATATTAAGTGCTGTAAACATTCAATTTACAGCATTTATTTTCCTTGGGTTCCCTTTCCAGTTGTGTGTACTACTAAATATTATATTCTGGACGACAGAGAAAACAGGTGTAATATAGCATTCACACATTACTTTCATGAAATAGAAACTCTGAAAGCTTAGTAAATTGACCTTTTAATCACCGTAGTCAGATGGTAACCAAAGTGCATTTCACCCATTACTTTCAAAAATGTTTTACTTAAGGGCTACTGAAGATATATGTTCATTACTGACTGCAAAGGATTACAATATCGTGCAGTCCAAAATGTAGTTCAAAATTCTTTAACAGTGTTTTAGCTTGATGGTCAGACAGTCAACTGGAATTTGGAAAACCTGAAACTTAAGTTTTTGTTTTAAATCAGTTTAATAGAGCTCATCTGAATTCTTGTGCCTGTCTTGCTAGGGGATGTCTCTTTCTTTTTGACCAGAAATCCCATATTCTGATCTTTTCAGTAACACACAAACCACTGTTGAAACTAACTAAAAAATTGGTTTTTTACAAGTTGCCATTTTCCAAATTAAGAATCTTCCACACAGTTCTAGTTTCTAGTTCTCTTTTATTTCCCTGCTTTTTTAATATTTTGTTAGTTGCTTACAGAGAAATACTGCTAGGGGGTTTTTTGTATAGTGTTTAAAAAACATTTATTTATGTTGCTCAGATCTTGAAGTCGTTTTCTTTTATGTTTATGCTACTTAAAAAATAGAATTAGTTATCTATTAAAATATCTACCTACAATTTGTAAAGCAATGTACAATGTACCTACAATTGTAAAGCTCCACAAAATATTATCCATGGAAGTTTATAAAACACATTACTTCCCCTGTGAAATAATGTAAAATTCTTCTTAAAAATCAACAGCAAAATATAAGTGAACAAGACAATGGTCTATTGTGGTGCAGCAGGCATGCATTCATCTTCTCTTAAACCTCTTGTCCAAAGTAAAAAAATTCCTGCCAGTATTAGGGAGGGATTTGATTTTGGATCAGTTGTAGAATTCTTACTTGAGACCAATCTCTGTTATGCCAAACTTGTATAAAAAAAAATTCTAACTGTTCCTGAAATCATGACCAAATGAACTCTTCACTATGTATATGACAAATCAAATTATGCCTTTCTATTTAATCAGCATAGACAATTATTTTCAGTAGTATTCAAGCCTGGATATGCCCTTCATCCCAGGTCTCTAGCTAAACCCAAACATCTATGTAAGGTTTAAATGTCTCACCTTTTACAACAATGTTCAAATCTAGCTATTTTTGTCTGTATAGATGACCAAGGCCTTTCTCCAGACCTTACTTTGATAACTAAAAACTTCTCCCAATGCTTTTATGACAGTATGTTGCACCCAGAAATTTATCCTAGAACAGTGTTTCCTAACAACATCATGTATGTGCTCCATGAACTAAAAATGCAGAAAAAAGACAAATGCTGGGCCTTCCTTATGTTCCTTGATTTTTTTAAACATTCTGCATTCCTTATTCCTTGATTTTAATTTAATTTTCAGCATTTTTTTCTAGCACATTTAGCATTGATGTATGTGTGTGTGCATGTGTATGATTGCCTACATATATAAGGTACAATATATATAAGGTACAATATTATCTTGCTTAACAGAACTAATAAATTTAGGATTAAGTTACATAAATTATGAGTGGAACATCTGACAGAAGCATTACCCCCCCAAGCTTATGTTATTTATGTAAAGGAGACTTCTGGACATAATAAAGTTAATTCAGGAGTCCATAGCATTCAGTGTTTGGATTTCTTAAAATCATCCTGATTACACTAATCAACTGTGCTGATGAGCGTCAAAGTGAAGTATGTACATGAAAGGAACAAATTACTATGAATGGGGACTAGATCTGCAAGATTTGGATACTGGGCCACATTACAGTTTTCAAAGATCTTGGATTTAATATAGGATGAGTATATAGCAGTCCAGGTAGGTAGGAAATCGACAGATAAATTTGGGTTCCTCACTGAAATCCACATTTCCTCACCATTTATGCTTTGTGTAGCATTTGGCTTCATTTTCATGTAAATTCAAATGCAACAAACCAAATACTGTACTGAATGAATCCTTTGCCCAAAACAACTGCAACCAATATCCAGAAGGAAAATTTTAGACATCTTACTCCTTTTTAAATTATAAAAGATCTCCCTATAATAGTCCCCTTCTGCCTTTTGCTATACTGAAAAATATTTTCTGCTACAAGCTATTTAATGCTGATGCCTGGCAGGACATACCCATATCTCAAGATACATGGTGAATGCTGGCATACAAATTGCTCTTCAGCTGTTATGAATTTCTCTTTCTTGTAGTATTGATTTCCCAGGGAAAAAAAAGACAAATAACTTTTAGACATGCTGAGTATTATACAGCAGGGAGGTAGCATATTCCCTTTATTTTTGTTGTCACTGCCCCAGTTTCATTTAACAAATTGCTCAAATAGATTCATTCACTTAAGATTTCGTATATGAGACCCAGATGTTTTTTATCCCCAAGAGCTGACTCTGAGGACTATGAGGTAATGACAATACTAGCTAACACCTTTTATCTTTATGAGGATTATAACCATATCCTCTACTTGTTTTGGATAGTTTGCTTTACACAAGAGAAAAGAGAACTCTGGAACAAAAAAGCGCTTCTCAACTTCTGGAAAAAGATCTGTGTATGCTTTTTCCTCTGCACTCCCCCAAGACATACACATATTCTGGCTTCCCTCAAAAGTTAGAGCATGGGGATTGTAAAGATGTAGGGTGATCCAGTCAGGTACCTGATTGTTGTGGTTTAACCTAGCAGGCAGCCACTCACTCACTCCCCCCCACAGTGGGATGGGGGAGAGAATCGGGGAAAAAAAGCAAAATTTGTGGATTGAGATAAAGACAGTTTAATAAAACAGAAAAGGAAGGGAAAATAATGATAATAATAATAATGATGATGATGAGAGAATATCCAAAATGAGTGATGCACAATGCAATTGCTCACCACCCGCTGAGCGATACCCAAGCAGCGATCGCTACTTCCTGGACCACRCCTCCTATTTATATATTGAGCATGACGTCACATGGTATGGAATACCCCATTGGCCAGTTGGGCTAGCTGTCCAGGCTATGCTCCCTCCCAGCTTCTTGTGCACCTGGCAGAGCATGGGAAGCTGAAAGTCCTTGACTAGTAGACTACTTAGCAACAACTAAAAACATTAGTGTGTTATCAACATTCTTTTCATACTAAATCCAAAACACAGCACTAGGAAGAAAACTCTATCCCAGCCGAAATCAGGACACTGATACAGTAATCAGGGGGAAAAGGACTCTGGCATGCAGTGCAAGGTGTTCCTGCCTGGCACATGAGGCGCAGTCAGAGATGCTCCCTGCCAGAGCAACGTGGAATGCCTGGTTGCATGTGTTCAGATTGTCAACGACCTGCCCAGTTTGTCCAAACTTATAAATGATCTGAAGCAAAACCATGTGCTTTATAGCTTTTCCAGGGCTGCAATTTTTTTCAGTCAGATTATTTCTAACTTTCCAATTACTAACAACTACTCTTTCTTCATTCACCTATTTAAATCAGAACACAAAAATGAAAATTTATCCATTTCCAATACCTGTTCTGCTGAGGTCCATATTGTCTCTGAAAATAAACAGCAATTTCTTGTTAATTTCCATTACATAGCCACGTAAATCCACTGAAGGCAGCTAGAAGAAAAGGGAATACGTGTAGTTTTAGAGTAATTTAGATTGTGATACAAATACTTTACATTTTTAACTCAAAGGATTAATTGCAAACATTTATTTATCAAGCATTATTTGTAAGTGATCACTGTAAAGATATGGGTATTTGGGGTATTTGGATAATCTGGATTTTAATCAGAACTGCTTTGTCTGCACTACCTGGGTGCTTTACATGAATTTGCCTTACTGCAAAGAGCACTTAAAGTTGTAAAAGTAAAGTTTGCAAAAAAGAAAACAGGAAATTTCTTTCTTGTACCCTTTTTCTTCTTTTTTAGAAAAGTAGGCTCTTTCTGTCTCACATAATCTTTGCATAGCTTCTAAGATGATGCACACAATCATTTCTAATAAGGTAATTATTAGAATCTGTAAATTATATCTAAAGCGCTACTGTACTATCCCTTAGCATCCGAGTTTAAATGAGGATTTCACCCTGCCTGTATGCTCATTTACTCTTCAGCTGAACAGACTATTTTGTTTGTCCTCAATTAGTTTTCACACTGTAGAGTTCAGACCTTAAAAGTTTCCATCTCTCTCTTCTGGTTGTGAATACTGATGATGTAGCATATATTTGGCTCTTCTATTTTCAAGAAAATATTTCTAATGCTAAATTTTACATCCATAGTCTATAGCTTATTGCACATTATGCCTAACCAGATGGCCAGTGATTTTCTAACGATAACAACAGTTTCACACCTAGCTGAGATGCCTTGTGTTTTATTAGGCCCAGCCAACTGTATTATTTCTGCCAAGAAATTCCAGAAAGGTCTCCAAGGCTTTTCAGCTCCAGTGGTTCATAAAACCAATGTGAAAAATTAGATTTGAGGACTTATGACTACCTTTCCATAAGATCAGTCTTTCCCTTCTATTTCTTGTTATATGGATGCGATTATATTTATATTGCATTATGAGAAATCACTGCTAGAAATTGGAGGGCAATTGAAATCTATACATTTCGTATGCTTTTCAGGAAATGTATGATAGCTAACATAATTCTGGATTTCCCTGGAATAATTCTCTTTTTGGTAATCTTGCCTGAGAAAAACATGGCAGCATGGACATTTACTCAGGATGTCCAACAGTTCAGGTGATATAGCATTTGCAGCATATCAAGAAATGCCAGAGAAGTTTTCTATGCATCTGCAGACATGCCAGCTGGCCCATATCATAGGCCTTTTGCATCTTGAATTTCTTCAACCTGACATATGCAGTGGCAATAGCCTGTGTACATGCAGTAAGTCCTGTGGGCTTGGTATGAGGCACTGAAAATGCCCAGATTGCTTGGACAGGACATGTACCGGACATCCAAACCATAAATGTTTTGTAGAATCTCTGCTGAGTCAATGGTTTGCACATAACTTCTGATTCACTCACATAACTCAGATTCACTGCACAGGATTTGTCTCCCTGAAGTGTAGGCAGTTACAGCACAGACAACATCTGTACTAGTCAATCACAACTTGGTCTGTGTTCCATGGGGAGAAACAGGAACTTTTGAGGTGTGATTCACCTAACCAAATATAGTTGCCAACTTAACGTGAAATGAAATGGACTCCACATTCTGTTGTCTGTGTTGACTAACAGTCATTGACTATGAAAAGAGCTCCACATGACAGGCTAAGTAGTGGACATATAACTGTTAGGGGAGATTAGCTTCATCTTCTTTATTTGTGTGACACAGAACATGCTCTAATGCAATAAAGATAATACAGTTAAGTAAAGCTTGCAAATTAGAATTATCTGATGTTTAGTATATAACATATATGTTGCGAATGTGAAGTATACTCATGTTTATTTTGCCAATATTAAGTAAACTTGAAAATCTAGAATAATTTTAGAATTATCAGTATTTGTTAATTTATACTTATATATCTAGAGAGAATTGCGTGCTATTTCACATAATGTAGTTCATTTACCTGATTTCATGTGATGAAAAACATTCACATGCTCAACTTAAAAGACTCCATGCACTATAAATACTCCTTTATACATGCAGATTTTCCAGTTCAACCTCCACATTTACATTTGGTTCTGATATTTTTACTCYGAAAGCACTCTAAATTGTTTCTTTGTGGGAAACTGTACACTCGGAATTCACAGATGATCTAAATGCATGTAGGTATTCTGTTTAGTTAATTCTACATTTTTTAGACTTACCTATCTCTTCTGTATACAAATGAGTTTTTTATAACTCAAAAGGCAGCATTTTTAATCCCAGTATATCAACCAAATTGATCAAAATAAATAAAAAAAAAGAAATGTAAACCTGAGCAAAGTTACAGTGATTTAGAAGTTTGTCTGGAATGCTAATTATCTCCTTTCATTGTGCTTGCTTGAACTGATAATTTTTGTAACGGAATATTTGTAATTATCAGGTTATTTTATATATATTTATATGTACAAAATCACATAGTTTCACACACAAAAACTTTAAATATGCAGCTTTTGTCTATAAGAAGAGTTTAACAGAAAAATGTTGACTGGTTATGGAAGCGGAGTGTGTGAGATATGTATAAAAAGTTCATTGTTTTCTTAATCAGCCTCCATTGATGGTTTGATTATCCAGGATAGATTTTAATAAATATTTCTGGTATTAAACTCTGCACCTCCCCTATGTTACTCTGTTGAGAATTCAACAGTGAAAAACCCCACACTGAATTAAATAAAACAATCAAAAGAATAATGCCCATAGTAGATCAGTATGGATATGTCAATTTGTCAAGACTGTATAATTTTGAAAGCATCCCAATTTATTTACTAAAAAGTGTGTTGACCATATTCTGCTTGTGTTCTATAGCCAGTCCACTAGAGCTTTGACCTTCCTCTTAGTTCTCTACAATCTACAATTTCTAACAGATTTTTTGCACTAACACCATTTCATGTTAATGCCCTTTCAGATAATGCTTGTATCATCAGTCAGAGACAGTAAACAGCTCAGAAATTATACTACAGGAGTTAAAACCATATGAAATGGGCTTTCTGCTCTTGGACCAATTTTCATTTTCATTAAGCAGAAATCATATCAATTTCCAAGTTGCTGAAACGAAAGGATGTACAGAAATTGATTTGGCATCAGTTACATCTGTTTTGCATTTGGAATATTTACATAACATTGGAAGAAAATAATACTTCAAAACCATATTTTTTGTTATCAATTCATTTTTTCCATTAATAATATTCTACTTTGGCCACTTCTATCAAGCTCTACCTGGCTTTGAATATTCAGACTTCTGACTTCTTTTGTTGATTATAAATCACTTTTTCTTCCTCTCAACAAATAGCTATTTTATTAGTGATTTTTTAAAAGTCTGCTGGAATAATAGATCCCAAAACTTGGCATTTACTAAAAATGTCGAGAAATATAAGGGCAAGTGAAAAGAGGTTGTTTTGATAATCTGTCATCACAAAAAGCATATATATATATGTTCATCCTACAGAAAATACAGTATACTGAAAAGCAAACTAAGCTCAGAAATGCACACATTAACTTGTGCCATCATTTCTAAGACACTGCATTAAACTCTTTACTTGTTTATTCAGTATTAATTTTGTTGCACAATACCATATTTTGTTGCACAACACAGCTTCTAAAAAAATGAAAAAGCACAAAGATGTGATTAACTGTTGGAAACCATGAATAAATAACAAAGTAGTTAATACTGCATAAACAATCCTGTGGTAATATTCAGGCATTTCTGCATATCTGATATTTTTTAGTCATTCAGACTCATTAGCTCAGTACAAAATACCAGCTGTGACATTGTAAAGGGGTTTTTAGCATGTTAGATTTCTTTAATCACAATCTGGAAATATTTGATTTGTCTGGTTTGCCTGCTTACACTTCCACTTTTGCAGATTTTGGACAGATGAACGTAGGAAAGCTGTGCCAGGACAGCTCTGAGAGCTACCTTCAGTGGACGCTTGTTAGAGCAAACCCTAAGCTGTTCTAACCTGGAATTAGAAATCAGAGCCCGAACTAGATCCTGGCTAACTTCTCATAGTGCTCCAACCTACAAAAAAAATCTGGTCTATTGACCCACACAGAACACAATGGTTTGATATCGTTGTGCCTGATGCATGATAAACTGTGAAAGAAAGAGACAGAAAACTGTTATTGGAGTGCCTTTGCAAGGAATTAAATAATCATGTGTTGCATTGCCAATACAGCCAAGAAACAGAATTGCCTAAAATACAAGGAATAGATACATATAATAATAAATGTAGACAAAAAAAAAACCAGTTTAGGGAGAGCTAATTCATAGGGATTTTCCTGACTGAATTAAGCTGCTTGAAATAAAATGCCAGCAATCTTGAACAGGAGAAGTGCATTTTTTTTTTGCCATTTGGTTTTGATACATCAGCCAGCCAATCCAACTTGCTGTCATTTCAAAACAAATGAAAGTGGGCAGCCAAATCTATCACCCACATTTGCTCTAACTCTGAAACAAATGACAGATTTAATTAGGCTATTTTTCTACAAAGAAAATTGTAATCAAAATGTTGGAATATTTTTACTGAATAAATACAAATAACTGGAGAGTGTTTGCAAAAATTGAAACTTATGGCATATGTCACAAAAATTTGAAGTATTATGGCACAGTGTTCATGTAACAGGAAGAGATTTGCTTGTCATTTCTGTACAGTGGAACACTTGCTATTCTGCAAAGCTCACTACTCCTGTCAGCTGAGCTTTAGTTCTAGAGCTCTGATTTTCTTAAACAGACCAAAAGAATTTCTGTAAGTCAACTCAGATCTGCTGTAATGACAAAACATTCCCAAATGTTGTAGTGATATTGGCAGTGAACTCAATTCCTACATTCCCCACGAAATCCCAATTAGGAAAAAACCCACTATTGGTGATCTAGCTTAAGGTATGACTAAGAAAAAAGAAGAGCCATATATCTACCTCTTCAGATCTACAAATTAGACAACTTGCAATAGAAACTAACCTTTTTTTGCCTTAATAGAATCTTATGCTTCCATTAAGAATAGGTTGGTTACAAGCGGAAGACTCCAAGATATATGTAATGCTAAGAGAAATGGACTTTTCTTTGCTGTTTTGGTATTTACTAATAGGAAGTTTATTTCAAAACTTACTTCATGGTTTTTCAAAGGTTTTTAAAGCTACAAATATTTTTAAAGCTCCAAATCCCAAAGTTAAGCCTACCACTCCTTCAGTGTTAAATTATGCCTTAATATTTTCATATAATTTTATTTGTTTCAGTGGATATGAATTCTGCACATGAATGACAGAAGTTGGGACTGAACCCTCCAAAGCATTTAAAACTATGCTACCTTTTAAGCGTTAGCTGTTCTGACTTCAAAGGTCTAATCAATATCTAAAATGCTAAACTACTTTAAATCAGACTGGCACACTTAGTGACTGCAAAAAAACCTATTCAAAATTAACATGTAAAATATTTAGTTGTATCTGGTTCTTCTTGAAAGCACACACCAAAAAAAAAAAAATCACATACTCATTGCTCCCAAATGTAATGTGTACACACGCATGCATACATATTCCTCTAGCACAGGACAAAGACACAACAGGGATGAAACTATTCTGCAGTTTCTCCACATGACAGCAACTTCCTGACATTCAGTTGAATAACTCTATGAAATATCAGAGAACTTACTGCTGATTCAGTGTACACCTCTCTATATTAAATATTGTATGATACTCTATTAGCATAAATATATCATTGCCTTTCTGTTTAAATGATTAAATTCATGCTGATAGTTTTTTATTATTCATTACAATTTTGAATGAAAACTACAGCTTCGTTTTAAGCAAAATTTAAAGATAGAACTACTTAGGAGAATCTAGCATGCGATGAGGCAAACCTGATGTAAACCGTACTATAGGTCAAAAGGTGCCTCTCTGGGCTTTGGTTTCAGCTGTATCTTCTGAATGTGACTGACATAAAACCAAATATATCACTGTGTTAGAAACTAGTACAGCACTTCCTTCCTCATTTTAAAATGACAAATGCTTTTGGTAAAGAAAAATACAGGGGACTTGATTCTGTTGCCCACATAGATGTATCTTGTGCCACCTGAAATATCCTAGGATATCTGAGATATCACTGCTGCACTGTTAGATTATGCTTATGGGTTTATGGGATACCCGTGCCATCTGGAGTGGCAGCTGAAGGCCAAGCAGGATACCCTAGGACCTCTAGGGACACTAAATGCTTATGTGAGGACAATTGAATCATACCTTTAAAAGCAATCATGCCATCATTTTTCAGATGCGTAGTGGGGCTTGGAAGCTGTTTTACTCTTTTTTTTTTTTTTTTTATTAACAGAGGCTTGCATTTTTGCTCTTGGATTATGTCTGGTGGGTTGGTGAAGCTGTCTGTAACCCGATCCCTTAGTTCCAGACTCTTCCTATCAGTGGTGTCCTGAGACACAGTAGAGCAATGCTTTTAATCCTGCTTCTGGGATTGCTTGAAGAAAATGTTTTAAGGAATTGTAGCAGAAAACTCACAGTTCTTGAATGCAAAGATATTTCTACATAAGTAACTTAAGAAAACATAGCTCTATTGAGCCATGTAATCTTAGAATTTGTAATATACAAATTCTGCCCAACTACTTGCCTGATTTTCAGCAATCAAGCAATAGTGTCAACAAATAAATAAATAAATAATTTCATAGCTCAGTGGTTATGTTTTGGTAACTTAGTGATACTTGTATCACTTCATTCTAGAAAAAATGCAGAAAGGTCCAAAAATGAAAAGTGAAATGATTTGTAGCATATAAGTCGCCAAAATACCATGGCTATTTAGGTCCCTATGCTCTACCTACCACCATCATAAGGAAGAAGAGAGCCTGCACCCACAGTTGCTTGTGAGGCCAAAAACAAAGGTAGGGAGCTCAACTGCATGCTACAGAAGCTCTAATACACTAGTGAAAAAACAAGTTGGAATTAGTCACTCTTCATCCAGCTTTCCCTCACAGGCAAACCTGTAGCAAAGAAAAGTGTAATTTGTCAGCAGACAGCAGGGATTTGTGCAACTTCCACTCGGTATTGTGAAATTTTACTGGGGATCCATGACCTACACTCTGCCAGGGTCTCCCGGGATCTCTGGGAGGCTGCTGATCATGGAACACATTTCCTTTGCTTCCAGCACACTCTGCCCTCCAGCCTGTACTCATGCTTTAACAGTGAATTTTACTCCCATTTTAGATGAAAACAAGCAGAAAGGTTGTGAGATTTCTACTGTCCTGCAAATGTGACTGATAGGCAGGGGAGATGTTGCTGTTAGCTTGAATGCAGAAAAGTGTGAGTATAAAATAACAAATGGTAGGTTATATATTATCTGAATAATAGTTACCTAGCTTTTACACACCACTTCCCATCTGTAGACCATGTGACATTTTACAAAAAGGATTATGTTTATCCTCATTTTATAGATGGAGAAAAAAATTACAAAGGATTTCCCAGGATGACAACACGGTTTGAAGAGAAGTTAGACCTTGACTGCCAAACCTATGTCCTGGAGACCAAATAGCTACTCCTGCAATTTCTGGACAAGCCAATTTTGATGAGATGTTGAGTTAAGAGTTATTTTATTTGTTCTTCAGGTTAATTAAACATTTTTTTTTAATAATGACATTTTAATATTGCCCTACACTGACTGTAAAAATAAAAATTAATCATCTTTGCCAAAACAAATTATAATAGCATAATGAAATACTCCACAGCTCAGTTTCTTCAAATTGTCAGTTGCCCGCATACTGCAGTAAGTAACACACACTCAGAAAGGTCTCAGCAGTTACAAAGTATAGTATTAATTTTATACGGTCAAGTTGAATAATGTTGAAAACAAGAATGGCTGAATTTTCATAAATTTGATAGTGCATCCATTGTCAAAGGCTGGACACAAAGTTGAATCAAATTACAGGGAATGTTCTTTTGCCTTACATAAAAATGATGAGGGAGATAATATTTTAACATTAAGATGAGAAATACAGATTTCTGTTCAACAGCTGGCAAGCTGTGTGTATTCAATAAGAGCTGTCATAAAGACGTTGCCAAAAATCAATAAGCTTCAAGAAATAAGAGCATGGTTGCAAATATTTTGTGTAGTTGAGAGATCAAGTAGCATGGCAATGGGTGAAATAGAGAATACACTGCAGTGGGAATTCAACTGATTACTAACCAGCACTTTTGACAGCAGGAATAGACTAATCAGAGTAACAAATTTGTTTTATAAAGAAAGTAACATGACTTTATAAAGGAAGTAACATTCCTACGTGAATGCAAAAAAGGGGAGATATTCAAGCATAACACTGAGATGACAGCTTCAGAAAAGGAGAGTATAAGAGTTATTTTTCCTAATGAAGGAAGGAGGGTGGACAAGATCTCAAGAGAAAACTAAGTGGTTCACATTCTGTCATAGTACATTGATGGTGATGGTACAGCATGCCTAAGGAGCTGGATAGAAGAGATGGATATAGATCAAGTCCAAAAAAGAGTAGGTTTGGCCCATATTTCAGAGCTGGTGACAGCAACTATATTTGAAACAAAATATGAAGCAGAAGTGTCAAGTAAAGCTCAAGAATTAGCCAAGAAATATAGAAATAAATGATGCTACAATTGAATGTAATTGAGATTTAGCAACTGAGTGGAATGTAACTTTTTGACTAGGGAAAAATTTCAGACTTTGGAAATGCATTTGGAAACACCAAGTTGCAGTTGTGAATAAAGGTACTGCGAAAAGTTTTAATTTTATGTTTCTTTTCTGACATTTAGTATCTGATCAATTATAATATTAAAAGAAAGCTGTAGGAAATGACTGTACACTAAAGCAACTCTTGAAAGACCTTATGTGATTTATTACATGGAAATAGTATAGAAAGTGGGAGATGGATGCTGAAGTGCTCTTGATCAATTCAGTGTGGTTCACTTCAAGACTGACATTTCAAACAAACATGTAGATGACCAAAACTGGCACTGAAAAAATGTCAAATAGGGTATTGATCTTCCTTACATTATGAGCTGTACCTGATTTATAAACCACATTCCAGAAGGTGACATGTGACATATGCCTGATCCCTCTTTTGTGTTTGACATATCGTCTTTTAATTTGTGTTCCATAAGTCACATTCTTCTCTTAGGTATGCAGTGGAATTCATGTTGTACTAGATACAGAATTAAGATACCTTAAAATAGAAAGTAAAAGAAATTCAAACATAACAAAGTGCTATATAGTTTGAAAGCTATTGACTTGGGATAATGAAAGGAAAGAAAAATATCCCTAAATTCATGTGGCAATCTTTCTCACTAGGATGACTGATTTTATCCCAGTTCTCATTCAATTCCAGACACATTCAAAACTAGATGCATGACTGTGCTTTATATCATTCAAGTAAATATCCCTTGCTAGAAAGACCTTACAGGATTTTACAGGAGAATTAATTCTGATGGATGCATGAAATTGTGAGCAGATTTAATTTTATATACCATGTCTGGTGGGTCTTTTGTACACTTGACCCTTAAAATCCTTTCTTCCAATATGCTAATGAAAGTAAGATTGGTACTTTGCTGAATGTAGGAACGTGTTTCACAGCATTTTTGAATGGCACCTTTAGCTGTGTCCCTCACATAAGTGATTAAATGCTAATTTTACTGATACCATAGGTCTAAGTACATTCTTCTTATTATGCTCTTTAAGACTTCATATTTATTAAGGAAAAATTGCTACACAACATTGTTTCTATTATAAAATAATTCATGAGCAACTCAAGTTTAAGAAAATGCCTTTGAACTACTGAAAATTTTAATACAGAAGGCAGGAATCTAAAACTGTAGTTCCTGCTACAAGCCTCTATTATACTGAACTCGGCTCATGTTCTCCGGTTAGTATCTTGAGGAACAATGCATTTAGGAACTCTTTCAAAATGCCAGTTTTGCTTTGATAGATAGTTACAACATCTATTAAGTTCAGATCTTTTTTTTTTTTTTAAATTACCTGTTAATTCATTGCAAAAAGGGTTTTATAAAGCAACAAACAATAGATCATTTAGAACAAACAACAAATATATTTTGATTACTACTATCTAACAAGTTCTTAACGTGAAATATTGCAAACAGAGTAAGTATTAACATTAAGCAGACAATAAAAAGAAGCTGTATGTTCACCAAAACTAGCATTTGGAACTTTTATAAATATATGGACACTTTGAAGTGCTTTTAAGGAAGAAAGAATAAAAACCATGAAATATCAAAAAATATAATGTTTTGATACTATAGAAATGCTGTATTTACAAACACATAAGATTTAATTAAGTTTTCAAGTAATTCTACYGCCTTTTTCTTTCCTCCTTTTCTATGGTACAGTCTCAAAAACTAACCTCCATCTTCTCTGATGGCTTTCATTCTTTAAAAGTGTTTGTCACAAGACTGTTAAGGAAAAGTTGTTCACATGGAAGCAGCTTAAGAACTGTTTGCTTTGATTAAATAAGATAAATTCTTAGAAGACATTAACAGAAGTTTACATCATGATTTACAGCTGAATCATCTGTTAGGACTAAAAGGGTAAAAAAAAAGAAGTGGAGAAGGATTCAGAGACAATCTACAAGAATACATTTATACTCCTTATCTGATGAGTTTCTCTGCTCCTGTCATTTTACTCATCAAGTACTGGTAAATGGCATTATGTTCCATAAAGGGCAGTAAACCAAATTTAATTCTTTATCCAGGAAAATATTTTCAAATTAATTTACATTGCTAAGCATAGGAATTTTGAAGTTTATGTAAGTGCCTTAGTTTAATACTGTTGTTTTTATAAAAACTTCCAAAAATAGTCGATTATAGAACATAATATTATGATCCAATTCCATTAATTTGGGTATAGACCATTTTTTTTCCATCCCTGCAAATTCAACTTTTTTTTTTTTTTTAATCTGGGATATATTAACATAAGGTACCTCTGCCAGATAAGCAGTGGTGTGAATTTTTCAGTCAAGATGCTCAGAAAAACCCACCTCATACTCTGTACTTAATTGCCCGATAATTATTAGGAAGACTAATTAATTTAGTGCACCTTACATGCCCAATTACATTAAGAGCACGTCAAAATAATAAGAAACTTAAACATTCAGATGTTAGGAAATTTGAGTACTGAATTTTTCCCCTTTGGGTATAATGTATGATAATCTTTAATTTACCTGCTATTTTTTCCAACGGGACTTCTGTCAATGGCTAATTCTTAAAGAATGGTTCCTAATTATGCTCTTTTATTGTCAATGCTCAATGCATGTGCCCATGGCTTGCTTATTGCCTACTGTTCAAACCTGTTTTAAATGCAGGATTAAGCTCCCTCCCCCCCCATATAGAATACATCATTATATAATGCTCATTTCAAACACTTTATGGGCTAGAGGAAAATAAGGGCACCACTTGTCACTTCCCCAGCAGTTGCCTCTATTCCCTGTTGTTTAGACTTTCATCCCTGCCTTAAACAGTCACAATCTGACGAACTTGGTTTATACCCTGTTCCAGGACAAGGTAGGATCCAAGAACCGCTATGCTGCATCTCCTCTAGTACCTAGCACTGTGCATGTGTCCTGAATTTCCTTAACAAAAGCCAACATAGCCGAATCTCTCAGAAAATGCAATTCCAGACATCTTTTTTTAAAATAGTGATACCCTTTCACTTCTACTCCTATCATCAGTATGCTGCACAGATTGCACAGTGCCATCATCACCAGCTTACAGAGATACATATCTATACTTGAAAATCCGACCTCCCAGAAAAGAATGCTTTACTCATCAGGCTAATGTTGCAGTATTCCCTTCTGCACAGCAGGATTAATGGTGCCAGAAATTAAGTTTTGCAAGAGAGAGCATGACTTTGTCTTAACAGTTAGCAAATGATCCTGTTCCTGCATGGAAAGAAGATGCAACTGTGCCCTTTAATTATGGGGCTGGAGTTACAGAAGAAACAGGACTTATGAACCTTTCAGGTTCATAAAAAGGGAAAAGTCCATTAGTCTACCTTGATGTCCATTAGTCTACCAGGAAGTAGATGAAGGTCCATCCAAGGGGTTGCCTAGGGTGAGGCGGCCAGCCCCACGCATCATGACTGCCTCTGCTAAGAAAAAAAGGAGGGTAATTGTAGGTGATTCCCTTCTGAGGGGAACGGAGGGCCCGATATGCCGACCGGACCTATCCCACAGGGAAGTCTGCTGCCTCCCTGGGGCCCAGGTTAGAGACATGACTAGGAAACTCCCCAGTCTGGTACGGCCCTCTGATTACTACCCACTATTGTTTATACAGGCTGGCAGCGACGAGGTTGCAGAGAGAGGCCCAGAAGCGGTCAAAAGGGACTTCAGGGCACTGGGGCGATCGGTTGAAGGATCAGGAGCACAGGTAGTGTTTTCCTCARTCCCTTCAGTGGCAGGGAAGAATACTGACAGGGACAGGAAAACATGCCTGATCAACATGTGGCTCAGGGGCTGGTGCCACTGGCAGAATTTTGGCTTTTTTGATCATGGGGAGGTTTACACGGCACCGGGCCTGCTGGCGACAGATGGAGGTCAGCTGTCTCACAGGGGGAAAAGGATTCTTGCTCATGAGCTGGCAGGGCTCATCAAGAGGGCTTTAAACTAGGTTTGCAGGGGGAAGGGGATAAAACCAGGCTCACTAGAGACGAGCCTAGGGGTGGCACGCCAATGTTGGGGGCAAAATCGATAGCCCAGCTCAAGTGCATCTACACCAATGCACGCAGCATGGGTGGCAAACAGGAGGAGCTGGAAGCCATTGTGCAGCGGGATAGCTACGACTTAGTCGCCATCACAGAAACACGGTGGGACGACTCTCATGACTGGAGTGCTGCAATGGATGGCTATAAGC
>JAYKAV010003093.1:475739-505180 GCA_035582835.1 Phoebastria nigripes | reverse complement strand
CCCCACAAAAGCACCGGCCCCCACGACCCGCCAACAGCCCTCTCACTTCACCCACACCATCCTAACACCCCACGCTACAGCCCCAGGGAGGAACGCTGTAGTGGCTGGGGCACCCCGAAGCACACCCCCACCACCACAAGGACCCACTGCAACACCCGCACATACCCCACAAAAGCATTGGTCCCCATGACCCGCCAACAGCCCTCTCCAGTAACCGCCACCATGCCCCTACCATGCGCTACAACCCCAGGGAGGAACGGAGCGGGGCGCCGGGGCACCCCGAAGCACACACCCCCCACCACAAGGACCCCCCGCAACACCCGCACATATCCCACAAAAGCACCGGCCCCCATGACCCGCCAACAGCCCTGTCACCTCACTGACACCATGCTAACACCCCGCGCTACAACCCCAGGAAGTAATGGAGCGGTGCGCCGGGCCTCCCCGAATCAAACTCCCTCACTACAAGGACCCCCCGCAACACCCGCATATATCCCGCCCCTCCACCTGCCCCTCCGCAAAAGCCCACCAAGAACTTGGGGACCGCTCCACACCCCCCTGATAACGGGGAAACCTACAGCACCCAGTATTCGCAGGTGGTCTCCCATCCAAGTACTAACCAGGCTCGACCCTTCTTAGCTCTTGAGATCAGACGAGATCGGGCGTTCTCAGGGTGCTATGGCTGTGGGGTCTGGCTGTCCTGCCACCAGCCCTCTCAGGTAACGACCCCCATGCTCCCACCATGCACTACAGCTCCACTGACCCATGGGGCAGGGAACTGGGCAYCCCGACGCACACCTGCACCGCCACAACGACCCACACCAACACCCACATACACCTTCACTCGCAGTAGCCTCCTTGCCCCACCAACAATCCTCTTGCATAAGTGCCACCACGCTCCCACTGCATGCTACAGCCCCACCGACCCATGGGTCTGGGCACCAGGTCACCCCAAAGCACACCCAGCTCACCACAGCGACCCATACCAACACCCGCACATACCCCTCCCTAAACACCCACCCCTCTGCGCTGCGAATAGCCCTCTCACTTCACCGCCACCATGCTCCCACCTCACACTACATGGTTTGCAACGCCATTACTCAGATTTGCAGCCTGGTATATATCCCAATTGTGTACCTGTATGCTTATACCCGGCTGCCATACATACTCGTCTCCATCCCCCGAAAGACGTCCCTACACTCGTACTCCTGGGTTTTTGTGCCTTCTCCCTCTGTATCGATTACAGTTTGCAGACAACTGTTGCTTTCCTCATTTTATTTACCAGCCATCTTATACCCCACACATTTTTTTCCAGCAGATGGCAACCTGGGTGTGCTGTTGTTGATTTTACCCTGTTTCTACTCGGGTCTCTGGACACCCTGTAGCTGCACAAGCGCCTCTGGGCTCATGAGTCTCCAGGGTGGCCAGTGACCTGGCAGCAGCTCCCAGCTCTCCTCCCCGTGCTCCTCGGGTGAAAGAAACTGCTCTCCATCACAGACGTGGCACTGTCTGAGGGCAAAGCAGTGTGGGCACAGCCCATGCCATCACTTCCACTCAGCAGCCATGTTTTCAGGCAGTCCTGGTGTGAAACACCCGCAGTGGCCTTCCAGTGCCACACGCAGTGGCGACCCTGCAGCCATCCCAACCCTTGCTGGGGCAGCCTTGAGCTGGTAGCAGGCAGGGTTGCTGCAAATGGCCTCAGCAGTCATTTTCTGAGGAGTTTTGGTGGGAATGAGCTTGCCCAAGAGCGTCAACTGTAGGTCACCACATCATGGTAGGGTCAGATTGCTGCTTACCACCACCGTGGAGATGTGAAACAACCACATAACAGCTGCTGGTACAGGTTCTCTGTGACACACAGGCTCGGGCATGCTGGGGCTGTAAGCAGGCAGCATGTCCGAGGCAGTGCTTTCCTCTCCCCCTCCTCCCTGGTGGGTAAATCCCATCAGCAGCCACCCTAAACCGCCCCACTCCAGCCCTAATCCCATCTCGGGGGATGCCATCAGCCACCTATCAGCCAGGCCAGGGATAGACGGTCCCGGGAGGGACACCCCTGTGCCCTGCAGAGCCCGGGGGACAGCAGGGGAGGCACTGGGCACTGGCCCAGGGAAGGGGAGCAGGGTTGTGGAAAGGGGCCGCCTGTCTTCAGTGCTCTCTGGAGAAGGAGGGGGAGCCCAGAGCTGAGCTGAGCTTTGTCCTGGGTTAATTTTAGCCCAAGAAGATAAGAGAGCCGAGGCGCATGGCAGGGCTTAAGGGGTCCCTCTGTCCAGGCACGGGGCAGGCCTGGCCTCTGCTGTCCCTGCAGGCGTGGGGTGGGATGTGGGGTGCCTGGGGAGCTGGTGGGGCCCGGCTGCTCTCCCCGGCCGCGGGGGCTCCTGGCCGGGCTGGGGGCTGGTCTCACCCCACCGAGCGGGGTGGTGCAAGCAGCAGCTGTGGGATGCACATGGCCTGTGTGCCCCTGGGCCAGCATAGTACCCTGGTGTGGAGCACAGGGGGCTCCCTGGGGGGGACCCTGCCCGTGGGGAATGCGTGGGAGGGTGACCATGGGGTTGTACTTGAGTGGGGGGTTCCCTGCCTGGGGAGGTGGGTACCTGTGGGGAGATAGCCTGCATGCGTGTACCTGAGTGGGGGCGATTCCTGTGTGGGAGAGTGTACACGTGAGGGGGTCAGCCTGTGGGGTTGCACCCGACTGTGGGTGCACATGTGGGGGTACCCCCGGGGGGGGGGGCAGCGCGGCCACCCCACGCCGCGCCCCACGCGCGGACGCCCACCACCACCCCTACGGCCGCCGCCGCGCCTCCTTAAGCGCCCGCCCCGTCCCGGCCTCGTCCCGCCCCGTCCCGCCCCGTCCCGCCCCGCTCTCTCCAAGTGAGGGAATAAAGTTGCGGGTCGGGGCAGGCGGGTCCAGCCGGAGCGGAGCCGAGCGTAGGGGGGAGCGCGGCCGCCAGGCAGCGCCGGGCCATGGCCTCGGAGGAGCTGGCGCAGAAGCTGCAGCGGCGGCTGCAGCTGGAAGAGAGCGGGGCGGCGGCGGCGGAGAGCGAGGCGGCGGCCAAGGGCGAGGAGGCGGCCGGGGACGAGGCGGCGGCCGGGGACGAGGCGGAGCGGAGCTGCCTGACGGCCAGCGCGGGCGCGGAGCTGAGCGCCAAGCTGTGCCGGCGGCAGGACATCAACGAGGGGGCGGCGCAGCCCCGGCGGGCCGCCGTCTTCAACCCCTACACCGAGTTCAAGGAGTTCAGCCGCCGGCAGATCAAGGACATGGAGCGCATGTTCCGCCTGTGAGTGGGGCGGGAGCGGGGGTGCGCCGGGGGCAGAAGCGGGCTGTGGGCTCGTCTGCCCCGGACCCGCGGGCTCTGCCGTCGGATTTGGGGCTCTGCCTTCCCGCCGCAGACCCTCCCAGCGCTTTTCCCTGGGGGGACATCTGGAGAGAGGCTGCCTGCTCTTGGCGAGATGTTTGCATTTCTCCGCGGTTTTGCGGTCGGGCTGGAAGAAGCTGCGGCGGGTTACCGGCGCCATCTGATCCGCATATTGTCCCTGTGCTTTGCGGGGGTGGTTCGCAGGGTTCGCCTCAGACTCGGGGCTGGAGCTCAGTCCTACCCGTAGCTCACGGCCTGGGGTTGCCTCTGCTCTACCTGGGTTCAGGATGATGGCTGTTTGTGGTGGCACCTACGAGCTGTGGCTTTGGGGGACACTCTGGGTGGGACGGGGGGCTGGGAGAGCACAGGCGCTGCAGCCCCACACCCTGGGGCACCTGGCGGGAGTGTGTCCCACGGCCTTGCAGCGACGCTGGACATCTGCCTTCAGCAACTGTGACCCCTAACATCCCCAGCAGCTTTGTTGGCTCTGCCCGGCAGTGCTGTAGCTCCCTCCATGGTTCCATTTGCCAGGCTTTGTGTTCCCTCCCATGCACCCAAACGAAGCTTGAGCACAGCTTTCTTTTGCTTCCCCCTTCGTGGGGCTGGGATTGAGATCCCCTCCTGGCAGGAAGGTTTGTATTAAAGTCAAGCTGCTGGTGGCAATGTGGAGAGCTGCTTTTGTAAGCAGAAAGGCTTGGCCCTTCCCAGGGCCATGATCCAGCCCGTGTCTCTCCCCCACGAGCCCCGTCCTGGCTCCTGCAGTTGGGCTGTGCCTGAGTAGCTTTGATTACCCATGCTCAGGTTTCCCTCCAGCGCCAGAAAACCCTATGCTCCTGGGGACTGACATCCTCCAAGCCCCAAGGAGAGGGGTCAGGCAGGCAGCTGCACATGCCAGCCGGCCACAGGCAGGGCTGCTGGACTGGGGGTGAGCTGCTGCCAGGCATGAGGAGGCAGGGCCACGGAGGTGCTACGTGGGCTGTCATGGCAAGGTGCAAAGACCTAATTCAGCTTACGGAGGTGACCGCAGCAGGGTTTGTAACTTGTTAGGTCCTCCTCGTCCTACCTGAAAGCTGCCTTCGGCACTGTGGAGGCCGGGGTCGTTGCGAGGAGACCAAGAGCCTGGTTGAATGCTCCCAGCTCCCGAAGCTGCGGGGTGTTGCTGGCCCCAGCCAGAGCTGTCGCTGTGGGAGACCAGGCGATGGGCTTTTGTGAGCTCACCGGAGCTCTTTGTTGCATGGGCAGTGTTGCGTCGGCAGCTGGGCGTGGGAAGGGAGGTGGTCTGGACGAGGCTGCTGCTCCGCTTGCTCCTGTGCCCCTTTTGATGACAGTTAAAGGGGATCCCACTCTGCTGAGGGCTAAGATGTGGCACTGTGAGGGCAGGAGGACAAACGATGCTGGCAGCTGCAGCACCAAAAAGCTGCGGGCGAGAGCCTGGAGTGGGCAGCAGCACTGCCTCAGTAGGGATAAGGAAAGGAACAGCAGTGGTTTGGGAAGTAAAAAGTGGAAGAGCTGAATTGCAGCCGAATTTTTCAACAATGAGCTCATTAAATGCTGGCCTTGTAAGTGGGGAAACCTAGGCTTTGCAGTTGAATGCTAATCAGCTGGTCAATGTAGCTGGAAAACATTGTGTGCCCTGTGAGGGCTATTGCAGCTGAGCGCTGGCCAGCTGTGCCAAAAGGGGAAGAAGCTGGGCTGCATGCTCCCTGGGCAGGCGGACGGAAAACCCCATCCTGGTTTTCACTCTGTTACAGGCACCCGGTGTTTGCAGTGGCAGAGGATCTGGTCTTTGCTCCATCTGCTGCCAGCAACCTGTTTCAAGTATTGGCCAATACCACGTGCTCGATGAGGAGAGGAAATGTTCCCCTTAATTGCTGCCAGTCAGAGCTTGAGTTAATGTGATTAAGGCTTTTATTCTCTGTATGGCTTATTGGCCCTGGCCACTACAACCCAGGGTCTTTCTTACTAGTGGTGAAAAATAAGCCTTTGACAGACAGGGATGTATCTTCTCACTGCCACGGGATGCCAGGTTTCCAGTATGAGAGTTCTCATCCAAAAGTGTTTCTTATCAGTTTAGTGGGACTTGTAAATCTGTAATTAGGACTAAACTTGAGCCTGTGGGACCCAGGCATGGTGTGGGCTGGGTCAGGGTGCTCCAGCTGGGAAGAGGGAGTTGCTGGTGATAGCGGCTGCTCTGGTGTCAGTCAGGGCGTCCCACAGTATGGCTGGTGTCTGTGACCGCCCTGTGTCAGGGTGGAAGCAAAGGGCTCATCTGAACATGGGGCTTCCTGAAATCCAGTGCTCCATCCAGGTGCTGTGTGCTGCCGGCTGTGCCAGGAGCATCCTTGCAAAGCAGAAACGATGCTCCTCGCTCCTGCTGCCACGGTTGGGCTTGCTTTTCTCCCTCTTGTCCAAGCCTCCTCTTGGCAGCATCCCCCCATTTTGGCCCCATTCCTCTGGAGGTGGGGTGTGGGTATCTGCTGCGGGTGTTGCTGGGTGCAGGCAGCTCTCAGGGTGGGTATTTTTTTTGGCAGAGGGACCAGGAAGTCTGCAGCTCAGGCTAATTATAATGTGACCTAATTAGCTGCCTATTCTGACAATGTGTGAGGACTGTGGTAACCGTGATAACCTTCCTTCCCCAAGTCTTGTGAGTGAACCCTCAGGAGCTCTGGAGTCTCACAGCTCCCCTTGGTGCCTTCTTGTCCGGGGAAATGGCAGAGGGGGGTGTGAAAGCCAGGCTGTGAGGCTGTGCCTGGTGGGAGTGACCTTTCTGAGGGATGTAGGGGGGAGGAAAACAGCCACCGGCTTCATCTATGGGGTGCGAGGGAGTGGAGAAATTCCAGCCTTGCTATTGCTTTTGTATTTAGGGAATTTCATGTGTTGCCCACATGTTTTGCAAGTGCCTTGTACCTGGCCGGTGGGAGAGGCTGTGATGTCCCCTTGCCCTCCTGGAGCCACTTTGGGAGCCCCTTGCTGGGTGCCCCTGTACCGAGGGATGTCTGATGTGCTGCAGCAGACCTGCTCACTCCAGGACTGCCATGCTCCCGGTGTGACTGGCTGTCTCTGGTCTGTGACCGGCTATCTCTGAAGTCCCAGCGGTCAGGGAGGTCATCCCCATGGGGACTTGGCCACCCAGCCTGGGCCCTGCAGGCTTTGGTGCCTCAGGATCTTGCCCAGCATCTTGGAGGAGATCTTGCTGCAGGAGACTTTCATCTCACCGTCATGTCCCTCCAAGAGCAGGAGAGCTCCTGCTGCCCAGGCTGGGGAGGACGGAGCTGCACGCAGCTGAAGAGCCTGTTTGTGTCCCCACCCCGGTATGGAAAAATTGTTTCCAAAGCTCTCGGCAACAGAATAGACTATTTCAGTTGGAAGGGACCTACAACAATCATCTAGTCCAACTGCCTGGACTGACCCTGACTGGCTGTCAGGGCTGACCCAAAAGTTAAAGCATGTTAAGGGCATTGTCCAAATGCCTCTTAAACACTGACAGGCTTGGGGCATTGACCACCTCTCTAGGAAGCCTGTTCCAGTGTCTGACCACCCTCTCGGTAAAGAAATGCTTCCTCGTGTCCAGTCTGATCCTCCCCTGAGGCAGCTTTGAACCATTCCCATGCGTCCTATCACTAGATACCAGGGAGAAGAGATCAGCACCTCCCTCTCCATGTAAGGTGAAATGCAATGCTCAGAAGGAATAAAGTACTACTTAGAAAGGATTTTGAAATATTTAAGAGGAGATTATTACTACTTCAGCACCATTACTCCGACTGCTTTATTTCAAAGCCTGTATTAGGCCATTGCAGCATGCAGGAACTGCAGATCAAAGTACAGGTGCCCGTAGCATGTGGAGCAAGCTCAGGTACAGCAAATGTGTACAGGGAGGGCAGGTTTTCTTTTCAGCCTTTCTCAAGAAGCATGAATGTTTAGAAACTGCTCTTTGATCCTTCAGGATTTGGGATTTCTCACTCAACTATCCTTTTTTTCCTTGGGGTTTTTCAGGCAGCTGGGAGGTGACTGCAGAGTCGGTACAGGTGATGCAGTCCTTGGCATCTCGTTTCTCCTCCCTTCCTGATCCCTCTTTCTTCTGTGTTGAAACCTCCCAGCTGTGCTGCATAACACCAGTACGATTGTACTTGGGCAGTAACTGTGTGTAACATGCTTCTTGCTCTTAAGCAAGTCTGTTCAGCAAGTATTTGCTCTTCCCCCCCCCAGTTCCTGCTCCTGCTTTCCTCCCCCAGCGCTTTGGCAGCCGGGCATGCTCTGCAGCCCGGGTGGATGTGAGCCAGCATGGGAATCTGGGCGCATCCTTGTTGCAGCAGATTTTGGCAGCCGCTGCCTGCATCTCATCTGCTGCCAGGAATGCCGCTGCGGCAGTGCTACGAAGCCTTATCGCGCTGGCTGCAGTGCTTGTAGCTGCCTGCAGCATCCCAGCTGTCACAGGTGGGGATCTGCCATGGCTGTGGCACTGACTTGCTGCTGGAGTTGCCTGCCTGCCTGTGACATGAGACGTCTTTGCCCACTGGCACAGGAGCCCCTCTGTCCGTAATGGTTGTGCGTCACTGGAGTGAGGCTTGGCTTGTGGCCTGGGGAGCTTTGAGCCCGAAGGAAGCAAAGTTCCGGTGTCGTGGCAGGACAGGGGGTGATGGCGGGGCTGGGAAGGCTGGTGAAGCACCTGAGTGCTGCGTACTCTTCCTGTGCTGCTCCTGGAGTACAGGGTGGGATGGCTCCCTGGGATGCATTTAGGGACCAGACTTGCCCTGGTGCCCTCCTCCAGCTCTGCCTGTGCTGCCTGTGAGGGCTGACCGGTGTCCATCACTGGGACAGGGCTGCTCTGCAGGCAGTGAAATGGGTGTGAGCGATATCGGGGGCTGGCTGGAGCCCTGGGCCCTGAAAGGGAGCTCCCAAAAGGCAGACAGTGGGGTTTTTGATAGGGCTGAGGGGTGCTGGGAGCATTGGCTGACCAACAAGGTGCAGCCCGTGCTGTGCCCCATTGTGCCAAGTGCCTGTGTCTGCCGGGGGGTGGCGGGGAATGAATTGCACTGTCTCTCATGCCCTATAAATATGCCTCTCCCTAAATAGTCTGGCTGCATGGCTCCGTGGCAGCCAAGTGGCTGTACCCATGTCCTGAAATACTTGGGCTGTTTTAGGAGACAAGGGGGATGGGGAGGGAATGCAACAGTTTGCAGCGTGCTGCCGTTGCTCTGCGGGGCTGGCACCGAGTGTCCGGAGGCTTCAGTGTCCCTCTGTCTGGCTGTCCCCAACTGCAAGGGACTGGTAACCTGATTTCAGGGTGCATCTCGGCGCCAGCTGTACCCCAGCCTGGCATGCTCAACACCCATTGTGCGGCTGGTACAGTGTGCTGCTCTGCCACCACAGCCTGCTGCTGGCAAGACCCCATTTCTCACAATCCTGGCTTTGTGCTGCCTCTTTGCAGGGATGACGAGCCCTGAAGCCGTGCCCCATGCTTAACTCTTTCGAGGCAGCTCATTTGCCCCTGGGCTCAGTGCCAGGGCAGGCACTGAGGACCAGTGTTTGCCTGCGGGTAGCATCCGTAGAAGGGCGAGATGAGCACAGCAGGCGTGGGCTGGGCTTGTGCCCTTCTTCTGCCTTCATCTCCATTACCCAATGCTTCCGAGAGGGGCCGGGCAGTGTCCCAACCCCAGATGGGCAGCCCTTGGTGTGGACCTCAGTGTCATCCTGCTTCTGCACCCAGCCAAAGGGTAGCATGAGCTTGCTGGGGCCAAAAAAAAAAACCCCAATCCCAAGTGTCTCCCTGCCACTATATGCTTTGCTGCTTTATCTGATCAAAGGCACTGCCTCTCCAACCACCTTACTCTGGAGGAACGGCTCCACACCCTTTCTCCCAAACTTAAAGGAAAAGCAAATTGACGATTAAATATTGCACTTACTATGCTTCTGTGAGGTCTTGAAAGTGTGTCTCAGAGCTGGGCTGGGTAATGCTGTGAATGTGTGCCTTAATTAACTGACGCCTTCCTTGCTGTGATGAACCTGCTGCCTTTCTTCCCTGTGACGTCTCAGGTCTGTGACCTGGTTTCTGCTCCGACAGAGGTTTCTTTCCTAGTTTTCCAGAAAGCTGTCTGGCCTGGTGGGCTCACGAGTTTGCTGGGTGCAGAGCGTTCAGGCAGATTGGTAGCAGGGGCTGCGTGCCAGCCCAGTGGTGATGCCCTTGTCATTTGGGGTCTCTTGGGCTGGGGTCCCTTGGAAACAAAGAGGCACTGAGAGTGTAAAAGGTGTTTGTGGAGGTGGTGGGAATCTGGAAAGCTGTGGAGGCCACCCCAGTTAGGGGGGAAAAGCACCCTGTGCCTGTAAAGGCAGGGGCAGAGCTCTTGGCTGCAGCCCTGCCTCATGCTGCCCACGCCTGCAAGCAGCTTGGGGCCAGCGGCTTTGTTCGTAGCTTCCTCTGCGGCTGTGAGGTTTCTCAGCTGGAAAGGGCTTTCTTCCAGGGTAACCACAACTGTGCAGGTCTCTGTCTGGGATGGCTACAGCCCTCATTTCTTTGGAAGAGAGCTAACAGTCAATGAAAGATGATGGGTGGGAGGATTTGACCGGCTTCAGTGCCATGCCTAGGATTTCCTTTCTGAATGGTTGAAAGGATTTAACTCTGTCGGGGTTGAGATGGTGGCAAGGGAGTAGTGGCAGGCTGTGCACCGGGGTTGAGCCCAGCTGGGCAGACCCTGCCCCATCCTCCCATGCAAGCCCCCAGCTCTGTGCTGGACCCTGATGGAAGGACCAGGATGAGGGGAGGGCTGTTGATGGGCTGATAGCAGAGTGCCCATCCCTCCAGCCTTTGGACTTTGAAACCCAGAGATGGCCCTGGTGGGTGTGAAGTGCTGGTTGCTGGGTGGGCCAGATGCTTTAGTCACACCCACAGCGGATGTCAGGGGAGGAATTGGCGCATGGTCCCAGGCTGAGCATGGCAGGTCACTGCCTCCCCATCCCTAAAGCACTCTGCCCCTTGCATGGGTGCTCTCTCCTCCTGCAGAGAGTCCTTGCTGTCCTTTGTGCTCCATTGGGAGTGTGGTCCCACTTCAGTCTTGCTCCTAGAGGTGGGCACTGGTTTCCTCTGCCAGCCCAGCTCTGTGGTGCAGGATTGCTGTGCTCCCCCAGGACTGCCTTTCTGCTCTGCCTGGGGACATTGAATAAACAGCTGCCCTAAAGCACTGTGTTTGTGTAGTACAAAACCATTTTGGAGAGGAAAGATCTTACCAGCTAGAGGAGGTGTATTTTGCTTACAAAGAAGGATAGCTGCTTTCTGCTGGGAGGTTCTGGTTGGTCTCTGCTCCCTGTTTCTCCTCTAAATGAGCAGGAGACCTGGCAGCAAGCTGGCTCCGGCATGCCTTTGCCTCACTGTGCTGGTGCATGGTGTAAGCTGTGTGTAAGTAACCTTTGTTGTGCTGGACACACAAGTGGGCGAGATGGAAATCCCACTGAGAAGCTGAGTTTCTCCATGCTCCTTCTGTGTGGGTGGCTTGGTCGGAGCTCCCCTGACCACTTCTCTCTCTGAGATAGCTCTGAAAGCTGCCTGCTACTTCCCCGAGCTTAATATATCTCAGCACTGGCTGTGTTGTGAAGCTTTTCCTTTCCCCCAAGCTTTGAACCACCCTGTAACTTTATCCATTTGCACGGTTCCTCTTCTGGGAAGATGGATATGGGGGATGATGAGGGCTGACACCCTACCCTTTGCACCCCGCAGGTATGACTCGGGACGGGATGGGTACATTGACCTGATGGAGCTGAAGCTGATGATGGAAAAGCTGGGAGCCCCGCAGACCCACCTGGGGCTGAAGAACATGATCAAGGAGGTGGATGAAGACTTTGACGGAAAGCTCAGCTTCCGTGAGGTGAGGGTGGTTGCGGGAGCAGACAGGGATGTGGCTATGGGGCGGAGGGAGGAGGCAGCCAGGCCCTGTACTCTGGCTGTAGGTAGCACTGTCCCCACTGTGTTTCTCCAGCTGTGAGGTGCAGTGGAGAAGCAGGTGAGCTTCCCCATGCCATGGGGAGCTCGAGGTGTGGACCGCTGTCAGCATCCATCTCCACATGGCAGTAATGGTACCTGATGTTGAAGCTCTCCAACTTCTCTCCCTGCTTTGGGAGTGCATTTTAGCCCTGCTGCAGCTGCCCAGGAGCACTGACAGAGCTCCCTGCTGTAGTTGGAGGTGGCATGTCCCTTCAGTCACAAGGTCTTGTTGCTGGGCTCCTGCGGTACAGTGGCTCAGGCCTCATTTCTGGTGCAGGGGAAGGTCTCTGCTTGGAGCAGCTGGTCTCACGGGGCACAGGAGGCTTCCTCTTCCAGTTTATATTGGGTCCCTCTCTGCATCACGCAGTGACCAGCCACGGCAAGCTTCACGAGGAGTGGTCACATCCCTGCAGTGAGGAATAAACGTGGTGATGCAGCAGTTTGGTACTGCATGCTGGCTCAGCAGGGACACACAGTGAGCAGGTCTGTCTGTCTCAGCTGTGCTGAGACCACTGGGAGCAGGCCAGGATCTGCTGCTGGGTGGAGGAAGAGAGGGTATTTGAGCAGTGACCTGCACGCACTCAAGGGTACTCAACTGATCTCAGCAGGAAGGGGGAGCCGAGATATCAAAACCTCTTGTTGCATCATCTCTTCCTCCCAGGCTTTGATTGCTGTCTGTCAGAAGCGTATGTCACACTGGCTTTCTGAATTAACTGACAGCCCCTTTGGCAGCAGGAGGCCCAGTGCTGCTTGCGTCCTACAGCAGCTGTGAGGGCTGTGCTGCTGTCCTGCTTCCCCTTGCCCCAGGGGATGGCTGCAATGGGCCCCGAGCAGCTGGGCTCCCTTGTTTCTGCAGGGGCTGTGCTCTGACCATGCTTCTTGCAGGGTGGGGGCTTAGTTGTGGAGATGAGGTGCAGAGCTCTCCACAGCTCAGGACATCAAGTTCTTCATCTTGGAAGTGCCGGGACCTTTGGCAGTGCCTGGGAGGGAGGATGAGCAGCCAGAGCCTATGACTAGCTGGGCTGGTTGGGGTGTAAGGGGTGACTGGCAGCTCACAGAGCTGCTGCACTCTCTGTGCTGGCATGTCACACCATCTCCCCCTGCTTTCATCCCCCAAGGGTTTTGTTGCATTTCTTTCGCTGCAAGAGGGCAGCAGCAGAAGACAGAGGCCAAAGACTGTTGGGTTACAGGGCCTGGCCCATAGAAAGGACAAGCAAATCTGAGAAGTGAGAGCCTGTCAGTTCACACCAGCAAAGCCCTAAGCTGGCAGCTCTTTTGGGCAGGGAAGGAGACATGCCCGGTCAGAGGTGAACTGGGGGTAGCAAAGAATCCAGCGGAGCAGGAAGAGCACCATACCCTTGGCCCCAGGTCAGACTGCGATTGCCAAATCACTGCATGGACTGGAGGAGCCCTCTCTGCATGTCCCCTGGGCCACCCTTTACCCTGGTTGAAGAGCTGGGGGCAGCCTCTGGGCTTGCTGCAGGGGCTCTCTCCTGTGAAAGATAAGTGCCTTTATCCCCAAGGCTCTGGAAGATGCCGTGGTGTCCTGGCACCGGTGGCTGAACAGCTCCTCTTCTGCCACCACCTGTTTGGAGCACAGCCCCCTGCATGGCCACCCATCAGCTGGCACGTGCTGCCCATGCTGCCAGCCCTTGGCAGGAGGTGTGTGGCAGCTGGTGCTGTTGTAGCTTCTTGCCAGATGCAAAACGATGGTCAAGCAAATGCAAGCTTGAGTGGCACATGGGTTGGAACGAAGGAGCATCACTGGCAGAGCTCTGGGGACAAATTACACAGCAGCTTTGGCATGTACCCAAAGCTTCCTGTGGTAGAGAGGAGCAGGATGCTTCTTGCCTTGTTGCACATGTGCCGTGTCCAGCTGCTGTGTTCGGGCAGAGGACTGGCAGGGAGGCAGGTTTCCCGGTGGGTGAGGAGGCCCGAACCAGCTTGTAGCCTTGCCTCACTATGCTTCCCACTGGTGGTGATGAGCAAGCATGTGGTGGGTGACCAAGCTGACTTAGGGCACTCTGACAACACAAGGAGAAACCCTAGTTTAAATGAGTGTCTGAATTCACCAGAGTGTAACTTGAGCACTGGAGGGCTCCTGTCTGCCTCTCCAGAGAATATTGAGTCCCAACATACCTGCCTGAAGACGTGCTTCTTGTGGCCTGGCCAGAGAATTGGTAAGGACCTCTTTCACTTGCAATAGGTCACCTTTTGTGGCACTTTGAGTAGCGTCATGTCCTCCCTTCCCAAGTAAGCTGTCGCCTGAAAAGCAGGCTTGTATGGCTCTGACTTGCTACTGATGAACTGCTGGCCCTGTTAGGAAAGCTGCCTTCTACCATTGACCTTTGACCATCCATCAATACATCAACAATTAATTGCACAAGACTCCCTCCATGACTCAAGCAAAGAAATTTAGGCTTGAAAAGATGAGGTACAGTGGGGGGAAAAAAACTACCTCTGACGTCTAGTTCCATCATTACAACAGGAAACCAGAGTTAATTGCTATAATAGTAATGTCTAATTGTAGCTGCTATCTAGAACCCGCAAAAATCCACCCACTGTTCCCCATGCCCACACCAGCTTAAATGCTGACCCATGTCATGTGTTTGCTAGCAGGGTTGGTGCAAACCACAGCCTTGGGTTGCACTGCTTTTCTGGCAAGCTGCTGCAAGGCTGCTGTTGCCAGTCAGTCCCATACCTTCCCTCACATCCCTGAGGCCAGCATGGTGCCTGGTGGGGCTGCATAACTGCAGCATTGCTTTGAGACCTGGCACTGTGGGGTAGGTCTTGGATCATGGAGGATGTGAGAGCAGATACATCTCTTATCCGTTATGAGGTTAGTGGGGTGGAAAGTGTGTCTCCTGTCCTCCCTGAGAGCAGGGCTTTTAAAAGTATGAACATTATTCACTTTTGCTTCTCTATTGACATTTCCCTGAGGCTTAGCTGTGTGTGATGTGTCCTGGGCCCAGCAAGGGTGTGAGATGGGCTGGGAATGGGAACTCATCAGGAAACTGAATGCAGATTCCTGATGTTCTCTAGTTAAGTGAGGACCGATGCCTCGAGGGCAAATAACTGGTGAGGTGGGCTGCAGGCAGTGTGCTTACATGAGGAAGGATTGCTTCTGAGCTCCTGTGGAAACCAGCATGATGCCCCGTGGTCTGCCTTGCTGTGAAGTACAGCTTGATTTCCTGTCCGCCCCAACCAGTGGCTCAGTCCCTGATTTCCCTGAGCTTATCTTCCTGGCCGTGGCAGCCCATATTCCACGGGAGGATTCCTGCCCCATCCCCTAGTTTCAGGATGATTCATGCACACTTGTACTCATGACTGGGTGTTTCCAGTCCCTCCCTGGGCAACAGCTGTACCAGACCTCAGGATTGTGCTGCCTCCGCTGTCCTTTTCGAATGTGAGGAAGTGGGACTCGCAGGGTGGAGCAGAAACTGTGAGGAGGAACCATGACTAACGCCAGCCTGGCTGCCATCCCTCTGTGTCCCCGTGCCTGGTGGTGGAGGAGGAGAGGAACTAGCCCGAGCCTAGCAGATCTGAGCAGAGGGAGAGGATATCTTGGGGGGGGTTTCTTTCTGAGCAGGATGTTCTGCCCATTCAGCAAAGCATCATTAAATTTCTTATATGTGTTTGGAGGGGGAAAAGTTCCCTCCCCAAGCACAGCCTGTTTTCTGGCTGCTCTGTGCTGAGCACACATGGGTTATGAGGCCGTTGCATGAAGCAATGCCTGGTGACACTGTCTCTCCAAGAGGGCAGCCAGCACTGCCGTCATTTCCACACCCTTCCCCATGGGAGGCCTTCCCAAACTTGCATCTCCACCAGCTTCTGTGAGCAACTTGAAGCAGGCAAGCGCATTAGGGGCTGGCTCAGCACGGATGCTGGGACTCTGCTGCCCTCCTCCGGGCTGCCCCAGCTCGGGCTCTCCATAGGAAGAAGCAAAGTCCCAAGCCTGGCAGTCTGAGGAGCACAGCACTAGAGGTATTTGATGTTCCTGTGCAAATGGATTTCAGGGCAATGCTACATGGTATTTGCAGCACTCTGCCCTGGACTGAAGTGGTGCAGCTTTGTTGCTTGTGCTCCTCTTGTACCCGAGTGACTTGTCCCTATCTCTGTTCTTTCTGCACTGTGCCAAGCGTTGAGACACCTCCTGGGGTGGCCAAGAATAGCAGGGAGTTACAGGACCTCTCAAATTACGCATAGAGCATCCACATCTTAACCTGGAGTTCGGTTAGCAGGTTGAAGGTGGTGCAGAGGTCTTTATTTTTAAGCAGGCAGGTCTTGTTCCTTCAGTAAAAAGAGTGTGCTTTCCTGGAGGGTAATATGGCTCTTTTTTTGTTTGTTTCCTTTTGCAATTCACTCGCCGATATGCACTCTGCTGTAGTCACTCTCGATTTGTTAAACGTCTATGGTCCAGTGCAGGACAAAGGTTTCAAAACCAGTTGCTCTGTGGACACTGGTTCAAGCCACTCTGACTATCACAAGGGCATGCCTCTGACCTGACTTCTGACAGGTCTTAGAGAAGCCCTTCTGTATGTTATTTAATGGGCATGACAGGAATACATAGGCTTTGCTCACCTTAGCAAAACCAGCTGGAGTTTTCTGAAACAGGCTGAGGCATAGCTCCAAGGGTTGATTTAAGTCATTTTTCCCATGCCTTAGACAAGGGACCCGTTGAAGTAACTATGTTCTGTTCTCTTGGTGCATTTGACCTTGATTTTGTTTTCCCCTCCCATACCATGTGGACTGTAGGGCTTGGGAAGGACAGAAGGCAGGGTTCATAGCAGCCAGGTGGCCCCCAGATCCCTTTCAAGTGCACATGCTTGGGCTGCTGTTCTCTCTTAACAGGAGTGCACTGGTGCCTTGGTCCAGGGAGCCTGGGGTTCAGGTGTGAGCCAGGGCCATCTTTGCCCTGCTTTTGTTGTCATGGGATGTGATCTGAGCCCCCAGAACACTGGGGAAGCTGGTGGGGGGCTTGTGAATACACCATTAGGGTGTGGGGACATAAAGAGGTGTATCTGAGCCCACCATATGGTTGTACTAGGCCTCCTTCCTCTGGCCATGTAGCAGCCCAGGCTCAGTAGGAGCTGTGCTTCACCAGGGCTCTGCTCCCCAGAAAACCCTCTTCCTATGAGATTTCTACCTCTTAGTCCAACAGGGCTGTGTACCAGAGCCAGAGCACTGGAGCACAAGTTGCATGGTGCCACTTCATTTATATAGACCTGGTTTCCTTTGCTGAGAAATGTAAATTCCAGCCCCCTCCAGGTAAATGTCCACGCTGTTTGCATTTTAAGTTGTTTGAGCCTCAGTGAAGAACTTGAATGTTTCCTCTCTGTCTTGCTAGTTCCTGCTGATTTTCCATAAGGCTGCAGCTGGGGAACTTGAGGAGGACAGCGGCCTGTTGACTCTTGCAAAGCTCTCAGAGATAGATGTCTCCATTGAGGGAGTCAAAGGAGCCAAGAACTTCTTTGAAGCTAAGGTATGGTGTGGCACAGAGGAACATGAAAAAGCTCTGCACACAGGGCTTAATTGCCACTGAGACACTGACCCTGCTTGCTTTTCAATAGAAGATACTGCCAGATTTCTCCCTAACTAAAAGGATGCATATTTCATGCTCCCCCCGCAAACTCAGCCATAGCTTTTTCCCTTCAAACTTTATGCTGGGCTCTAGCTACAGCCTTCCTCTGCAGATCAGTCAACACTAGAACAGCTTAATTGCACCGCCTCTGCTGTGGGTCTTAACCTGGTAGAGCTGACTGGCTGACCTGTGTCCCTGCCGCCGGGAGCGATATGGGACTAGCTGGCTGACTGCTTTTAAAGACAAATGTCCTGGAAACTAATGGGACTGAGTTTCCCATTTTGCAAAACCTCCCTCAACCTGAACACTCTGAGTTCAGTGGTGAATGGAGTTTTTCGGAGTATAGGATTTCAGACACCTCTTTCTCGAGCAGCTCTCTGTAACCTTTGGAATCAAAATTGTTCTGCAGGGTCCTGGGGTTGGCAGAAAGAGCTTTGCACCATTCAAAGCTGACAAAGCACACTTTTTGAAAGCTCTCTCGGAGAGAAAATAATCCTGCTTGTTTATATAAGAAGTTTTTTCCCAAGAGCATAACACAGCTATTGCACAGCAGATGTACTGAGATGAAAGCTGGAAAAATAGCCAGCAAATAACAATGTCTCTTTGATCTGCAGATTATCCGTGGTGTAGTATGATGTTCTCAGATCTGGCTGTGATTCAGAACTGTTTTCTGCAGTAGTTTCTGCCACTGTATACTCACAACTTACACTATGCTGCCTGCTTACAGAAAGAATGTATGTGACCCAGTACTGACGGCATTGTTTTGGTCACTTGTTAGTGACTTATTAGTAAATGACCTTTCTTTTATTGATGTTAAAGTCAAGCGAGCTAACAGGTATTGGGTGTAAATACCCAAGCACTGCAGTGTAATTAATACTTGACCTATCCTGACAGAGCTTCCCAGCAAGCACTGGGAGGTGCAGCAAACAGTTCTGCATTGCTCATCTGGGAGTAGTTAAGGCTCTGGCTCTCCCTCTGATGCAAGTCATGACGCTCTTTTATTTTCTCTCTTGTAAAGGTTCAAGCCCTCTCTTCAGCCAGTAAATTTGAAGCAGAGATAAAAGCTGAGCAGGATGAGCGAAAGCGGGAAGAGGAGGAAAGGAAACACCGCCGAGCGGCTTTCAGGGAGTTAAAATCTGCATTTACCCAGTAACCAACCAGCCAACATGCACTCCGAGATTGCACATGACTTGGTACGTTTCCCAGATCAGGGCTCTACCTGGAGAGAACTGCCTGGATCCTGCCTAAAACTCGTTACAGCTTTGCTAGCCTTCCTCTCCTGAAGATCCTCCTGAGTTTCTAAGGGCACAACTCTTGCAGTTACTATGCATTCATAACGACGTGAATCGTAAGAGCTGTGTACGTGCTGTTTGCTCTGTACTGTCAGGAGCACATCACCCTGAAGCAGAAACAGCAGGTAGCAAATCACGGTGAGCACTGACAAGTGTTGTGTTTGCTGACTTCACTCTTTCCTTCCTTCCTAGACATCCTTTTTCTCTTAACTCCTTATTAATTCATTCCTTGCTTACAGGCAAGTAGTGAGGTCTTGTGTAAATCAGTGTACAAAGTACAGCTTGACTTCCTGTATGTTTGTACTGCTGTTGGGTGTTGTCATGCATCCTTGACTATCACTTTTCTTTGTCCTCAAAGCTCTGTGCCACAGGCACTGTGAAAACACTGTGAAGAGAGAAAGATAGTTACTAGGGACATGGATCAAATTAGTTATCATTTCCTGTAGCATTTTCTGCCGCCCAGCACGTTGGAGAGTCTTCCAGTTTTTCTTCTCTGAAGTGCCATAGTAATAAACCTTTCAGTAAAAGGTGAGATTTCGTAAGACTTCGAAGGGAGGAAGCTGGTGCTCTCTTAAACGAGGAATAGAAAACTGAGTTGCCTGACCATGTATCTTCTTTCACATTCCATCACGTTTAGTGTACTGTATGGCTTCACTGTGTTTTCCAGCCTTAGGCAGCTGTATCTGTTTTAAGGGATATTGCCAGCTGGACAATGCAATCAGATAGCACACTGGGGTTTTCTATTTGAAAATTTGCTCATATCCTGAATCATGAAGGTGACATTGTTTGATTTCATTAGAGCTGCGACAGATAACACCAGCCCAGCATACAGAGCAATTGCTTCTCAAGAAGGGAAGAGCAGCGAGGTGAGCACGTTTAGCTGAACTGAATTCGGAGGGCTTGCACTATATTATTAGCCATTTTCTTTCGCAAACACAGGAAACTTGCCCACAAATGTTAAAATGCCCACTGCTCGTCTGGATATATACACTGTAGGTCATGGCAGGGGAGCTGTGTTCCCTCAGAGACCTCTCTCAAAACATGGATTTGCTCAAATTCTGCCTCTGCTATTGCCCCAGTTCGTGCATTTTTTTTTTTTTTTCTTTCCAGAATGAAACTCGCCAGTCGTCTTTTCACTTGTCTGTTTTGCTTCTTAAACTGTGAGCACTAAACTGTGAGCGTGGAATAATAAATAGAAAAACCTCTACTCTTTAATGTCAGGTGAAAGAATTGCTAAACAATTAAACTCTGTACATATATCTTCACAGATTATATTTTATAAATCACGCTTTTTTAGCTAAATATTTATAATTAAATGTTTTTATACTTTACAACAAAGCAGATAATTTCATCTTCAATTATTTCTCCTGTTGCTGAAATTTACAAATAAAGCATTGTTATCTCTGGTCTTGTCTGTCATTTATTTTAGGTCCCTGAATATACTGTTTTGTTCACAAGTTACAGTAGCAGTCCCCACTCCTGAACATGCCCATGTTTGATCCCCAAAGCTCGGTGTCCTGACTTGGATGAGTGAGGGAAGTGTTCAGCCCCTTCTTGATAGCACTTCCCCTTCTGTAAAAAGCCCTAATGTTTGCAATTCCTCAGAAAGGGACATGGCTGTGTAAATATTTGAAATACTGTCCACTGCTAAATGTTGACATCTGAATGTTGTCAGCCTTCCCTTATCTTAAAATAGCTACTGTGTCTCAGCCCCGGTAGTGCCACAGCTGGGAGCTGGGCAGGTTGCTCCAGCTAGATTTCTCTTTGCATTTCCTCTTTCTGCCTTTATAGAAGGGAGAAAAAGAAAAATACGTGGACGTCTGAAAATGTGTCTAAGCGTCTCGTTTCTACTGTTGCCGATCTAAGCTTTGCTGGCATGGCCAGTTCAGGGGGCCTCAGGAGGAGGCCTAATTATGCATTGTTGCAGGTACGATCCAGTGATGAAACAGAAAACATAAATATTTTATCCGGTGCAGCTCTGCTCTGCACGTTGTCGGCAGTCGATGCATTTTCTGTGTGTCTGTGAGCCCTCTGGTCTTGGGGGTCAGGTAAAATCAGGGTGAAGGTTCCTTAGTCTCTATTTCCACAGGAAAATTGCAACACTGCAGGTCTTGATTCTCCCCCCCCCCAGTGTAGCAAGCACTGCTGATTCATGCTGCTTTGCACATGCAGCTGGGTGAGGAGCCTCAGGCAGCAGGAGGAGAGGGTGGAAAAAGGGCTTCCAGTGGTTCTATTTTAATAGATTTGAGTCAACTCCAGCTGACAAGTTTCAATAAGGAAATGAGCAGTGTGTCTGTAGTAGTTTTGTTCAATTCAAATAGTTGGGGCCTTTATTCAGCTCAGTGAACAGTAAGTGCTTTTGGATTTTGAAGTTGCAGCAATGTGAGTTTTGAAATTAGCTTTGCAAAAATTAACATTGGGAAATTAATTGCTTTCTAAATTGTTCTGTTTTGCTGGCAACACTAGATTGAATAACAATGTCATTAGGTTACGCAGAAGTACTAAAAAATTGTCTAGCTCAATCTCCCATCTAATACTGGCTGACAATACTTAATTTTATTTACTTATAATTAATATATTACAGTCCTTGACACTGTCCTCCTTTTATGCCTGATGTCACCACACATGGCTCTCAAAGGTCCTGGCAATCCCAACTCTCTTTACTGATATCTGCTGGTACATCAATACCAGTCTGCCACTCCTGACATGCCCCAAGGGACTCCTAAGTCTGTTTGTGATGGCAAGTAGAGAAGTTTGATGAAAAGCCTGTTGTGGTTATGGGTCTTTCCCAGAAGGGTCAAAGACTTACCTCAAGTCGCTCATCTCCGAGAGCAGGAACTCCAGGTAGTCCTTGATCCCTGGAGGATTTTTGTTTCAAGTTTCCCAGAGTAGGAGATGTACAGTACAGGACTCGCTAACACTTCAGCTAGCACCAAGGATGGGTTCAGCCTGTCTGGATATTTGGATCACAGTGTGTTTCTCACTGTTGCTTCTGTCACAGCCATCATTGTTGGCTRTAGGGGACAGCGTGTGATAGCAGAAAGTCTTACCTAAAAAGCTCAGTGTAAACACAGTCAGGAGGAAAAGGAAAACAGTACGATCAGGTTCTTCCTGGCTTAGGGTTCAGGCTTTAGCTGTGAGGATTAAGGTGACTAAATTGAATTTTAACCTTATGGGAGTGTCCAAATAAATCCCTTGGCAAGATGGATGGGAGTAACCGGAGTGCTTTACTGTCGCCTTTCAAACTCAGCTTGCCACGTGTGGGAAGGATGTCTTAAAATAATTGGGTGTTGCAGAAGTAGCAGCGTATTTGTGGTAGTCCGTCTTCCAGCGTAAGCCATCTGAGGTGACAGGTGCATTGAAGTGACTGACTTTAAAAACTACAGTCGGATGTTCACCTGCCTGAATTGTCTGTTGTTTTTATTATTTTTAGGGATGTGACAAATGAGGACATGGAAAACAGGCTGCCGAGATACTGACTCTTCCCAGACAAAATCCCTGGTATTTTGACAAACAGGGAAGCCACTTTTCCAAATAATGAAAAGAGGGGTTGGTGAGGGGAGACATGACAGACTCTGCCACATCTTCTGGGCTGCTTTTGACAATTATTTGCTGTTTCAAAGCTGTGCTCTGTGTTTGTAGCTCATCTGCTGTACCAAGGGAGGCAGGCTCTTGCTTCCAAGCTAGGATGGGTGAAAGCAAAGGGTCAATAAGGAAGGTTTTTAGTTCATTAGGAATGCCACTTCCCTGCACTTGGATTTTTAATAGTGAGGACGAATTGACATGGTAATCCAGGGCTCTGAAGTGCATCATGCCCTTGGTATCCTAGTAAATGTCAGACTAGCTGCTGAGGTGATTTCACATCTAGACAACATCAGCTGAAGTCCTGTAATTGAACCATGTAGGAATTTAACCACACGGGTACAGTCTTGAATTTTCATGACAGTCTCCCTGTTCTTCTTGAATGAGTGTTGTGGAGGATTTAAGATGCATCCGCTATTACCAAAAAAAAGTCACCTGAGTTTCCTTGAGGTATTTTACAAAAATGCCAAGTTCTGCAGGTGAGGCATGTTTCAGACACTCTCTTCCTGAATTTTTTTGTCTCAATAATATAATGTTTATGCTAACCGGATAAAAAAATTTCCACAAGTGCTAAACTTCTCCCATCTCAGATAAAGCTTGTCTTAGAGCATGTGAAAATATTTTTGAGTGCTCAAACTCAAGTTCGGTAAGTAGAATAACAAGGCACAGCCACTTCTGCAGTAAAGATGGAAGTTCTGACTGACAGCTTGAAATGCAGCACTGCCTCTCTCCCTCCCCATACCATTATTAGTATTGGCTCAAGCTGTGTGACAACAACCAGGAGGATCAGATGTAGCTTATCAGGGTCCAGGCCTTTGCTCAGCTTTGCTTTTACTTATCAGCCTCCTAAAGGAGAAATTTCATTCTAAGATTTTTGGGTGAAGCAGTCCAGTCCTGTGTTGCTCTCAGCTAAAAATATGTCCTAAGAACTACAGGCTTTCAAATCATTAGCTCAGAAGAATCACTTGTGTTCACTGTTGCATCATTTTTGGTCAGTGTTCAGCGCACAATGACAAGTATTTATTCACCGAGGAGGCAGAAAGCTACGTGGATTGTGGCTGCAATCAGGATTGGTGTGAAATTGTTTCAGCTGAAAAGTTATACCTTCAATAGTGCGTAACTGCTAGGAATAGTTTTTCAGGCTGAAGGAACCACATGGGGCTATTCTGCATCATGTACTAATATGGGGTTTAGGACTAAAAATAAACCAGTATTTTTAGCTGAAAAAGTTTGCCTTGAGCTCCTGACTTTTCCATCAGGTAATCTGGAGTAACAGTATGTACTACATAATGCCCTTTCTCTACAAGCAGAAGCAGCAGCAGCCTCCTCCCAGGCTGTCTCCCGCAGAAGTGCATCCGCGGGGCTCCTCCGTTGACCGAGCAAGAGCGGGTCTGATCCCCGCGGCGGCCGTCCAGCCCTCAGTGCCTGGACACAGCGTCTGCTTAAAACATGGCCGCTTCTCAAGAGTTAGCATCTTGCGGGCTTTTAGTGCCACTAATAAAGCTGAATTATCTACATGTAACCTACAAGAGGAAGGAAAGGGTAAGGCCGTGGGTGATAACGTGTGCTCCTGAAGCGTGGATGCAGCAGCCCAGCAGTAACTTACGTCAGCGGCCGAGGTCCCAACCGCCGGTTTGCGCCCGGCCCTGCGGGGCCGGCCCAGGCAGGAGACAATGGCAGGAAGGTGACGCAGTAATTTAACTGCCGGCGGGCTCAGCCTGAGGTGGGGGCGCTGCTCCGGGACAGGASGCTGGGCGGGACGCGCAGCGGGCCTGTCCGGGGAGTCCCCAGCACCGACCTCGCCGCCTCCCGCGGCGCGGGCCCCCACAGCCCCGCCAGCACCCCCGCCAGCACCCCCACCTTCCCCCCCGCCTTCCCACAGGGCTGTGCGGGGGGGTGGGGGCTGCAGTCGACGCGTGCCTCCAGCAGGGGGCGCGCGCGCTCCCGCAGGGTGGGGGGGGTGTAGGGGGACATGCGCGCGCAGCTGCCGGGGGACCCACCCCCCTCCCTCCGCCCGTGCGTGCGGCGCGGTGTCGTCACGCGGGCGGTGCCTGCGCGAGGGCGGGGGGGGAGGGGGGCGGGTACCGTCCCCCATCCGGGTCCCGCGGCGGAGGCAGGGGGCGGGGCCTGCCCTCACGTGACGTTGCGTGGCGGCGCAACCGCCATCTTGTGTTGTTGGGGCTGAGGAGTCGCTGTGGCCGTGAGGGACTCTCCGTCCGGGAGTGCAGGTAACGCCGTCCCGCCGGCTCCCTGCCCCCGCCACCGCTTCGGCCGCCCTTGCCGTCTCCCCGCCGCCGCGCTCCCGCCGCCGCTGCGCTCCCTGCCCGCGGGAGCGGGCCTAGGCCGCGCGCCGAGCACCGGCCTCGCCGGCGGCTCCTGTCCGTCGCGGGTGCCGCAGCCCCGAGGCGCCCTGCGGCCTACCGGGAGGCGAGGCCGCCCCGGCCCGGCGGCGAGGGGCGCGCCCGGAGGGCCTCCCCTGCGCTCCTGGTGATAGGCTTTTGTAGGGCTTGTTGGGCCTGACCCCGCTCGCGGGTGCGGGCCTTGCCCTCTCCATGCGGCTCCTTGGCAGCAGGTCCCGGCAGGGGGAGACGGTGCCTGTCGGGCGATGGCGGGGCGCCCGGGGCTCCTCACGCTCTCTGGGGCTGGCAGCTGCGTCCCTGGCGCCGTCTCCCCTCACACTGGCCCTTGTGAACTCGCTCGTCCCCCCCAGCCCACTGGGAGTGGGCCTGTGTTCCGGCAGCGCCGCGGGCAGGTGCGCCCTCATTGAAGCCTATGTGTGCCCCGCTCCGAGCACGCCCAGCCCTGTCAGGTTATACAGGCAGAGGAAGGAGGGAGCTCGTCGAGCGCTCGAGCCTTTCCCCCCCGCAGGCAGCAGGGTGTTGGGAGCAGCAATGACCAGCAGTGTTTGACTGGAGAGGCCTTGGCAGGCTGAAGAGAGCATCGATCAGGATTGTGTACGTTTGGTATTGATCCAAGACAAGTAGTTTCAGTGTCAACAAAGCAGTCTCTGCTCTTTCAACTCTGTGTAATTGCACTTTGAAGTGGGACAAGTTGTAGGCCAAAAGGAGATGTTGCCAAGTAGTACTTCTGGAATAAAACCTACATTTTCCCCAGTAACCTTCAGCTCAACGTTCTTGGTTTGCTGCTGTAATGCTTTACCTCTTACTGTAATTCTGAAGTGTCTGTTTTCTTGGGTGGGAGGGGAAAGAACTTTGGAATAATGATTATGTTCTTCTGTCTAACTTCTTGCTGCTCATTCTATTTTCTTGCTTCAGGAGCTGACTTGGGCAAGTTCCTGGAAAGTACGTGTGAATTTTTTTCCTTTTCCCATAACTCTGCTGGTTGCTTTTGTTCTTAAAAAACTTTTTAATAAACACAGACTAATTTGCTGCTTTGTGAATAGAATATTTGCTAGATGCACAGTGTGATAATTGGGAAGCTTTGTAAACAAAATGGGTTGCAGTTGTCGCCAACAAAAGCTTTGTTCTGGTATTTTTGAGCTCTGATATTGGGTGCTGGCTCTGATAGATAATAAGAGCTTTAGTATTACGAGGTATTGGTATTCTTGCCATTCGCTTGAATAGGCATCCTTTGAACAGTTAGGTGATGCTGAGGTAAAAATGTGTGCCCTAATCTGTCCTGGGGGTATCAATAGAAATGTTGGAGTGTCTATTGCCCCTTCTGCACCCCTTTTGCTCCCCAGGCTCGCATAGTTCTACAAGTTAACTGATGTCAATAGTCACGTGTGTCAGTGTTAATTTCTCACTGGATGTGTGATTAAAAAAAAAAAAATAAAGATTCTGTCTCATGGTCAGCTATATTAAAAAGAAGGTAGAGATTTATCCATGGAAGTTGAATGTTAGTTCCAGCAAGACCCGCTTCTTGTGTTGAGACTTTGATAGCCCCTTTCAATATCTGACAATATTGTGTATAAATGCTAGGTTTTCTTAATAATTTTAAGAGCTGCTCAGGCTCTCCCTGTCCCTGGATACATGAACATGCATGGGGATACCTGGTCACTGTATTTCTTTTAGGACCTTTTCTGAATGGTTTCTTGAGCCTGTCTTTTAAAGCAAGAGCATAGAACTAAAATCCAAAGTAGTCATGTTGCAGCGATGATTTGTTTCACAGGGTGCTTACAAAAATAATTTGATACTACAGTAAAAACTTGGACTCTTGCAGATCCTCTTTTCATTACAGATGTTGATCTTAAGAGGACTGTAAAATATCCTCAGATATTCCTTTTAGTGTTTTTTCTTGCCTTCCTAAAACATACAGTAAATGAAAAATACGATCTTTATGCTGATGTAAGTGGAAAAAAAATGCTTGTAAATAGAGAGTTGAGGGCTTTACAACTTAATTTTCCCAACTGTTTTACTCCTTGATTGAGGAAAAGAATTTGTGTGTAAAAGGGGAGTGCAAAGAAGGTTTTGGGTTTTTTTAAGGAATTCAGACTAAGTACCGTTGCATCTCTTCTACACTTGCTGTCTCCTAAGGCCAGTTGTCTAAATGGAGCTCTATCGTAAACTGGAGTTTCCTCTACCTGAATGTAAGAAAAAAGTTGGCAGCTCCTTTAAGATCCACAGATACTTCATTTAAAAACAAACTAGATGTCAAAGTGAATGGAACATCTCATTGGGGCAGCTGACGGGCTGAAGAGGTGGTTTGCTACTAACATCCCTCTGCTGAAAGATCTTTCTAATTATTTAAACATACAAGGGAAACATTGGTTCACCATAATTGATGAAGATGAGCTAGGTACCTGGCCCATGGTCTTTTCCTTCCCCTCTTCCCCCTCCTTTAAAGTAGTTCAGTCTTCCAGCTCTTTAGATTTTTTTTTGTTGTTGTTGTTTGAAATACCAAGAATATGAAATTTGATTCTGCCTACTTTTGTCTGATCTTTTAAATTCAAGTAACTGTCAAATGTATGTTTCTTATTCTTTCATTGAGGTCTTTAAAATTCCTTCTTAGGGCTTTTTAAGGTATGATGTTAAATCTTCTCATAGTCTGAGTTAGAAGAAAAATCCTTTTCCTAGCATTTTTTTCTCATTTTTCTGTTTGGTTTTTTTGTTTGGTGTGTTTTTTGTTTTTTTCCTCTCAGTGCTGCTTCTCCAAGATGAGTGGAGATAAGCTATATTTAATTCATGATTATAGATAGACAGAGCTAAGGGGCAGAGCAATAAAATTTCTGCTCACAAGTGTAAAAGCACAGGCCTGATCTGCCTTCTCCTTCCTACATAGCTTGCTAGAGATCCATTGGATGCTTTGATAAGGAGAAACCTGTCTCCTCTTTGTTATTGAAGAAACATTTGTGTTGAAAGGGATTCTGTTTCTTTGTGTGGTTTTCTCATCAATTTATTTTAATTCACTGTGTGACATTTGAAAACCTAGGTGTGTGAAATGCTGCAGGGGGGATGGTATTTGCTTTTATGGGAACAAAGTCAGTTTTCAGCCCAGCTTAGCCTCTCCTTTCCTCTCTTGCAGTCAACTCCTGAACATTTTTTGGTTGCACAAATGATCTGGCTTGAAAATTGTCAGAACTGGGAAAACTTAGCAAGTTTGCTCAAGGTGTACATAAGTTATGGATGGAACTAAGAAGAATTAAGTGCTTTAAATTAGAAGGTTTATACAACATTGGCCCTCTTGTGGTTGGTGGTAGTAAATATATATATAAAACCATGTAGTTCATCATAGTGATGTTTAATACCATTATCTGTAGCTCAGATGGTAGCGGGGGATTGTAGCAGACCGAGGTTGTTACATTGCTTTGTTAGTAGCTGAGATTGCCACAGTGTGTTGATTACAAAATGTGTCCACTTCTCTTTTTTGCGGAGGGAGGGCTGTCAGTCTGTTCTCTCTAAAGGTGGTTAAACATTCTTTGAATATAGAAACTGTAGCAATGGCTTGATGTCTGTGTGGGAAACTAGGCTGCCATTGAAATTTTTATCTCCCTCTTGCCTTTTTTTTTTTTTTTTTTTTTTTTTTTTTTTGTATGGAAAGGGTGCACAGAATTATTTTGATGCATCTGAGGTTTTTGGCAAGCATGAAATCAAAGTGTGTGTTTTCAGGAGTGAGCCTCTCCCGTAATCCTTAAAGCTTGTAATATATAGAAGCTGGATATCTAGACCTCAGGATTGTGGAGAAAAGCAGAAGGGATACCAGGAGCTCTGTAGAGGTAGTAGAGTCTATAGGTCAATGAGAAATTTTGATGGACATTTAGAAAATTTGTCTTAAAATACTGCCTTGTTGACAGTACCTTTTGGATCACTTACTATTTTTTGATTCCCTCAGCTAACTATTAAAGCTGTGCATTATGATTTTCTATCTTTTTGGCCATATGTTTTAAAAAATCTAGGCAAATAAGAAAGAATGATAACTTGATGCCTTCAACAGTGGCTCTTGCATATGTAATTTGTCATTATAAACAGATAAACGAGCTTACATATAACATGTTAGGAAAATAAACTGGTTAGAAAAATATTTTTGTATGTTAAATAGCTGTTATTACAGTGAAAGTAAGCATGAAGCATTGCACTTTGTGAAGGTAATGTTTTGTTACTGGGTATTTGGTCCTTTTTATTCAGTAGAGAAATACTTGTTTCAAGTATTCAAGTACTTTTTTTTTTTTTTTTCCTCCTGTCACTGACAAATTGAAATACTTTGCATTCTGTTGATAGTATTTTATGACAAAGATACTGGTTTGTGTTACTGGGAGACTCAGAGGCTATAGATGTCCATGTGTAGATCAGATTGGGTAAAAGCAGATTTGTGGTCTGTGCGTGGTACTGTGTCAGTTCAGATTGGAAGAAACAGAAGGAAAAGATGCACTTTGTACACTGAAGTTTACTTTGGGTGAAGTTTTATGATGATGATGAATGGATAGTTGAATTTATGTAACTTCAGACTTAAAGTCAGAATGTCATGTGGCAAGGAGTTGGTATGACTGGCAAGTAATGGATGTATAAACTGATTTTTTTTTTTTTGAGCCACGTATGGTAGAATCTGAGGATGATTTAGGTTGGAAGAGACTAGCCTTTGGTGGCTGTCTGCTCCAGCCTCCTGCTCAAAGCAGGGCTGATTGTCAGTGTTAGACTGAATAATGTGTGTGATAGAAAGTGAGTGAGGCTGATCATGGAAGTAGCACGTGGCAAGGTTTTTAAGTAAAAGCATCTAATAACCTGATTTAATAAATCAGAGGCCCAGTTCAACTAGCATTAAAACCAGTGGAAGCTTTTACATTAGGCTTAGTTAATGCTGAATCATCTGTATATGTAATTTTCTCTATTTACTACGCTTTAAGAGTACTAAGGCAGGATCAGGATAACATCACAAGTCAGTTTACAAAGATACAGTTCTTAGATCAAAACAAGTGAATGTCTTTAGCAATATTAACATAAAGAGAAGAAAAGTGATAAGCTATTAAAAAGTGTTGTAATTCATATATAGTAACAAGTTACTTTCTGACTTTCTGGTTGATGAACATAAGCAATCTGACACACATACTAATTCTCTCTGTTAGGACTTTTTATTAGACGCTTTCTCACTGTTGAATAGTCAGAACTGCATGAGTAGGAAACCTTAAGAAGGGGTGGGGGGAGAGGATTTCTACAAAGCCCAAAGAAGCTGCTTATGTAAATGACATTTAAAAAAAAAAAAAAAAA
>JAYKAV010003093.1:359634-475729 GCA_035582835.1 Phoebastria nigripes | reverse complement strand
CCAAAACAAAACCAAAAAACCCCACCAAACAACCACCACCACCAAAAAACCCGAAAACAACAACAAAAAAACCCCAACAATCCAGATCTGTTAATTCAATGAATTTTTTCAGTGAATGTAGTCTGAAGCTTTGTTCTGCCACTTTGAATATGTGTATGGGCTGTGTAATGTGTGTGACGAGTGGGAGAGAGGTGCTGCGGTGTGGTTTTGGTTGCGTTCATGTAGTCTGGCTACTGGCCTTGTTGAGGAGCAGGTAGACAGACTCAGCATCCTGATCTGTAACATCTTGTGGAATGGCACAGACTGAATACTTACCTACCAGCAAATTTTCGATATACAAGGTAGACAGATGTGGAAGTGATTTTCAGCTGGAAAACGAGAGTGCTGGCAGGATTTTGGGACAGGATTTGGAATGAGAAGTGGTTTGTGTTCCAGCCAGTGGCAGGGCCAAGGGTGTGGTCCCCTGACTCTGCTTGGAGCTTAATCGCTGGTGTCTGCCTTTGGCTGGAAGTCTTGTAATAGAGGTGGAGGTCACACTGCTTTCTGGTGGAGAAACTGGGAAAAGCTTTCACATTTGTTCATGTTCAGGTGAAGCCAGAAGTGGATAGCTCTCTAACCTACCTCTAACCACCAAGTTCACAATAGGTGGGAAAGGAGGAAAATATCTGGAATTGTGATATTTAATGTTCCTTTATTTTTCTTGGATATTGTTAGGTGTGCAGGTCTCCTTAGTCTCTCTTGTCATCCTATCCCAGAAGAGCTTCAGTGCCGCCTTCTTGTGTTTGTCATTTGTGACTGTGGTGCAACATGTTGCAAGCTGCAGCACTCCATGAAGCTTTAGATGGATCTGTATGGTGAGCAGAGGGAGGTCAGTTTGGTCCTACCATTTGAGAACATCACGGACAATTTTTGACCAGAAACTGCTGAGAGACTGAAACACTTTTGCAATGATTTGAGACAGGAAGGTTATAAGACTTTAGGAGATCTAAAAATGTAGCTGTAATAATAGAGGTGTAGTTTCTGGAGAAGTGGATGGTTTAGACATTGTTCCCTTAGGAAAAACTTCCTCTTGGCATGTGGGTTGATAGGCCTTGAAAAATTCACTGCCTTTATCAGGATAAAGGCTTGGTAAGCCAGAGGGGACTACTGTGACTTGTCTGGCATCTTGTGTAATGTAACAAATGGATTTTTTTTTTCTGATTAATTTTGTCGTTAAACTAGAATGTACTTTTTAGAAAATCATTTAGTGTTGACCTGAAAACAACTTACTCTGTTGTTTATCTCTGAATGTCTTGCTTCAGTCCCTTCAGTGAATAAACTTGGGTCTTCAGCCTTTTTTACCTGCATGATCATTTACAGACTGAGCAAGATACTTAAATTTTTCTCAAAGCTCAATAAATAGAGCTTTGGTGTGTTTTTTTTCCCCGCACTGTAAGGCATATCTGTCATGTTCTATCCATTTTTGAACACCTGATTTATCAGCTTTCTTGCCTTACGGACAACAGAACACAGTATCCCTGCAGTGATAAAATCCACTCTATATTTACTCTATATTTCCTTATTTCTGTATTCAGTGTTTTCTGTTAGCTCTTCTAGTCAATGTTGTATCATATGTTCCTTTTCAGCTGATTAATGTCATAAATCTCGGATTGGTTTCAGGACTGTGTTTTTCCAAAATAGTCTTGCATTTGTTGTATATCACCTGTGTTTTCTGCTTGTGAGTCTTTTGATTGTATGCTTGGCCTTATTAAATGCAACCTGCTATACTGGACCGAGTAATTGAATAATTCATAATGGTATTATTGATGATGTGTCATTTCCATTATTTACCATATCTATGTTTGTCATCCTCAGGTTTTAGAAGTTATGTGGGCCAACGTTACAGATTCTGTAGAAGTAGAGGATAGCTTCTTACCTTTTACTCTGTTTTGAGAATATTTTGCATTCTGAGATGGGTTGTTGTAGATTCTTTAGAAGAGAAGGTTAAAAGGAAAAAAAAAAGGTTGTAATGATTTGAGACTTTTCATGTGGTTCTAAATGATTTTGTCCTTTTTAGCATTCTACTTAATTGAAATGTCCTGCAGAAGTTAAAATTTATTTCACCTGCTTGCTTGAGCAATGAAATTTCTACTCTTACAAAAGTATATTTTGATTGAATGTCTTCCATAAATCCATGTTGGCTGGCCTTAATTATGTCAGTGTCCTTTAATCAGTGTTGTCTGCTTTAGCCAATGATTAATATCAAACAGACTGGTAGTGTAGGCACCTGAGTCATCCTGTTTGCCACTGTACTTAAAAGGTAGCTTGCATACAGTTCTGGATCTTCTTTAATATTTCAAGAATTAGAGAAAATCAGCATTAATTATTCAGTCAACCTGTTAATTTTTTTTTTTTAAACACAGTTACTGGCACTGAAATTAGCTAGCTCTAGTAGCTGCCTGGGGAATGTTTTCTTGCTTGTGGAAGGTGAGGTTTTACTGTTTTGATGTAATGTTGCTGTTGCATGGTGGAGCACTCCTGTTAAATTCCTGTTCCAAGTTTGTTTAAGGAGAACCCAATTCCTTGCACTTAAATCTGCTCGCATTAGATTTCTGTTGTGTTCTTTGGTTCTCAAAATTTTCAGCCAATTTCTAGGTTGAAAAGGCTGTTTCAAACCTACAGTAGCAACAGAACTACCTTGAAAGGAAAGGATATTTTTCTTCCTAAACGTCTCTGATCAAACAGTAGACCATTTCAAAATAAAATAGCTGTATATAGGAAGGATCAGTGGTATATCTTTTTTCCAAGGTTTAGGTTTCCAAAGTTAATAAAAAAACCCTAAGCAAGCAGCAGCCCCAAAGCTATAAATTGCAGTGACAGTCCAAATCTTTAATTTTTTTTGTCTGTAGGAAAGATTAGATGTGCAGACCTGAATGCAGTCATTGCCTAGACTCAACTTGGGATGCTAAGAATCAGTTTATCTCTATCCAAAACAGCAAAACATCTTGGTGAGACAGATTGCCATGTGGTACAAGCAGCCAGAATTATGTAATGGAAATGTAGGAATTTAACATTGCCTGAAAATCTTAACTCATGTGCCTGTGAGTAAGAGACAAACCTTAAAATGGCAATTTCGTGTAAATCCTGAGGCTGAGTGAAGTCTGGAAAACATGGTAGTTTAGACCTTTCAAACGCTCTGAAAAACAGCTTTTTGCCTAGATATTTATTAGATAGCTATACGTTTTAAAAGACGAGAGGTTGTGGCCAAAATGTGCCACAGTAATTGTAGACCTTCCTGAGATTTTTTTTTTCAACTGAAACATCTTCTTATGCATTTTAACAYACAACTCTATCCAGTAGAGTCAAGTTCTGACTTGTGTCTGAAGCAGATGTTTCTGAGGGCTTTAATAGATTTGTCAGGTACTAAATAGCAAGCTTGAAAAATAATTTAAAAAACCGCGAGCTTGGTAAAACAACCATTGTACCTAAAGCAAACCAATGAAATAAGTTGAATGTTGCTGATAGCAACTTCTGTACCTATAATATTACCTGTTAATTGTGAGTGAAAGCCACTTAAAGGCTTAATGTTGTTGGATTACATTTTGTGTCTGCTCAGAGGATGGACTTCTGACTTCCAAAATACTAAGCTGCTGACAAAATGGAAAAGATGTTTTTTCCCTTGCCAGTCGACAGGTTGATGGTGGGGTTGATGTGATTTCTGCTCTTTTCAGTCCTGCATGCTGATAGCGGGTTGGTGGCTGCAGTACCACCCCAGGAAAATGGGGTTCCAGTTTATGAAGTGATTCCATTTTTCCCCAAATACCCAGGAAGACTGCAAGTGTTTGTAGGGTTGCACTGGCACATTGATCAAGGATTGACCTGATTTGAACAAAACCTTGGAGAAAAGGTTCCCCTTTGAAGGAGTGCTGGGAAGTCCTCAGGTAGTATTATTGCCCAAGCAGTGGTGCTAACTGGACATTATCACAATACGGCCTCAGTTTCTTGCTTCAACTTGAGGCTGTCCCTGCGTGCTCTTTGTCCATATAAAATCTGTGGCTGTGTAGATTCCTCAATCAATAGCCATTAATTTGTAGAAAATCTTGATTTACAAAACTCTATCAGTTCATAAAGGGGCATTTCCCTCATCACATTATATCAAGGAGGAAATGTGTTAGATATATATTATTTTTGTAATTTGCCATCCTTGATTAATAAGGAGGCAACATAGATAAAAAAGACCAAAATTAACATTTTAATTACTAATATTGAACTTTAGAGCCTAAGAAAGTTATCTAGATAATAAAGATCTGATAAATTCATGCCTTTTCCTTGTCCAAAATAGTTAAATTTTTGACCTGATCATTCATTCCCGTTTCTTAATTCCTCACCCTTTTTCTTGCTCCACCCTGACTCTTTCCTCTCATGGTGCGAGTGCTGTGTAGTCCACCCCAACTTGCCTTTCCAGTTAGTACAGCTTCTTCTTTGTGCACTGACCGTGTGTGTTGTGCAGTCCGTGTCAGAGGTCTCCAGTTTGGCTTCCATGCTCTCACCTTTTGGCTGCTGCTTTGTGAACCAGCAGCAGCAGCGCATGGTTTTTGCTTTCCCTATCTTCTCTGCTCTGACATGGCTAAGCGTACTCCTCTTGTGCACTTGCTGTCTTAGCGTTCTTGAGTCTCTTTTTCCTGTTCCTCTGCACCCCTCCTCCCAAATCGTTACCTGTTTCCAGAGTGCCTCCTTTCCAAGGGTTTTCTCTCAGCTTTGCCTGTAACTTCTTTTTCATGTATGTTTTATTTCTGGGTAATGTTGCCTATTAGAGTAAATTCACCTGTTACACCTACTCAGATCATCTGCAGATCTGTTTTTTATTCTGGGTTTTTTTCTTGTTCAGCTACCATTTCATCCACTTACAGGTGTCTCGCTTTCATTTCAAAATTCATACAGTCAGAACTTCTAGGGAGGAAGTAACTTCTCTGAATGCAACACAGAAGAGGAAGCCAGCAGAGAGTTCCCAAAACAAAGTGTGGTGGCCAAAATGAGGGACAAGGAAAGCCATTTTGCAGCTCAATGGGATGAGATTAGCAGGCTTTGAGTATGCTTGTATGTACTAAAGTGCTTAGGAGTCTAGTAGAGAAAGATGACACAGTAGCCTCAATTTTTGGAAAGGAAACCCAGAGGGTGGGGCCTAGTGGGTCCAAAATTAGTAAACTGCTGGATCCTAACTGGTTTTTAGTGCTTTATCCTTGTATCTGATGCTTTTCAGCTGTGTTTTCATTGCAGTTTAACATTCGGTGCCAGTGTTTTTGGTATTACTGATACTAAGCTAGCTTTGATRTTAGGAGCTAAAGATCCCAGGTTCCCTGGTGATCCACATGGGTTGATCTGAAAGCTCCCCTGCCCACAGTCCCCCAGCGGAAGGATTACAGGCATTGCAGGAAACGAAGGGACAGCCGTCCAATTAAGGCTACTAGGAATTGTGCTAGAGGCTTGTCTCTGCCAAAGTGTGCACGAATGTTTGCTTGAATTGCCCCGCAATATTTTTACATGTGGCTGCTGTGTGTCGTCTTTAGGTACCTAATCTTGTGTTTTGATCTGCAGAATGATGAATGAATATACCATAAACGTTCTAATGAGCTGTTGGCTGCTTCAAAAAGGCAGCCCAAATCAGACCAAAATAATCTCAAACTAGGCCTGTGAGAATAGCTGGATATTTTTGCATTAGCTTCTGGTGCTTGTAGTGGGGATAATCCCATTTCATTATATAAGGTTATTGTGAAAAATAAAAATACTACAATTTGTATATAAATTATATTGTGTATGGGAAAAAGTTAATATGGCATGTAGTAAAAATATATGAGCCAAATGTTGGTTGGTAGGCTTAGGCTGCAGGGAGTTTTACAACTATTTGTAATCTTATGCCCAAAAGATTTGGGTAAAATCTGCTCAAGCAGTTTTAGCATGGGTTTTTTTCTGGCACTTTCTAGCTTTCAGGCTGTTGTTGTGTTGTGTGTGGTTTTTGTGGTTTTTTTTTTTTTTTTTTTTTTTTTTTTTTTTTTTTTTTTTTTTTTTTTTTTTTAATGTTATTACTTCAGTAGCATATACATAAGAAAAAATATTTCCTTTGTTTGGTTTTCTTTTTCTCTTCTTCAGTAACTAATGCCCTTTCCACTTCTATTAGTCCTTGGGTCTATTAAGGAACAGAGTTCTGATATGGCAAAGCTCCTTCCCTCCCATCTGTCTTTATGGGTTCTTGAAGTCTAGTCAACCAGTTTCTGTAGGTAATGCTTCAAATCCTTTTTTTGTTTGGGCTTTGGCTAGTGTGCTTGATTTTTAAAAAACTAAAACCCTTTCCTCTGCAGGTTTGGATTTTGCTGTTGCTGGAAGGAAAGAGGAGCTGTATTTTCTTACTGCAAAAGACACTTCTCTGGAACTGCCTGGGCTGGACTTGGCTCTGATAGGGAAAACTTCATAGCCTTCCCTTAGTCTTGTTCTTTCCCTCCAGTATGGCTTCATCTGCTGTTGTCCATACACTCTTGATATATAGGAACTTGACCTGACCTTCACTAGTGTCTGCAGGACCTTGGCTAATAGGAATGAAAGTAGCTGAAGTCTTAAGTTGTGCATTTTTTTTTTTTCTTAGTAAAACCAAGAATGAGAAAAATACTGTCATTTGCCTGCAGATTTAGGAGGATGTCACAGCAATGGATGCACTCAATCTTTAGAAGGCTTATTTTTCAAGAGTGAGCAGTGGAAATTTCTTGAATATGTTGCCACTCAGCTGGCAAATCTTTCTTGCTCTAATTCTAGTGGTTTTTTTATCCTCTTGTAATTGTCAGGAAGCTGCAATTCTGTTAATTAAGCATTACTGTTCTTATAGAAGAGGATTATGCATCAATGTTTGGCTGTCTTGTGGTAATAACTGATTTGAAAAGGGACTGTTTGTACAAATTGTTTCTTCAGACACCCTGATCCAGTGTCCTGTTTGAGCTGTTAAAAGAGGAATTTAGGGAAGAGATCTTGATGCAGTTACTCCTATATTAGTAAATTAATCTGTGTTGGAGAGCTGAAATGGATTCCTTAAAAAAAACCAAACCAAAACAAAAAAACACATAGTCAATTTTTTTTCACTTCTTTGCATGACCAGGTGTGCTTTTGCATTGTGAAGAAATTTTTGAAGGGCTGTATTAATCCAGTTGTTTTCATAGTAAACACTTTTATTTTTCAGGTTCACGCTTTTTAAAAAAGAGGAATAGAACAGGAAAAATGGCAGCAGAAACTCAGACACTTAACTTTGGGCCTGAATGGTGAGTTTTTTTCTGTTTTGTGAGACTCCAGAACCTTGTCTAAAATTTTAAAAAACCATTATGAATTTCTGTCCTTTGGGACTGAATTGGTTATAAGACTGAATGGGATGTAATGTCTTTGTTGTTCCATACTGCTTCACCTCAGTCCCTGGCCTGTGACTGAAAGCAATGTTATAAAATTAGTCTTCACTTTGTAAATTGGCATTGTGTATGAAATGAATTCGGTTTCATGTTATGATAATGTATAACATTCACATTGCTACCAAGTATCTGAGGGAGGAATAATGTTTATGATTGCGGAGGTATACACAAAGTAAGTGAAGAAGACTTACTTGTTTGGTCTTTCCATGTGAAACATATTAATAAGGAAGTTCCTACACTCTGCTTACTGGACTTAAATCTATAGCTAAGCAAGCTTTTTTTTTCCCCCAGTATTTAAAAAAAAAAAAAAAATCTATATGGAATATGGTAGCAGTGTGCGTTTCATGTCATAGTCTCCTGCATGTGCACACTGAAAAGTGTCAGGAAAACTGAGCTATTGTGCTAAAGGGAATCCATGGCATTGTATAATCTTGTGTCAGCTGTTAGTTTTCCAGCTTGTCTGACATGCATTGTCCTGGCTTTTGCTAAAGAGTAATTGCATGGATGTGATTATTGTTCAGTATTTGTTCCAATTTCTTGTTGAAGTGTTGGTGACTGCAATTACAAATGAATTCTGGATGGTATGGTTTCTGAAGAGTGATGTGATCCTTAAGTGTGTAAACTTAAGGGAGTGTGGAGTGGTTGTAGGAAATATAATTGCTGCATAGCATGTGGTAAGACTATTACTGGAATAACGTATTCACTTTTGATCACCATTTTTATACACAATGTACAAAAATTGGAGACTATTCAACAAAGAAATAAGACATGATTTGTGGCCTGGAAAACAATGAGAGAGCTCAGTCTATTTTGTTAGATTGAAAGAAGGTTAAAGAATGACTTTATTGCTATCGATAAATACACCCACCAGGCAGATATCTTATGCTGGAGTGCTCTTCAGTGTAAGAGACAGACATGATTAGATTCATTGGTGGATGGAAGCCAAAGTTATATTAAAAAAAGAGAAGGGGGAAGGCAACTCTAAAAAACCCACATATTTTAACAGTAACTTGATTGCTGTGTCATAGTGAGAGGACTTCAGTCTTCATTTAGTTTAAAAACTGATTAGATTATGTATGAAAGTATATATTCAGTGAGTTACTAGATTTTTGCAGGAATAATGGAATAAAATTCTAAGATCTATAATTATTCTTTTGGGTTGCAGTATAGTCATGTCTGTCATGTGATACAACAGCATACTTAATAGTGAAACTCTTGGTCACGTTTGATCTGGATTGGAGTTGAACATTGCACTGAGCCATCTAATCCTTTGAGTAATGCTTCCCCAGGCATTTTTTGTTTGGAAGTGGTATGTAAAGAAACTGCCACTGGGTGGCACCAAACTAAAAAAATAAGATGAAACATTTGACTTGCAAATTACTTTTTCCTTTCTGTTTAAAGAACAATAAAACAAATCAAAGCATGCTTCAATAATTAGGTGAAAGGTAGCCTCTGAATCAATGTTTTAGTTTAGAGCACCTTCCTTTCCAATGATTTTGTGATTGTTGAGAAGAGTTTTCATTGTTTTACTTGTCTAAGATGCACATCAAGGAGAACGCAGGAAAATGGTCTGGGTTTTGTTTCTTGACACACATCCTTTTGTAAAACATTCCTCAAACTTAAAAATACAGGATATTTGGCTAGCTGAGGAAATGATTGTATAGAATGAGACTAATCCACCTGCGGAGTGGGAATAATATCATACAACTGTAAGATGCTATCTGCAAGAAGTTGAGTAGCTTACCTGTGTGGGATGGGACCAAACTTAATAGCACATTTATCTGTTACCGTAAGTTATATTACTGCTTGAAATGTCTCTGAAGTAAAGTGTGGCTATATTTTGTACATCTTTTTTAACTGAGACACTAAATTAAATGATGTATGCACTCTCTGAAAAATACCGTTAATTTTAAGTTCTGGAAAAGGAATTAGGAGTGGAGTAGGATTCCAGAGACACAAGAAGAAACCTCATTGCAAAATTTACTGTCCTATACTGTTTGTTAAACTTTGCAAAACATCTGACTAAATTTTTCCTTAGATTAATGTTTGCCGCACTGTCCCTAGTGTGGTAAGAATTCTTCTTGTCAAAAAGAAGCTGTTGTCATTAATATCTATGAACAATTTACAACTGAATTTTGTGCAGCCAGTGTGAATAGCTTAGTCAAGGCTTTATGGGTGTAGCTAGCTTGCTATATGGTCAACATAAAAGAGTTCTCCAGGGGCTGAGTTGAATTCCTTGATGTGCTTGTGGGAATATTTTTCTTTCTCTCTCCTGGCTATCGGAAAAATGAGGGAAGCTCTTTCACTCTTGTTGAAGTTTTAGAGTCTTGAAGTTAGACTGTTAATGTCTTTCCTTTACTTTCAGTACTGGATTTATTTCATTTGTGTCAAATCTGTGAATGTGCAGAGGGATGATAGCATAGGTGAAGACACATTCTCCTCAATTCAGTTTTCATTGCTTTTCTGCTTTATTTCAGGCTGCGAGCTTTGTCTAGTGGCGGGAGCGTGACATCCCCTCCTCTGTCTCCGGCTTTGCCAAAGTACAAACTAGCAGACTATCGCTATGGGAGAGAAGAAATGTTGGCACTTTTTCTAAAGGATAATAAGGTGAGCAGGAAGAGGAAGAAGGCCTGATCTGTGTATTCCTAATGACAGTCTTGTGATTAGGAATAGTTATTTGTATTTTGTGATTATGGACAAAGAAATTGTGTATCCCTTGGCAAAGAACTGAAGAGGTCCAATTGTGGTTTTTTTGGGGGTGTGTGCTTATTTGATCCCACTCTTACTGCATTCATTATGTTTGATTCTTTTTGCCACTTTAGGGGCAACTTCCTGTCCCCCATGAGAACAAAAAAACCTGATTGCCCTATTCAGTCCCACTGCCACAGATGACTGAGGGTTGAAGTCTCCTTGCAGCTGTGCAGATTTGCTTGCCTCAGTAGGATTTTATTTAACATAGTGTAAAATAGTTATTTGATTCAGCTTGAAAGTCAGGCAATAAATCATATTAGCAGATCATCTAAAAAAAGGCAAGAGCTCCCCATTTATCCCGACTTAAGGCAGTTCGCTTTAGCAGGTAACCAGCCCAATGAGAGTGGTCCTCAAGTAGTTCACTTCTCTGGGACTCAGGACACAAATACAATCTAGTGCATGTAATACAAAAGAGCAGTGTAGAAAGTCAAGAACTTCTGTCTGGTTTAATTTCAAATGAAGGTTCTCAGTGACACAAAAGTCACATTTCAGAGAGCGTTTCAGGCAAATGATTCATACATTCTGCATTGGTAAACATTAGGTTTTTCTTTAGATGGTGACAGAGGTTGGTTTATTGTTGCAGCAGGTGCATAGTGACTTGGAGGTCTGAATCCCCCTGTGCGCCTTACCCTCGAGTCAGGGAGGGACTGCAAGAAATTATGTCAGGTTGTGCCTTTAGCTTTGCATATAGATGTGCACACATACCTCCATGTTCTTACCCTACCATGACTGTGCTGACATCTTCATACAGTGCTGGGAGCCCTGCATTGCTTATACACAGATTCAGGAGTGTTGAATGTCAAAGATTTTTCTAAAGCTGTTAAGTGTGTTATAGCTTAAAGCCATGCTTTAACATGCAGAATTATCCTGCTCGACTTTGAGAAGCTGTGGTTTAAACCTTGATGTTATGCTTGAATAAGTCAGCCTGTCAGAGGTCATTGTTTTTTGCAATTTGTGTATATTATATCAGATGATGCCAAGACCTCTACAGTTGTGACTGATTCAGAACAACCTATTAATACCCTGTGTTGCAGGAAGCTCTCTGATGGTTATGAATGGTCCAAAAGAATATTTTCTCCCTGTGTGTTTGCCAGAAAGGCATTACTATTAGAGTATGTCTTGCTTTTGATATACACATGTTTCCATGGTGTTGAGTAATTCTAGTTATTGAGACTGACAGGACTCTTGACACTGTTTCTAGTCAGCTACTAGATGCTACGTTTTTAAGCTGTATCTTGTACCCTAGTCCTTTTTCACTGTGTCATCTTCAGTCCTTGCTGGCTGAAGATTAGGCAAAGTTGCATCTCTGATTAAAACATGCTCTGATTGAAAGGAGGAAGACTTTTGCTAGCGTATACCCAAACGAAAAAAAAAAACCACCCTAGGTTGCCTTGCTTCAATTAAAATTGGGAGAAGTCTTTATCTTTAGTATTGTGAACTAGATATTTTTGAAACAGTTCTCTGTTGGCATAATTAGAGCTCACTTGGCTGTAATTGCAGCTTCTTGTCCGCATGCTCAAGGTCACATCTGCTGATGGAGCTTCCATCTGATGATGGACTGATTAAAAATTAGTGTTAAAATTTATTTTTATTTAAATAATGAGTGTTTTCTACTTAATGAATCCATACCTACAGTTTAACTTTACCTTTTTTTTTTTGTTTTGCTCTCCTTATTGGTTGTAAATTGGAAATGCTGACTTTAAATCAAATACAACCTCTGTGCTATATATGGTAGTTTTGTTAATATATAAATAAAAATCTGGCTATAAAAGTGCATTGAAGTTAAAGCAATACTTTTTTAATTTAGCAGATTAAATTTCACTTGGTTCAGATTTGAGCTGCAGTGGTGTGGAAGTTTGAATTCTGATGTGTATGATCTTGATACTTTACATATTACAGTTGTGGGTGGTGGATGCTTTGGATGTTTTGTCTATAAGAATTTTTCTTCTGGGGGGACATAAATTTGCGGTGGAGTTACACTAACCCCCAACAAATGTTATTGGAAGTACTGATGTACCGGGTAGATTGAGACAGAGTTGGCAGGATAAAAATTTTTTTGTAAATCAAAGTATGTAGCATCATCCCTGAAATGGAAATACTTGGGTATACTTGTATGCTATTTTTCTTTCATACAGATACCTTCAGACCTTCTGGATAAGGAATTTCTGCCTATTTTACAAGAGGAGCCCCTGCCACCACTGGCACTTGTACCTTTTACAGAAGAAGAACAGGTTTGTATCTTTTAAAAAAAACAAACAAACAAAAAAAACCAAACAAAAAACCCACAACCAACCAAAAAAACCCCACCATCTTTAGATTGTCATTAGTGTAAAGGCAAAATAGAGAGTGTGCCTCTGAAAAAAACCAAAAACATAAAATTTGATATTAGTATATTTCAGGGAAAGAAATTATGAAAGCATACTGTGTTAGCATAAAGTTTAAATTCTGTTCATGCTCAATCATTATCTTAAATTTGAACAAATATTTTTGTTACGATGTTCTGTTGATGGCAGACAGTCAACTTGTTAAATCCAGGTTCATCTTCTGAGAAGTATTACCTATTTTTTACGTACACAGCATTTTCAGATCAGTGAAACTTTTTCTACGGTTTTTGGACCACCTTCTCTGTTGTAATAGAAGTGTCTAAGTTCTGTAACTTCAGTTTTGTGGTCTTCGGAGAAGTGTTGAAGTTTTTTGACTGTAACATTTCTTAGGAGGGTGCAGTACTCTTAACTACTTTGTATGTAAGCAGTTGCTTGATTATTTCCTTGTTTGGTCTCTGTAGGTATATAATTAATTGGTGAACAAGACAAGAGTGAGAACAGGTAGTCCACAAAGATTCCATTTCAAGGGTGACTGATCTGAGTAGTTTGAAAGCCCTTGCTTTAAATTTGATTCCTAGCAGAGAAAGCTGTCCACCCCCCACTGGATAAATGCCTCTGACTTTTGGCTCTGAATTCATTCCCTCTTTATGGCTGTCAGAACTTCTAATTTTGCAGTTGCTCTCTGGTTTGTCGTGTTTCTTAGCACGTTTCTTTCTTCAGAATACTGTGGTTTGGTTTGTTTGTTTGTTTCTTTTCTAATAGAAAGCTGAGTATTTTTACTGACTTGAGTGTAATTTGATTTTTGCAGGGGTGGGGAGTGCTAATATTAGTTTCTTAAGATTTCAGAGCATCCTCCTTCCTTTGCCCCATGCTATTGTATTCTTGAATTTTTCATCATCTTCTTGTGCCTGGGTATTCTGGCATATCCTCTTCACCTCTTCTGGAATTCCTTCCTCTTCAGAGTTGATTCATATTTCTCGTGTCTTTTTAGAATGCTATACTTTGAGATAAGATGCTAATAGTTTAGCTTTTAATCAGCAGTCATATTTAAGTTCATGTGAATACACGGTAGGCAATTCATGTCATAGTTAGTCTTAAAAGGCAACTGAGACTGAGAATATGCTTCAGAAGTGATCTTGAGGTGGATATTAATGGCTTTGCTGCTAGTCATGGTGCAGGAAAGCTCTTTCACCTAAGGTTGATAAAAGAGAGTTTAAAACACCTTTGTGCCCCCTCCGTGAATACTGAACGTAGTACTATCCTCTCAGAACTTGAGGGACGGAGATTTGGGAGTCCTGTAGAGGACAGCCTGATCAAAACACATGTACTTTGGGGTAGTGTTCAGTTGAAGCTGAACCCATCAGGCTTACTCCAGGCTTGGATTCAGAGCAATTCTTGCTTGCAACCTGAGAGTTATGCACCTGATAGCATTGTAGTTGTATGTGTAGTATGTCCAGGAAGAACTTGTCTCAAGCTGATTTAAAGATGCGTTATCTGGAAGTGGATGATAGAAAATGTCAGCTATATGAATTTAAGCTTAAATTTGTTTAGTCCTGTAGACTTTAACTAGTCAGATACTTACGGCTACAGTATTCCCTATTACAGGACATGGATATACTTTGGACGGAATTGCTGGTCCTTTTAATCCTTTTTGTGTAGAATGTCACTTTCCTGGTGATAAGGATGCTGAGCTAACCTAGAGCTCAACTTGATTCACCTTGTAGTAAGTTTGTTATATGACATCATAGATTTGTCTAAGATCTGCTTCCAGGGAACTGTCTCTTGAAGAAAAGGTTTCTGCAGATAGCTTTAACAGAGGTTTCTACCACCAACCACTGGCAATATGTAGCATATGTTCCTTTGCCTTCCCCCTCCCCCTTATTCCTATTTGCATTAGGAAAGAATTCAGTTGTCTTAATCTTAGCTGCTTGTGGAGTAAGGGAGTCTCAAGCTTTTGCTGAATATAATGGACACTTTTTTGTGTCCTCATTGGTTATGTTTCTGATGTCTGTTTCTTGGGACGTCTTCCATTTGCTACTAAAGAATTAATTGAGCCCCTGTTATGGGGCAGCTTTGCTCTTTGTGCATTGTCAGGGATGGACACTGAAGGAATACATTAATCAATAGTAGGGTGTTTTTTGCTTTTTTGACTTTGTTTTTTTGTTAGTTATTGTGATCTTACCATGTGGATTATTATCACTATGCACATTACAAGGATTGCATCTTCACCACAGCAAGCTCTACAGAGGGGAGGGAGAATTTGTTCAGAATTTAGGCAGACAAACCAAATAAAAGAAAAAAATTGGAAAGGGAAGTGAGATTACTATTTTGTTCTTATTGGAAAAATAAGGCATTAAAAATTAAGGAATCTCCTATGCAAGACAGTGAATCTGATCAATAGCTTAAAGTTGTTTCTGTGGTAAAATATTTCACCACTTCACAAAAAAGCAGAAGTATCAAACAGCAGGAAAGGTGGTGATTTGCTTAGAGGCAAATGGAGGTGGTTCATTTTGTCTTGCTGTTGAAATGGTTGCTTTAAACTTTAAGAGCTAGCTAGGAAAATAGAATCTGATTTACTGGAGACTGACCTTGCTATTTTGCCATGCATGACTGGATTTCCCCTCCCCCCTCCCAAGGCTACTTAGTTACCAATTCTCTCTTGAAGGAAGATCTACTTTGTAGGAAGAACATATCAAGCACTTAGGCTTGTTTCTGAAATGGGTTAAAACTCCTTCAGATGTCTGTTGGCTTTGATGTTAGCCATTTAGATTTTAAATAGTATGTAATTGCTTGTCTCATTGTTCTCTGAAGACCTTCAAAGTCATAGTAATTCAGATGAGTTCATGTAAGCATTTTGCCTCCTTTAAGTTCCTATCAAGAAGCCTGATGTAACAGCTGTTTGGAGTCCTTTGCATTCTAATTATTTAAAACTTGCATTCAGAAAGTGTGTGTGAATTCAGGTTTGCTTGTTAATGTTTCTGAACATGCTCCTGAATTCTTTGGCCCAGTTTTCCAACTATTTGTGCTCAGAGGGTGGGACCAGAGTTGGTTATAATTATCTGTTCTATCGAAATAGCTTTTTCTTTAGCAATTATTTAATACTAAAATAATGTTGAATTTTACTGGTGTTTATTGCCTTATTAAAATGAGTATCACTTAAATTTCAGAAGTCTTAAATACACTTAGTTTCCCCCAAAGCATGTTACTCCTATGATGCATTTAGAGGGAAAAAAAGACTTATTTCTGCAAAGGAGATTGGTAAATATAATCTATTCAAGTTCTGTTGCTCTTTACATATTCCTGCTTTGCTTAAGAAGTAAGTTTAGAATTGGTATTAATTAATTATGTCAGGTATAGGTGGGTGCCAGTCTCTTTTTGCAACTGAATGGCTGTGTTTAAAGCTGCTGATGTTCTAATCACTTCTGTGCTGGAATCATCTGATAAAGCAGTAGGTGCTTGCTTGCTACCTTTAGAGCATGGAAATTTCAGGTAAGTAAGTTGGAAGCACTAATATTGACCAAGATCCTTTTATAGACTGCTTCAGCTACTTATGTCTCCAAGGAATCCTTTTCCTCGTTAGTTAGTTGTAGAGAATTTGTAATGAACATAAGGAAAGCAAAGCTGGCATTAAGCTAAATTTAGGATAATGGTAAGTGTTTCTGGTTTTGTTTTTTTTAATAGAATCTCACCTTGGCTCTTTCTTCTTCTTGGCAGAGAAATTTCTCGATGTCTGTAAACAGTGCTGCTGTCCTGCGGTTGACGGGTCGTGGAGGAGGAACGGTGGTAGGGGCTCCTCGAGGTCGAAGTTCCTCTAGAGGTCGAGGTGAGCTGTTAGTGGGATGTGCTGCAATGTATGCGGTGATCCAGGTTAAAGCTTCTGAAAGGTGTTAGGTGGAGCTTGGTTATAGCCAGATTTTCTCATGCCCAGTTTCTTTTCCCTTAAAGCTTTGAAACCTTTCCAATAAGGTGGTGTTAGAGAATGAATATTGTGTTTAGTGATTGTTCTGCACTCCTTAGTGCACATCTGGTACCTGTGTTACATGCCTTTGTCAGATTGGTGGGTGTGGAAAGCAAAAGGGAAAGGTAGTTTTGAGGTGGAATAGGAAATTGTTTGGTTCAGAATTGTTAGAAATAACTTTATTAAAGGTATAAAACCAATTTATAGGGAAAGGGAAGAATCCAAAATGTTAAGATTGTAGTAGGTGGTGTTCAGTGTTCTGAAAAGTCATTTTTATTTATTAACATCCTGAGAATAAACAGGAGAAGGTTAATGGAAAGACATAATTGAATTTAGGAGAAATTTGAGTCTTGCCAATTTTAGTGCATCACTATAGTCAATGTCTCATCCTGGATCACTTCAAACATTTGCAAATGAATTGAGAAAATGTCCTCAAACCGTATCACTAGATTCAAAACAAATTGTTAAATCCAGAATTTATCTTAGCAGTTCCCTTTCAGTGTGCATACTGCTGTGAACACTATTTTGGGGGTTTATATATAAATATGATGGGTTACATTTAGAATACTAAGAAGCTAATAACTTGGAAATATCATCAGGAGTAATTAATCATGTAACCTCTGTCTTTGCAGTTGCTTAGGTGAGGTTTCTCTTAGGGTCCTTTCTAATTTAATTCTAAATATCCTGGTGATATTTTTAATAACATCTTCAGAAATCACTTCCATACATAATTAAATGCTTGACCAGAACTTTGCTGACTTAATTTGTTCTCTTATTTCTGTTCTCATTCCTTAATCCTGCTTTCTTCTTGGCTTACATCTTTTTCAGATATTTGTAGATTGTCATCTGTCCTCTTGTGGTTGCTTCCCAGCTAAGGCATATCCATTTAAACTTTTACGAGGCTATCCCCGGATTTCCCTGTCACTTCCCCTTCTTTATTTATCATTGTCTTTGCCCAAATGCTCAGGGCCTAATTAAAAAAAAAAGTATGTGCACATATATAGATGTGGGGTTGACACTCTTACTTATATATACACCTTGTTATATTTCTGTTGTACATTTGAAAGTTGTTGCTTTTTTTTCTGTGTGCTTTTAATGTGTGTATTGCATTGCTACCATCCATGTTTCACTTTTGCTAGGAATACATGTGTTAGCTATTTCTTTTCTTTTATGCATTAAGGCATAATTCTGCAAATGAAGTGAATGCTGCTTAAAATTTGGTGATTTGAGATCATATGACCAGCAGTGTGCTCTCTAGTTTGAATATCAAGATACCGTGACCATTTCTAATTTGCCAAACCCTTTATTTTTCTTTTTTGTCAAATTTTCCTTTCTTTTTTTGCTGTACCATTAACAATGAACGTCATCCTTATGCAGTGAGCAGTGGGTTGCTTTTTAATTGCCCCCACTAGTTTCAATGAGGTCATAGGGTTAAATGTGGCAGAATATGGCTTCTAATCCAGTAGTTCTATTATTGAATCTATTTGTATGCATGGAAATTGTTTGGCAATAAAGTTTGATTCATTACATGTTAGTGGACAGAACTTAAAATTTATGCAGTATTATTAAGACTGTTTGAAAGCTTCTACTGCATATATTCCTTTCTTTTCATATTTCATTTTTAAGATATGTTAAGAAATACTAGCTCCAGAACTTTGTTGCAAAATTCATCTTTTTCACTTATTTTTGTTTTCATCCTCATTTGATTTTTTTTTTTTCCTCTTAATTTGTATGAATCGTTATATGCTGTGCTTGTTAGGCTACTCTGTCATTCTTACCTTCTGCTAATCTGTAAAGGACACATTTCTCCACCTTACCCCATTCATTTTTCATTCTTGATACAGTTTGAAATTGTAAATTACTGAGCTTTCCCTCTTTCATTGATCCTGGTTGCTGCTTGTTTCTTCCACTCTTCCCCTTTTCTTTCCATGAGCAATTAGTCTTGGGCTTTAGGCATGATGAGTCTTCCCAAAGTTCCTCTATTTCAGCAAACAAATTAGAGCTTCTGCCAGGACAAAATTGTACGTTTTTTCATAATTATACATGTCATGTTCTTGTAATTCAGGACTTTGATTCKAATAGTTATTTATGAAAAGCTCAGTGTCAGACTGTTGACATCTAATTTACAAAATTAACATGTTGCTTGCAAGTAGCAAGCTTTAAATGCAGTTCCTGTTTTTTTCAAGTTACAGTGAAAAGGACTTGGAATTTCTTTGGAGTTTGTTCACTAAATGAACTGCTTCACTTAACAGTTGGAAAACGTTTTTCTTTATTGCATTGCAAAATTGCCTGGGTTCAAAAGGTTATCTGTTTTTTTCATGAACTTTACATCATTGTATGCAACAAAGCTGCTGCTGATCAAATGTGGGCTTCAGCTTTACCAAAACAAGATTACTGTCTTGAAGTGACTTGCACAACAGTAACTTCAGGGAAGAATTTGCATGTACGGTTAGATTTGTTAATTAAGTTCCCTCACTGAGGCACAAATCACAGAATTGTGTTCCAGCATTTGGGAGCGTCAGAGGGAATCTGTGACAGATTGGCAAAGGGAAGAACAGATGAACTGCTGGTAAAGGAAGGTTATTGTTAGAACTCTAAATGTGACTTCCCTTATCAGTATTTAAAACTACAACATAACACCCATTAAATATTTTCTCAGTAATCACCCCAAGTCTTACTGACAATGATTACGTTTAGCTGATGTGAAAATGATTACTGTGTGGAAGTTGCTGTGATTTTTGTTTAAAATCTTTGACTGTGTGCTGAAATACAATTTGGTGTTACTGTTAAAAACTGTTTGCAGTGTGCAACTGCCATCACTAATACTGTATGTGTCTTGTGTGGAGACATAAATCCAAAACATTTTATTTAGTTCTGAAGTTATATTCTCTAAAGAAACCAAGTACTTGCACGTGACCTTTTTTCTAATTGACTTGTTTTCTTGGGAGCTCCCTGTGGTGTGCAGTTAAGCCCTGTGCTTTGTGCTGGCAGGACTGGAATGTCAACATTCATGAATAAGAGCCCCAGATGAGGAAAGATTTAAATAGTCCCTGGAATGGGCTGTAAGCTTACAGGCACCTTGTTTTGTAGCTGTTCTCCTTTTTGGTTAAGACCCTTATGAAGGGTACTTTACTTCCCATTAGAGCTCTTTCCCCTCCCACCCTCTTTCCCCTTTGTAATCTGTCTTTGCTGCTGTTGGAAAGTGTGTAAATGGTGTGAAAGTGGAAAGTTCTCATACTGAAACATCAGTAGTTGAACTACAGTTATCCTGCTCTTCCCACGCAGTATTATGGCTATGATCGTAGATCCTAAACTCCAGTTGTGCTGTAATTTCAAGAATTTGCTTGTTGTGTTGTGTTTTTTTTATTTTTGTAATGACAATTAGAATGACAGTGCATGCTGCTTCTTGCCCTCTTGCTTGTGTATTGTATTTTTTACTTAAATTCAGGCTTGTCTGTTTTTCAGGTTAGAGACTTTTGGCTGTTATGATTACGATATCCAGTGTATTGAGGTCCTCATTCTGAGATTTTTTTTTTTTAAGGAATTAATGAAATACAAATGATACAGCTGCTCCATTCAGTTCTTAAATGGAAGGGTTTATTGACATCTGTTGACTTTGCATTCAATACTTTGTGCAACATCTACACTTAGAAAGTCTGCTCCTCATGTGCCAGGCATTTTTTCAGAAGTGGCATTCTATTTAAAATAAGCATGTCATTTAGATTTATTAGCCACAAAAAAAAGTCAAGAAGTGCAGAAACAGAATGGCGAACAGTGTGCTTATATGTGCAGTTTTATCCTCTCTGCAAGCATTTTTCATATGTTCTGTTATCACTATTAGCTGTGTCCCAGTGTGCACTTTCAGGTCAGACTCATCGACATGATACTTGCTGAATAACTGACTTTGTACACCACGGTTTTACTTAACTAGCTACTTATCTTCTGTAGCTTGGTAGCATCTGTTTTAATGCAGTATGCTTCTCACACAGTGGTCTACTTGGTTTCTGCCGGAGTTGCGCATGCACTTCTACTGGGTACTGTTGAATGGGCACATCCTGTTACCGCACCTGGACAGTAGAATGCAGTGGAGGGGGGTGGCAACACAACCAGGGCAAAGGTGGCTTAAATAGGTCCTGTCTGGTACTATGTGGTATCAGTACAGCTGGGAGTTGAGTACTGTGGCCCCAAAGGCAGACTTAAACTGAATTGCTGAGATCATTTGTTTGGACCTTTTGCAATGTTATCTTTTAATTCAGACCATTTTGTTGGCTGGGCACAACTGAAATACTGATGAACCGTGACACAGAGGGGGGTAAGTGGAGAGAGGTTTCTCAGGCTGTAGTTTCACATACTTTTAAAGCTGCCATAAGCCATGCTGCTGTTAAAACAACTCTGATTCTGTTCTTCCCCTTATACAGGACACTTGCTTTATTTGCTGATGAAATCTCCCATATCGCCAGCCTTATGGCTCTTCTAGTTGTGTGTCTGCTATCAGTAATCAGTGTGCATTCATGCTTGCTCACACTGCAAGGGGAACACTACAAATGTTGCTGTCACTCACTGTAAAAAAACAGAAGAGGACAACCAGTTTTGTTTCTGTTGGAAAAGTGTATGCAACTTTCCACCTCCGCTACCTCAGAGACATGAGATGAGTCAGTGCCTTTGTTCTGTTTTGACTTTGCCTGCCTGTGGCTTTCTCTTGTGAACTGCTTTTGCTTTATTGTCTTCTGAGAGGAAGGAAGAGAGCTTTCCTGTAGTGAAGAAACTAGGCAAAGATTGCCATTGCGTGAGATGCTTAAACTTTCCTGGGCTTTATTTGTGAAGAATAACAGCTTGGAGTCCTTTTCCAGGATCTTAGGGGACCCATAATGCCTTAACTGGATAAACATTGTGCTACTTTTGATGTTGTATTACATCTTTACTGTTTCTTGCCTTTGCAACTTATTTTGCACTCATGACTATGGTCAACCTTGTAGTATCAGACTTGCCATAGTGAAGATATTCGTGTTTCTAGTACAGTCATAGGTCTGATACTAATCTCTCCTCTCTTGCCTTGAGTGCTTAGTCAAGTCCTCTGTCTCCACCTGAGTTTGTGTAAGAACAGCTAAGCTGAATCAGGCAAGGGCTCATTTAACTCAGTAGTCTGTCTCTAGCAACAGCCAAAAGAAGACACCTTGGCAAGAGAATAAGGGCTGTGTAAAAATACAAAGATGAAGAAGCATCACATATATGCTCAGCTTCCAGACATTTGTAGCTCAGTGTATTTCCTGAACCAGATGTGGTCTCTGTGTTTAGTAAATCTCAGTGTTATTTATCTTTTATGAGTTTGTTCAGTCTCCATCTGAACATAAGCATCCCCAAAACTCTGTGGTAAGGAAGTCTGCATCTCTGTGACAAGGAGGTCTGCCACTGAACTGCTTTGCTGGTGCTAGGAACAGGATAGCTTTGTCCAAAGAGGATGTTTAAATCCCATTTCTGAAGCAGAAGGAGAAATTGTATGGACATGAACTTTGTGGCTTCCTTATACACCCTGCAACCTGTACTGCCTGATACAAAATCAGTGTGTATCTGAGGAGCCTGACTGGATTATCTGGGGATTGCTTTTCTTTTTCTCTACAGAGAAAAAGACTACAGAGACTGGAGTCCATTCTCAAGGTGTTTATTTCCTGTTTCATTTGGTCATTCTGTCTTACTCCTCTGGATCCCTGGCCAGGTTTGCACCTCATGCTTTGAGGTGTTTGTTTTCTTGAAGCCAGGAAGAGAGAAATACGAAAGGATTGAGGTTTGTGATAGTTTCACAGCCAAGAATTCCCTTTATCAGGGGCTTTTTAGGTTCTTGGAGTTGACTATAGAGACTGCATGTGTATGTAGGAAAGGCATTATCCTGACAACCAGCTGATTGATGTGTTTCACTTGTTCGTCTTCTTTCCATGACATCCTTGAAATGGTAAGTTAGCTGATAAAAACCTCCCATTTCTTCTGCTGTAGCACTTTGTGAAGCAGTGTTATCTTTTGTAGATCTGGAAACTTCACTCCAGCCATTAATCTAACCAGTGCTGGAAGCTATCTTGAAGGTCTGGGAATGTGTGCAGGTTTTGTTTTTCTGTGTTGTTTTTTTTTTTTTTTTTTTTTTTTTTTTCTCCTAACCAAACACCCTGTGTCTACCCAAACACTGAAGATGTGCTTCAAGATGCTTTACTTGAGAATACATCTGTAACTTTTTGGCTTGAGGCTTGATACTTGGCAGCCACCTATGGAGAATCATTTCTTGAAAAAGTGAGGAGCATAATTTTTATGCTGTAGCTATTGGGGTTCTTCATGCTGTCCTGCCTATACCCGTCCTGTGACCCTTCTCTTCTCCCCACTGCTTCTGGGGGAGATTTCTGCTGGGAATCACTAGAACTTAATAGTAGTGAAGCTTCCTTCTCCTCTATTAACCTTGACAGCAGTAATTATGAGTACATCTGCAGTGCAGTACCATTATACAGGATTCTGCTGTTAAAAGCAATCTGATTTTTATGAGTGTAAAGTACACAGGTACTGTGTGGATGATGTGTGAACAATGCATCCTTGTTTGGTAATTTCTGCTGGGTAAGTATCTGTTTTCTGTGTTTTTCTGCATATTATTTATTTCAGAATTGTTTGCCTGTTCTGTCTGTTCTTGTGCTTCTTGATAAGACTTTTTCTTCAGTCTTTGTTCCTTTTTCCCTTTGCCCCAGATAATTTCACTGGGGCTTAAGACTGCAAGATTAGTTCATAGGGACACCAGGAAAGGGAAACCTACCTGATTCTTTCAACTTCTATTATTATTTGTACAAACACTTGTGTGTTTTGTCTTTTCAGGCAGAGGCCGAGGAGAAAGCGGTTTCTACCAAAGAAGTTTTGATGAAGTGGAGGGTGGATTTGGGCGAGGAGGGGGCAGGGAAATGCACAGATCACAGAGTTGGGAGGAAAGGTAACAGAACTCTAGCCCTTAAAGTTTTTTACATACATCTGCTCAGCTTCCATTTGTGCCTTTTGACTTCATAAAAACACTTTAGGAAAGGTGATTAGGTGTATCTGTGAGTGGAGTGCCTGGAATTCTAAGATGGACTTAACACAGTAATGTTTCTAGAAACTCAGGAGCAAGTAAAAGAGTATTTTTGCTAAGAATTTTTCTGTTGAGTTCCTGGGAAGAAGGAACTACTTTACAAGAATATAAATTATGACAGTTGCAGTAAAAATGATTAATGAAAATATGGATTGCTAAAGGATTCGCTTCAGTTTTAATCTCAACATTGTTGATAGTACTTAGGGTCACATTTCAAAATGTACCTAGTTGCCAAAGGCTGTGTGCATATCAGTGTTCCTGAAAATTTCAGTTGTCACTTGGACCTTTAAATATACTGTCCATCAAGCTCTGATTTTAAAAAAGCCCCCTACCAAAAAAAAAAAAAAAAAAAAAAAAAAAAAAAAAAAAAAACAAAAAAAAAAAAAAAAAAAAAAACCAAAAAAAAAAAAAAAAAAAAAAAAAAAAACCAAAACAAAAACCAAACCCAAAACAACAACAACAAAAAACCCCCCAAAACAACCATATGTAAAATGAATGGAGTAATTCCAAAACCTTATTTGAAACTTCTGTTCTGCCTTTCTAGGGGAGACAGACGCTTTGAAAAACCAGGGCGAAAAGATCCAGGTATGGTTTTGTTACTGTATGGGCAGAAAATGGGAGGGAGGAGCAGGGTATGTTTTGGGGAAGGGAACTATATGTACATAAACCTTTCTTATTGCTCCAGGTATATTGTTGATACAAGATTCATGATACTGTGCCAGGTTACCTAAATGTATTCTCAAAGTGTTGTTTTTCTTATTTTGTGTTGTTTTCACTATTAGACATTTAAATGTTTTAGATAAGAAAAATCTGCAGTAAGTAGGTTCTGTTTATTCAGTTAAGATGTGATGTCTACAGCTGGAACTAAATTCCTGTAACTCTGTGAAAAGAGTCTGTACTGATTGACAGGTGTGCTGTGGCAATACGCCTTTTCGATGCAGCTTTTAAACATTCCTGGCGTGTGCTATTTTGGTACCTAGGACTTCTGGACCATGTGAACTGTTAATTTTTTCAAATGCTTGCTAGTGTGAGGTAGACCCCAGCAGCAATGTTCTGAGGTTCCCATGCTGATGGATTTACTGTCTGTCAAATTAGTTTAAGTCATCATACAAATCTTCTGTTCATTCAGGTTATCATCTGGTCCCCCTCTCTGCCATTCCTCTCCTGTTCTGTTTCTTAAATGCTTCACACTGGCCATGTTCAGGCAGAATACTGGATCTTTAATTGTGACCAAGTATGTCTGTTTGAACGTTCAGCTGAACTTGAATTGGAGTGGGTTGTCATCTTGGAGATTGAACATATCCATTTAGGTAAAATCTGTATTCTGAGAGTGATAAGAACATTCAAGGAAGTTCTCCTCTATCGACTGGTTATATGGTAACTACAGTGATTTTCTGCTTTGTGGGATCATGCATTGATTGTTCTCTGGTATGACCTTGCTCTTTCTCTGTGGCATGTTTCCACATGCATGTACCACAGCTGTGCTTAGTGAGAGGTTTTGTACTAGTAAAAGCTTGCTGACAATGCGTCTTGTCTTTTTAGGACCCAGAGGATCTTTTGCTCTTTGCTGAAGGAGTTTTGGCTAAATATCCTCCTTAGTGAACATATTGATAAAGCATAGGTCAGAAAAGACAATTGCAGGTTGAATTTCAGGACAAACAAAACCAAAGAGATTCAGTTGCAATTAAAAGTTGACAGGAATGTATTTTAATCCCTGCTTAGCTGTCAATATTTTTTTAGTAAGAGTAGCATAAGTTGCCATTTTAATAATCTTCCAGATTACCATGGTGGCACATGCCTTAGGATTTTTAAATTACCATGCTTGCTTTCAAAGCCCTCCCAATCCTCTCTCCATGTAGGAATTGATTTTCATATATTTTAAAGAGTGCTTTTATTTTTCTGCTTTTTAAGTTGAAAGTTAACACAAAAATAAGATGTTGCTTGTTTTCCTCATTGTTTTCCTTAAAAAGAGGTTACTTCTAAAAATAACTTGAGATTGGTCTGAGATTGTCCATCTTTAATGCCAGTAGTGAAACTTCGGACTTTCAGTGTGTCTTTATATTCAGAGACCTTTTGGAAAAAAATGAAAATAGGAAAAAATAAGTACTACTGAGATTTCAGGACTGCATTTTTTACAGAAGACAAATGGGTGTAAAAGTAATATCTACCACAGTTGATTCCATTTTATTTATTTAGCCCCTTCTGTTCTTGTGCTAAAATTACAACGCTTCCAGATCCAGACTATAGAATATACCACACTTCTGATTAAGACTGTGATAAAAATATTGCATGTCAGTTTAGGATGAGATGTATCTCTTAGTTGAAATTGAGAAGAATTTACAGTATGCAAGATGTCCTTACTGAAGCTGACTTCTGCCTGAACGTGGGGATTAATGCTTCAGCTAGTATAGAGCATATCTTGTTTGTAGCAACTACTAGTGATCAGGACTTTGGAATGCATCTTCTGTGAACCATTTTCTATAGAAGATGGTGTCCCCGTGGGCTTTGTTGGAAGTCCTGGTTCATTGTGAGGGGTGGTGAGCTTATTCTCAAATCATGAAGCTTTGTGTAGTACGTGATTGCTCCTCTTAAGTCTCTTGTTCTATTTCTCTTCTAGATTGATCTTATTTGGCTAAAAGCTCTGTAGCACAGTATGATAGAGGCAAGAGACCTGCAATCTTCCTAAGTTTTAACATTAAAAAATTGTTCTAACAATAGTAATTTATGTTTGCGTATCGGTGTGTTAGAGGTTAATGTCCCAGTAAGTGTGGGAGGACCATGTCTCTCCTCTTTACCTTCAGAGAGAAATAAGGTGGAGAGCACAAAAATATTAACAGAAGGTGTTGGTCTGTTTTGACTCAAGCCTTGATTAATGAACAAAGTTACTGTTATGTAAAGGCTTTCCAATGACAAAATATTTTGAGTATGAGATAGGGATACAGATGTGCCAAAAGAAGTCCCATGTTAATACCAAACACTAGTATACCACACAAAGCAGTGGAAGCAGAAAGATCAAGGAGTGAATTGACATGCAATTTATAATTCAGGCTAACGTGCTTTAGCAGATGCATATATTGGTTCCTGTTACCCTGGTTACACTCCTTAGTTCAGGATTTTATTCTCTAACTTTATTGTGCTTCAGTTTTTCATTGCTCTTTCATTGGGCCTTGGATTAGCCTCAAATTACATAATTTACTCAGTTGCCAGCTTTTTAATATTCTTTGTTCTGGGTGATCACATTACAGAATTAATAAGAGATCAAATATTAACCTCTTCTGGGCATTCATAATGGATGACAGTGCAAGAACCCCTCAATTAAAAATCATGAGACTAAAAAAGTAATAGACCTTTGACAAAGAATTACTTCTCAAATAGGATCAATATGCTGTTCTTAAAAATTAATGATTGCTTTTTCAGTGCTCACAACAGTTTGCAAGTTCACATTTGACTGATTCTCAACATAAACAATATCTGTTCCTAGTTTCAGTATGCAAATTGAAGACACACAAAGTATTTGCAAGTTTCTGTTGCAGATTGTCACAGTTCTGATGGACTTCATTGAGAACCCAAATCGCTTCTGGAAGGCTGAGGCCATTAGCAAAGAAAATGAGCAAGTTGTTTTCTTGATCACGGCTGTCTTTCAGAACTGCACAAAAGCTGCTTAATTTTCTGTGCAGCCTCTTGACTAATACCAGCTTAGTAGCTGAGGGGATTTGATTAGTTGCCAGCAATTACACACTGGTAGTAAATAATTGTAATGTAGATTAAACAAGACATTTAGTAAGTCAGTTGTGGAACCTGATTAAGTTCTATTTAATGTGTATTTTTTGGTTAGGTTAAGAAGACTTGAATACAAAAAGTGTGTTGAAGTGACTGTAAAAAGGATGTTGAATTTCTTTGAATCGCACTTTCCCTTACTCTGTCTAGCTTGTTTTTCTTCCCTACCTCGCTATCAATAAGTACATCCGAAGAAGGTTCATCACCAGCTTCCTCTTGCAATGTTAGTCAAAGTGTAGAGTGCAATTTTGTTGCATCAGAGCCCATCAGCAATTTTTCTAGGCTTGTATTCCAATTTGGGCCATGGCATATTTCCARTACTTTATCAGACATCCATGGTTCACCAGTTCTCTGGAACTGTAAAAGCAATAGGGGTGTTTGTCTACACCTTGTTCTGCAGCTGCTCTGAGGTAACTACACAGTTGTGTTTATCTAATTTCCTTCTGTAGTCATCTTCAGCTTTACGTTTCATAATGTAATATTTGAAGATTGCATTTAGTGTATACTAAACATATTTTTTCTTTATACTTGCTCTTGTACCCCTTCTTAAACCAAAGCTATAAATAGAAAATGATTTAAAAAAATGGACAACTTCAAAGTATCAAGTCATTTAGAAACCAAACAAAGCAGCCCACACTTTGATTAGATGTTAATTGAAATTAGAAATAGCTTTTTATAGCTTTGGCTCTAAATGGTGAGATTATAATACTGTCCTGTTGGGATTATGCATCTGAATTTTAGAACAATTGGTTTGTCTAAGACCGGAGTATGTGATATATGGGGAAAAACAATACCTCACACAGAATACTGCTCTTTTTTTCCTAAATGGTTATTTCAGACTTGACACAGGAATCTGTTCTACTGCTCTTGCACTGGTTCTTAATTTGTAGGACTCTTCTGAATGTCTTATATTGGTAGAGAATGCAGAAATAACACTTGCAAGAAATACTTAAAAATTATTGGTACTGATATGAGGGTGGAAAAGGGATCTTTAGACTGCATATGAGTCAACAGCTAAGAAAAGTAGGGGTGAAGGCAATGTAACCTGATAGTGTGTTGTTCTCCAAGCTCCACAGTATTCATGAATGCTTTTACATAAAATTAAATTTCAAAAAAGAGATTTTGAGAGTATCTGTGATAAAACCAAATCTGTCTGGAATGTGGGGAGGCAATACTTGAACAATTTTGGAACGAGAGCTGAATTGCAGTGAAAACGTGGGCCTTCTGCCTTGTTCCCCTTCCCTGTGTGAAATGCTTCTATGGGTCTGCTTCCCATTTCCCCAGACCCTAAAACAAAGTAGCTTTTTGCTAACCTCTTTCAGGTTGTGAACACAATTCAGTTAACAGAGTTTTGGGGCTTGAGAAGAATTCAGTTAAACAGTATCTCATCAGATAGCTTGAGACTATTTTTCCTGCTACTGACCACTTCAGTGAAGTTAAAAGGAAGCATATTTGGTAGTGTATTATGCTGTTGTCAATGAAAGTTGCTATTTATGCCATCTTAGTTTCTGGGAAAAGTCTTTTACCTTTGAAAGATAACTTTTACTTTATTTTGATACTTGACTGTTCAAGTATGAACACATAAAAGACACTGCTTTTGTTGAGAGCTTGGAAATAATTATCCATCATTCTGTTTATCCTTTAGCTTCTTAAATTATTTAGGAGCTTCAGAACGGTGTCTTAATTGCAATAGGTTTATGAAGCACTTAAATACAGAAGTCTCATGTATAGTTTGTTTTAATTTTTTATTTTAAAATTGATTCAAGTGTCTAAATATTTTTGTGTTGGGTGTACAGGCAAATATTGATGTTAAAAAGCATAAAATGTAAGTGGATGCAGTTCTACTTCTCGTGTGTATATAGTGCATCCTTCTGGGTCAGATCTAATTGAGACAAGCAGTGCAAATGTGAGAACATGTGGAATGTATGGTCGTTTTAAAAAAAAAAAAAAGTACGTTAATTCATTTAGAATAGTCTGTTTTCTACTGCTAAATAATTTATTTGGTGTTTCCAAATATGAAAAAACTTCCACTGCAACGTTTGTCATATACATCAAGATTTTTTGATAGTGTCTTCCTAGACCTGTCTTGAAATGAGATGTTCTCTTACTTGGCAGAATGAAGAACTACAGTTAGTATTTACAATTTTGCTTAATAAGCACAGCAGGAGTGCTTTTCAATGCCATGAGAGATTGGCAGTACTTTCTAAGAGTGAATTCAGCCATCTGAAAACTGATTATAACTCTGTATCCCCAAAGAGTTAAGAGAACAGAAAAATTAGAATCTTGGATGAAGCAAGTTGCTCATCCCAGAACTAATATATTTACTGAATGACCCCATATTGGTTTTGACTGTGATTTTTCTTTTGTATTGTTGTCCATTTTGTCACAAGTTGGTTAGTTATGATTTTGGTCAGCTTTGGGAGTTTTGAAGGTCTCTCCTTTCAGGGTCAGTGCGGCTTTAATCATAGTCTGGTGAATTCAGCAGGTAGCTCTTCTAATTTCCAAGAATTAGTACTGACTTTGTCCTGGGTGGTTAATCCACCCTCTCCTCAGCTTACATGGGCACACCAGTTCTCTTTACTCTGCATATCATGTTGTAATCAAAAGGATGGGAGTACAAGAGAAAGATCACTAGAAGATGGCAGGGCAGGCAAGGAAGGAAGGTTGTAAATGGAACCTGGAAGTTTAATGTAATAATAATTAAAAAAAGCACAAAGTTCTAAGTCTGTTCTCTTTATTCTGTGAGGCCAGTCTCAGAGAGCTGGAAGCTGTCGGCGTGCTGTCCATTGATGCGGATCTCCTTGTCAGTCCTTTTTGGACTCTTTGAGTCAGCCGCAGCTGGGAGCTCAGGAATAGTCTTGTCAAAATTCTCCATCTTGATCTGATACTCACCTTTGGCATTGCGGGCTAGCATGGAGGTGAAGCGATGGTACAGCATGATCTCTGAGGGGAGGTAGGATGTTCTCCTTTGACACGTTTCTCCTGTGCCCTCCTGCACAGCTGACAGAAAGATGACCAGCTCAAAATGGTGAGCAGCTTCTCTTTGGAGGAGAGCAGCCAGGGGGCTGGATGGAGTGATTGAATGGTAGTAGGTCAGTGGAAAGATGAAAAAAGGACACTCATCTGAAGTCACGCTGTCTAGGTGGAAGTCAACACTAGTTTGGTGCAGCTGCCCATTCTCTTGTTCTTGGTAAAGTATAGCAGAAATCTGGACGCTAGTCAGTGGGCTGGAGCGTGTGTTGGCCACCTGGAACATAAGGTATGGCTTCCCCTCAGTGTGTGTCACTACGGCAGAGCGGGTGAAGCGGATGGAGAATGCCCGATTCTTTGGTCGGGCGATCTTTGCCACGAAAGCACCTGCATCATGGAAGAGAACAAACTGAATACAAGCGCCGTGCCTGGCTTGGTTCCCTGCAGCCTCCGAGCTCTGTGAAGCAGTCCAAAGGAATAGAAGCAGGCTTGGGTGGACATGGTCTTTCTAGCCTCAACCTGCATGTTTGAAAACTGCTAGGCTGGCATCACACTAACCCATTTTTGTTTAAAAAGTACAGCTTTCCTAAAATGCTTCTTTTTCTAACCTATGTTCACTTATTAATATTTGGAGAGTGAACTGTAGCTGTAGGAAGGAGAGCCATTAGCTTGCCCTGATTTACTGTAATTGGTAATAGTACTGGACCTTGGTGTGCTACTGCTGGAGAAGCTCTTTCTTAATACACAGTAAACTAACCTGTGTATTTTTAAAGTCTTTTGAAATACTTTAAACCTGAAAATTATTTTAAATAACTTAAAATAGCTCGAAATAGCTGTGACATTGTAAAAATTCTCATTACATCGGGTACTGAGGAATACTTAAACACTGAGTTAAAGATCAACAAAAATACTTCAGCTAGACAAAAGTAAACCTTAAAATCAAAACAAATTGTCTTTTAAGTACTGTAATTCCATGGAAAAAACTTGGAGAGATAATGATATAAGAAATAAGTGTTTGAGAGTGATAAGTGGGGATTTGTCACAAGTGTCATCTGATGAATAGTGGAACTCTCAAGTCCAAATCTTGGTATCACCTAATTTATGTCTTTTGTTAATGAAAGGTGTTTAACTTTTACTACCACATAGCTGAAATCTCATCATCCTTGTAGTGACTGACTTAATTGTTCTTTCAGATATCAATATGATCGCTATTTATTTCTAGCTCCATTTCTTAAATCTAATTGTTACACCTATTCTATTTAAAGATTAAATATGAAGGATTACCTGTGATGAAGGCTTCCAGCATGAGCCCCAGAACCATCTGTATTGCAAGCAGTGCAATAGCACTGGGACAGTCCCCGCTTGGGAACATAGTGCCGTAACCAATTGTGAGTTGCGTCTCCAGTGAGAAGGAGAAAGCAGCTGTAAAACTGGTGATGTACTTGACACATATAGTGTGGTTGTCAGGTGGAGCATCATGGTCCAGCTCCAGGTCCCCATTCATCTCAGCCAGCAAATACCAAAGCACTGCAAAGACTAGCCAGTGAATGACAAAAGAAGCAGAAAAGACAAGCATCATCCATCTCCAGCGCATGTCCATTAATATTCCCCATGCATCTCGGAGGTATGCCAGACCTTTTCCTTGGGCACCATCCATCAGGAATGTGCTATGTCCATCCTTGGTCACCATCCTCAGGTATCTTTGGGTCAGGAGGGGAGCACTAGATTTGGTGTTATTGCTCTCTATCGTATCTGTTGTCATCTTCTAGAAAAGAGGAAAAAGGAAAAAATGTGATACAATGCAGCATATTTGTATTTTGCCTAATGTTCACAGTTTTTGACACATCAGCAGGGGTTGAAATGCTGCAGCCAACAAAGGAGGGCTTATACATTGCAATCCAGAGAAGATTAAGTCAGGAGCCTGGAGAGGAATTTACCACTGTTTGTGGTAATACTTTGCTAAAAAAGATTAAGTTTAAAAATCTGACTACTTCTCAAATTTTCCCTGCTTAGTTGTTTAAATATAACTTTCATACTTTACCTTCCTAAATTTACATTTGAGTTGCATGCTTTAATTTTTTAGGGGTGAGTGGGATGGGATTAGGCATACTGTATCTGAAAAGAAACTGAATTTTGTCTGATTATATAATTTTTTGTAACTTCTTTTTAGCGGAGTATAATAGTTTACCGATACTATTATGAATACCATTAAGAATAGTACTATGGAAATAATGTTTATTATATTATTTCTCTAACATGTTTATGCATTTTAGGGGAGTGCTGTAGTTTACCTAGTAGCCCTTTCAGACTTTCCTAGCTCAGGAAATGACTGCTGTCTGTACCCACCATGTCCAGTTAAGCAGAATTACAGCATTCAGGGCAGAGCTGCTTCTGGGAGTCTGAGGCTGTTTATGTAAGGATCAGGTAAAAAGAGGGCAGGAGACCAATACTGAAAGTATACTGTGGCATAATTTGAAGTCTAGTCTGCCTAAGCAGTGTATTTTTCATTAGTGACAAAATAGGAAATAGGACAGCAAGTGTATGGGAATTAGGGAGTGAAGGTGGAGTTGCAAATGTGGGAAGCAAAATGGATACTTATAGGTATTTGACATGTTAGGCTCCTTTGTTTACTTTTAAACGTCAAAACCTGCCAAACTTGTCAGAGATGCTGAGTGTCTTTTGAAAAGACACTGGCTACTCAAATCCATACATTTTATAAATACTGAATGATTAAAGTTCATGTGGGACAGATTAAAATTAAATATGGGTTCATGTAAAATAGAGACTTCATAATGTGTACAACCTACTTAAAGAAGGTTGTGAGGAAGCTTGTTTGTAGAACAACAGAGGATTTAAAAATATATGTAAATTCTGCAAATCATAATTGTAATTATACATGGTGTATTTAGTCCATTTTGTTGGTTTCCTATCAATTTTGACCTTTCTCTGAATTATGACTGTTTCAGTGTATAATGCAAGTGTACAAACAGGCTAGAGGAATTGGATTGTTTTCCCTCCAAGAGTGCCATCTTAGTTTTATCTTGAAACGCATTAGATCTAAGGATCCTGAACTTCAGAATGAATTTATGAAAGGTTAAAATCTTTCTTGTGATCTTTGATCCTGTAAACCAGCAGTTTTCATGACTGTTTACTTGGTCTTGATACCAAATTTTAGTAATTACAGAACATTCTCTTTTGCTTTTACTTGTGTTTAATGCATACTGAAGTATGAGAATTGACATCACAGTGAATATTTAGCTATTTTCATTTTTCTTTCCTTCTGTAGGTTCTCAAAACCATCCAGCTATTTCTTCTATCCATGCTGTAGTCAAAGGAGGTAGAGTAGATGATCACCTGAGTGGAATTTGGTGGTTTTCCCCTCATTTTTATTTTCCAATTCACATCTCCTAGAAGCAATATTTTGAAACCGCTCACTGTGCCAAAGAATACGGTGGGCTTACTGAGATTCTCCTGGTCAATAGTACCAGGCTATTTTTCTTGGGGGATTCTGATCATAGTCCATTCAGTTTATAGCATGACCCCCCTCCTTCATCTGAGTTTGATCTTTGGTCTACTATATAGCTCTCTAAATGACAGTTTTCAGTCTTGCTGCACTGTTAYGGAATTTACAGTAATCTGAATACAATTTTAAATGCTTCAGGAACCAGCTGATTAGTGACTTGTCTGTAGAGCAGAGTCCTTGTGCTAAGATTTAGAACAGCCCTTCTGGATGCCTTGAAGGAGCTGGAAAATGGGCATCTCTGGGAAGGGTCGTGGGGACTGTGCTCAAAATGAGCTGTGGACAATGCCTTGGTTTTATCATCTTAGAATAAGCAGTACTCACAAGAAGCACTCCCTTGTTTGAACAGAGGGGAACACTTACAGAACAAAATGCTTCTGGGTGTAAACATCATGCATTCTTGAAAAAAACCAAAAACAGACCAACAACAAAACACAAAACCAAAAAACAAAACTAGTGTGTGTAAATTCTCATGGTACTTTGAGGACAGCATCTGCTTCATAGCCTCTAAGTAATTTGGGTTTGCAAAACAAACACATGCTGTGAGAATGAATCTGATACTGACTGATTGGTGACAGAAGCCTTTTCTACAGCGTTAACATACATTAAAAGAAAAAGGAAAAACATACTTAATGAGGTACATTTTTCTTGGCTACACCTCAAATCTTCCACACATCAACGCTAAGGTAGCGTGCTTGAATGCCTCAGACTTTACTCAGAGCAAAATGCTATCGGCATTGCAGGGTCTCAGTTTTGTTGATTAAAGAGCTTTCTAGGGTGGTGATTAATCACTTAATGTTGACTTAAAGCTCTGAAAAAATTTAGTCAGTGTTCACAGTCAGGTTGTTTGGGATCTTTTCTATGGGGGAGGATCCATTACGGACAGATTTTGAAGGTACTTGAGAAAGAGAACCTCCATTAGCCCCCAGCAGCACATTTCATAAGTGCTGTGCCTCTGCTCCTTGAGACTCCCAGCGGGGGAATTTGCCTGCTGAGGTTAACCAGGTTACTGCTCTGGTCTCATTTGATATAGGCCTCTGATTTTTCTTGTCTAGGACTGTTTAAAATATTAGGTATCTAATTCAATGGCAGTGATTACATTGGAAGTGTGTAAGCTTGAGTTCCAAAACTGTTTTTTTGCAAAACCTATTGATGGCTTTAAGAGCCACAAGTCTCAACTTCTTGGGGGGGGAAACATGGGTGAGAAACTGCAGATAGGCTCTGAGAGCAATGCAGTTGGTTTAGAATAAGAGGTGAAAGAACAACTGCCCTGTGAGAAATAGTTTACTCGGGCTGGAGGATCGGTCCTCTGTATTCTCAAAAGCAGAGTCAACTTAAGAATAGATGTGACTTTGAATTTAAAAATAATTACTGTCTTCTATCTACTCCTTTCCTTGCCCACTGTAATAAAAAATATAAAACCCTTCTTTCCTTGTTAGTGATAAATTAATGAAGTTGTAAAGTAGAATTTGGACCATCTGATCTGATCCCCTGCTCGGCATGGTCCTTGATGTCCCCACGTTAATCCCAGTTTCAAACAGTGTATGTTTTAGGAAAGACATTCAACTCTGACTTGAAAAGAAAAATTCTGCATTGTTTGTTGGAGAATACTCGTGTCCACTGCTAAATACATACTGTGTTTCTAATCCAGATTTGTCTAATGTAATCTCTTAACCTTTATGTTATGCTGTTTGTCTGGTTTTGCTTTTCCTGGTTCCTGACTTGTGAAACTGTTGTAGCTTTTGGGTGTTCCTTCTCCCTCCATCTCCCAGCTGATACCCCTTGACCGGAAAGACAGGAACTGTCAGAAATTACTTTCCTAAACCTCTTTTGGCATGCTGACCAGTCTTTTATCATGCATTCAGTGTGTCTAATCCTTCCTGTTTCCAGTCTATTGAAAATTAAATGGTTATCACTAGCTCCAGTGTGTATGTCAGTTCTTAGCTTTTTTAATCTCTTTACCATCATTGTCCCTCATTCTGGCTTCCTTCTTCTATATGCTCTTCTAAGACAAGTCAAGGTAGGGTGAGTATTACCTTTTTAAATCGAAGTCACAGTTTCCCTTTACCTAGCAGTCAGACAGGTTCTAAACTGACCTGGCTTGCTAATGATTTATGTGTAATAAAACCTTTCCTTACAGCTCTAGGATATTGCTTGCATTTCTGAAATTTGTGATCCAGCACACTGATCTCCCACGCTTTGCATTTTTGATTGAGATCTTCTTCCTTGTGTTGTAACAGCTTCTTGTTTCCTCTTGCTTAGACTTTCTCTTGACAGCAGAAGCTCAGCTGTTAAGACTGGTAGGATTGCAGGGGGACTCATTTGCAGCAGTGTCTTTGTTTTCTTTTTGTTTGCCTTCTCAGTTGAAGGCATTTAAAGTGACAGTTCTAGCCTGTTTTCAGCTCAGTACACTAATGCCTGAATGCCTTTACATGGAGCTGTGTTCAGGGGAGACTTCTGCAGTGCTGCCCTACCTGCCCAAATTCTACTCTTAATAAAATCTGTTCTAATTGACCTTGGAAGGGATTTGAGGCAGTTTATAGTGCACTGCTTCATTATGACAGCAAAGTAGTCAAGAGGACCTGCTGTTTGCTGGGAGTAACTGCAAAAACTGCTTACAACTGTAGCATAATTTGAAGATTTATTAGAACCCAGGTGGTGCTGGCTTGCCCCTCTAGGAATGTGTACATTCCCTCTTTACTTGACCTGGATCCACATAATCTTGTACTAGTTTCAGATTTAAACATCATCTCTGTATTTTAAGCTGTGATCATTCATATGTGTTGCTGCCTCTGCACTTTGCAACAAGAACAAACTAAGTTTATCATTGGTTTTTTTTTTTTTAAAGGCACTTTCGTGCTATTAAAATCTCAGTATTGTTATTTTTAGATTGAATGGCAATACTTGAGATGCTCTGACATCAATACTAGGAAATGAAGGTTTTTTCAGTATTGATGACATGACTGGATCATATAACTTACATTAGGTGACAATCTTAGAAATGTAGGAAGTAATTCAGTTACAATAACTACTTCAGTTGAAAGCTTATGGTACAGTTGTTAGTAGGATAGTTAAAATTTCAAACGTGTTTGTCCTTTAGGTTTTGTAGCTAATGCCTCATTGAGATGAATGGGAGTAGTTTGTGACAAAACTGTTTTTTCCGAGCAGTCTGCAGAATTAAGATAACAGTTTTCAGGACTTGTTACATATATAAGTAAGTCTTGTAAAAATGGGAACTTTAATTTGTTGAGCCCAAGTCATACTTTTCAAAACAAGTGCCACAAAGTATAGGATGCGAGAGGTTGTACTTTTGACCTTCTGTGACAGTTTACTACAGAATGCACTTTAAAAAAAAACAAAAACAACAACAACAACAAAAAAACAACAAACAAAAAAACCACACAAAAAAACCCCAAAACAAAACAAAAAACCAATTTTGGTAAAATGGGAGTGTCTTCTTTTATAGTACAGAAAGTAAGGCTGCTTATATACTTGATTTTTGGGGACATCTGTAATGCTCCTTTTTGTGTATAATGTATTTTCACATAGTACAACATGCTGAAAATACTGTGAGGAACCATATGAACCCTAATTCTTGATTATGAAGTAGCATTTGAGTGGACCAACTAGTCTGGCCACCTTTAGAGAAGCAGAAAAACTTTACCAAGACTTTGCTTAAATGTTGTTTAAGGCTTTAAAATATGCTAGTATATATTAAATCCTTATAGAAAACTTAAATGCAAAATTAAATATTGTTAATGGAGGAGTAAATTTACAGTTAAGAGGGAAACTTTTATTTGATGTAAGGCTGTAGTAATAGAAGTCTGCTGCCATCCATTTTTTGTGGAATTTGCTGTTTTTGAAGAGCAGTCCTGCCCTATGTGATGCAAACTTCCCAATGGCTTGTCTAGAATGTCTGAGTTTTCTAGGACATTGGAGTTCATACTTGATGCCTGTGCATGGTTTCCTGGGCAGCAGTGCTAGCTCACAATGTGTCCATAAGCACAGAGAATGTATTGATTGAAAATGATTGAAGCCATGAGATGTAATTAGAGATGGTAAAAGCAGGCTTGAAGAGGTGAGGCTCATTTCTTTAATTTGTGATGGAACTGAAGTTAAATGCTGAGTTAACGATGAATGCAGCAAGAAGGTGAGGATGACTTTTTCATAACACTTCGCCAGGTAACACCGGGCTACCTTAGCAGGAGGCTTGCAAATGCTCCTGGTTTGTAGAGTGTTGCAGAGTCTTTCCAGCACTGTTTATCTTCTTTCTGAAAAAATACTGCATGATGACTTTGGTTTTGCTCTGTATGCTGTTAGGACTATAGTCATCTGAGAGAGCATTTTCTTCTTTTTGAGGGGGGGAAGTCAGAAACCATTTTGTTTAAGGTGATATTTAATTTAGCAAGCTTTAGAAATAAAACTCTGTGCCCTGAAAACAACTTTAATTTCTTTGATTAAAGAATGACAGAACAATTTCTAATTGTACAATAAGAAAAAGAAAAAAAATTAAGATTGTTTTGTGTACTTACCGGTCTTTGAAGGGTTTGTGTGCAGGAGAAGGGGAATACCTGGGCTCCAGGAGAGGGACTGGGCTGGCCTTCCGTATTGGTCCCAGCACTGGCAAGAAACTTCCCACAAGTGGTTGGTAGAGGATTTGATTTTTTTTTTTTTTTTTAAATGGGTTTGTATGTCTCCTTCCTGTGTTTATAGTGCTGGGGGGGGTTGGTTTTCATCTGAAGCTGATTTGATTGGTCATTTTGCCTGCAGGGGGGCCGGTTAGCTCTGATCATGTGGAAAAGAATGCTGGTTTGTTAGGAGTGTTTCTTTACCCAACACAAACCCTTAGCAGCCAAGGAGAAATCCTCAAACACTTACTTGGAGAAGGGGTGCCTTCCCCCTCACCTCCTCAATCAAGATCATTTTTAGGTTTGTATAATCTTAAAGTTTTACGTGAAAGTTGAAAAGGCCAAAATTCCCCTGCAAAAGCTGAATGGAAAAAGTTCCCGTATTGCTGTTGAAAAACATACACTGTTCTCCAATACTTTCTCCCTAACCGGTGTCAACTACTGTTTGTTTAGGTGAAAAGAGAAACTCTTGTGTCTCACTGCTGCTTGTCTAGTGCCACTTCTTCCTCTTCTCATTAGGTCCCGAGCTCCTGAGTGTTGGTGTTAACAGAAAGGTGGGCTGCAGCTAATGGTACGGCCTACAGTCTCTGGAGGGTGGTGCTGAACTGTACTTAATGCTGGTCAGAAGATGTAGATCTGGCTACTTCTCTTCCATCTCCACACTGCTCCTTTGTGAAAACATGGAATTAATCACAGGATTTTGCTAAAGCCTAGGAATGAATCAATGCAGATTAGCTGGGTTGCTGATTCTGTGCAGTAAATGAAATCACTTTCACTTAAGCTATTTTCTCTCTCACTTATCAAATGAGAAGAGTTCTTTAGGGAAGATGTTTTAGCTGAACGACTGCGCAGAATGGTCAGCATGCTGCACTACTAAACCAAACTCTGAGGACAGCTTTGTAATGTGGTAGTATTTCACACTTTTTTCCCCTTGGTGAGCTGCTGATGCAAGGGCTTTGATCGAACATCAGATGTAAGAGGATCTGAGAAACAAAGGCTGTGGTTGTTTGCAGTAAAACTACTGAAGGCCTGCTGGGAAAATTATTAATGTAGACTTTCCTGCTTAGGAAACAAAATCCTCCCTCTTTTTTTTTTTTCTTCCTTTTTTCTTTAACCTTCACCCCAACCCTAAATTGCAAAACGTTAATTCTTTGCCTCATTAGTATGGAACATTTTACTACATGTTCAGGCACAGCACCGAAAATTGTGATAGGCCTAGTGTGACCTTCAGAACCAGGGCAAATAATGTAGTGCAAGGGGACTCCCACCACTGTGGCAAGCCTGTAGGACAATATGACTTGCCCTTCACCCTTCCTTCTCTACTCCAGCAAAGTTGATCTTCCACTACAGACAGGCTCTTTTATTCACAAGTAGGATTTTTTTTTTTTACAAGCAGTATTTTCTTAGAAACCATATTTTGTACTGTAGAAAGCGTATGGTATCTGGTCACAGGTTTTCTAATCTGATTCAACTGAATGGATTGAAAATCTAACACGATTGTACAGCAGATAAAATAGCTATAGTACGTGATTTCCAGGTGTGTTATGGAATTAAACTCTCTTGTTAATTCCTTTGAATTTGCTGGTTCACCCATACTTACGACAGTGGATAATGGTCAATTTAGCGAAAAAAAAAAAAATATGGAGTGATGTTTGAGTAGTATGTCTTTGAGATCTATTGTTGAGATTGAGATTTTATGGAGAGAGAGAAAATGTGAAGCTAGAAATGGGCATCAGAACTTCTGATCTCTGTCACTGACTTTGGTTACAAGCGAGTCACTTCACGATGTATGTATTTCTATAGTGTCCCTAGCATGTCAAATACTGTCCTAATGAGAAGGTAGTCCTTCTTTAGAAACATCATCTTAAGGCCTTTTGTTCTATTCTTCTGTAAAACGAGCTACAAAATTACACACCTACTCAAAGTTACTTGAATTCCTTTAAAAACACTAGCTGCAAAGGTTTTTCTTTTTGTTCTCTTCTTGAGGAAGTATGTAGCATGCAGCAGAAAAAAACAGAGCAAGTCAAAGCACTTAATAGACTCTCCTAATTTTCCCCCTCTTTAGAGGAAACAGTATTGCTGTCAATCATCGCTTTCCTGTTTATTCTCTCCAAACAGCGAGCATGTCATAGGAAACATGGACTGCCAGCATGGAGAACAGAAGTTATTTACCATTCTGTTAATAAGTCCTCTTCATAAACGTGTTGCCACGGGGCTATGTCCCAGAATCCTAGTCTTGTTCTTTGCAGTTAGTCTCCCTTCAACTCAGTGTTGCACAGCTGTAGGCTTTTTTGGCTGGATACCACTAGGCTCTATCTCAAGTTTTCTGTAAACAACATTGCTGGCTTTGTGACAGACTTGAACAGAGGTGCCCTTTTACTGCTCCTTCTCTTCAGGAAGTCCAGTCAATTAGTCCAAGGCAAAACCATAGATTGCATTTCAGGTTTTTTTCATCCTTAGAACATTGCCAAATACTGACTCTCTGACCTAAGTCATTTCAGCTGAAATGAGTGTTCTCAAGTCTAGGAACAGTTTGCAATGACAATATGCTAGGACTTTGGAAGTTATGAATTTAGATGTAAGCTGTAGGAGTATTCCTGCATACAGTTTTGTCATAGTCTTTCTGTCACTTGGGTAGCTTGATTTTTCTGATCCTCAACCTGTGACTAGTTTGTATTTGTAAAGAACTAGTTTCTTGGCTGGTCTATCTAATGTTCAAGATCATTTAATGCCAGATCTGTTTTGACACATACCTTGCTGTCTTTGAATATTGCTTGCTATGGTGTCCTAGTACCAGAAAACTTAAGTATGTCATGATATACTGCATTTTCTCTCTTAATTCCACTGAAATGTGGCATCAGAACAGTCATCTGATGTGACACACTGGAGTGCTGCTGTGTTTAGAAGGTTTCGGAATCACAGGTGGTGCCATCCTCAGATGAATATAATACTGACCCCTTATAATCGATTCTTTTCTTGTTTCTTAGATTTCTAATGCTGTAGGATTTAAAATCAGAGGAGGGGTAGGATCCCACTTGTGTCTGATCCTGGCAAACAGCATTTGATGTTTGTCACCTCTGTAGAGATGTGTGTTTCAAACCCCACAGCAGCAAACGGGGATGCCATTTTCTGCAAGTTGAGAATACAAAACCTGACTTCGATAGTTCAGTTCTTGGGAGTGAAACCAGCTGTCTTCAGGACTAAGAAAACCTGAGTTGCCTTGGGTATGCCTATAGCATGTATATATCTGCAGAGGGGCTAAGAACACATGGATATTCAGTGGCAAAGTAGACTTCACAATATTCTTTAGGTAACTTGTTTTTTTCCCAAATGTTTTTGGAAGAGCAGAACAGAGCCTGTGAGCTGATAGCTTGCCAGTGTTAAAGAGCAGTCTTCAGAATCTTAACTGAACTTAATAACAATGGAAAGAAATAACATTTTTTTCTTAATTGGTAGAGTCTAAAATCGTTCAAATTAATGTTACTGAATGAGCATCAGGTAATAGTTGTGAATTTTGATGAAAAGAATAGATACATCTCAAAAAATAATATTTTTCTAGTCTCAAAATAGCAAATTGAGTAACTTTTTTGTCAGTAGCTGTTTTAGTGAGGAAAAACAGTGTCTTGTGCTGCAGAGTAAAAAAAAAAAATTACATTTTTCTTCTTTCTTGTAGCATTTTAAAAATAAGTTCAGAAAGAATGAGGCGTATTCCTTATCATCCGGGTCTTAGGCTATCTGGTCTGTTGGATTGGAGCTCTCTCCTGGGCCACTATCTCTGTGTGTTTTACTTTCAGCTGACTTGGCTCTGTAGCTCTGTCTCAGTTTTCTACTATGTGAAGCCCATCCAAGGACCAATACTGAGAGGCTTCCCTGCACTCCCTGTTACATTCTTGTACATGACATTTTTCGGAGATCTAAATTGAAAAAAACCCCTATATTTCCCAGACTTAGATTTTCTGTCTAGCTTGTTGCCTTCCTTTATTTTATGTGGAGTATGGGAAAACAGAATGTGGTTGACCTTCATCTGCAAAGATTTATCTGTTCCAGATAAGTAAATTTTCGAACATTGCACCTACCAAATGAATGGAGTTGAGTGTCTCCAGCAATTTTGTTTTATTCGGAGCCAGTATCACCAGAGACTTCCCAAAATACACTGTTTAAAAATTTTGTTCTCAAAGCCCAGCAAATACAGAAGTGATCTTTAGCCAGATGTCCCTTTCAATGAAGTAAATGTGTATCTGGGTTATATTAGGCTTCATAGCTCAGATTGCCTGTTGATACTGATGATGTACTTTAAATTAGCCAGTGTGCTTTAGCTCTTTATACAGAAACAACATAGGAGGACGGTGTTCCAGTTACCTTTCTGAGGGCCTCAAGTAGTCACTTGTAGTCATCAGGGTGGAAGAACTCTTGCATCCTAAACATTGGGGTGTTTCCTGCCTCTCATGTTTACTTGATAGGTCAAAGGCCCTGCCATCTTGAAAATTCTTGTAGAAACTTGTTCCTGTGACAGTGGTAAAAGGATTTCATGTGAACCTGGAGCATGGGAAACTGGAAACGTATTGGATTTTGTACTCTGGATTGAATTCCACCTGTACTCTCTCACTATAGTCCCTCCCTAAAACAATATACTGTGGAAAATTTTGAGCTGGAGAAAGAAGAAGTTTTTTTTTTTTTCCCTCCAGTATTTTGAGATGGTGGAGAAGGGATGTTGGTTTTTCTCCAAGATATATGCAAAGTCCAAAGAGTGTGTGTTTCCTGTCTCCAGAGTGCAATATCTCTATGTAGGAAGAATTTCTGAGTTCTAAACGGAGGTTTGATATGCCATAGAATTTCAGGTACTCTGTTTCCTCATTTTTTCATTGACTGAAAAAGCTGCATGATGTGAAGAAAGGGGAATGCAATCTCCTATCCTTCCTAAACTAAATTCTTAAAAATGTCCCTTTCCACCCCAGGAATCTTAGTGCATAGTCATGCTTTCTTTTGTTTTTCTTGTCTAAGCAAGCAGGCATACTATACAGTCTTCACCAAATATTATCTTATATTTTGGGATTTTAAGACTCTAAGAAGGAAAATTAAGTATACCTTTCTCTAGTACTCGAATACTTTTTTTTTTTATAGATAACCACACAATTTCAGGTTAACACTGGTTAGTAATATCAGTGAAGAAGTGGCATCACCATGGTTCCTGTGAGAATTCTGGTGCTACACAGCTAAACATATTTGAAGAAATACAAAATCCAGAAGTCCTGAAGCTAGTACTACCATTTATTTTGGTGGTGGTGTATCCTTGTCAGGATGAGTCAACAGTGAAAGCAGCATGTATGTCTAGCCTGAGTTACTGGTGTATAATGTGGATTCGTTTTATAAAAATATTTACATCATCCTTTCATGACAGTGTTGCTCTTCATTAAGTACTTGAGGTTTTTATATGTTTTATTTTAAATATAACATAATGTAAATTAGGAACTAAAAGACTATCCTATCTCTTAAACTTCTGGTAGACTCATCCTTGAGCTCGAGCATTGTTGCTTCTAACTCTTAATATGCTGACCTTGGCTCTCCAGGAGATGGATTCACAGGATAATGTTAACACTACTATGTTTTTCTTGTTTAATCCTTAATCCTACTTTAAATTTTTAGTCTTTCCTAAAACATTGCAAGAATGCTGTACATTGTATTGGATTAAATATGTAGATCTCATATTCTTTTTATTACAGAAGTAACAAATATGTTTGGTTTATATAAAATGTGTGTACTGTTTACAGTTTACCGTATTCCTATTTTCCTTTAGCATGAGACTTTTCATGATACAGCAGTTTATTCTTTCTCTGTGCACACTTTGGCTTCTTTCCTTTTATGCTCCCCTGTGTCTCTTAAACTGTTGTCTTTTCCTCCTCTGTCTTTCCTATCCATGTCATAATTTCTTGTATGCTTTGCTTTCTTCTGATTGTTTTTTTTTTTTTTTTCCTCAGTCTTTCCATCCCAAGGTACGTGGGGACGTGGAGGGATTTCCTAAACCTGTCTCTGTCATATGTTTCCTTCCACGAACTTCCATTCCTCTCCTAGGTTCCTATCACCACTTACTTCTGGTGTATTTTTGCCTCTAAGGGAGCAAAATTTCAACCCTTTTGTTTCTAGGTTCCTGAAGACGGGACGCATGTTCACTGGCCTGTGTTTTCTTTGCAGTGAGACCAAACTTCGAGGAAGGTGGGACAGCAACAACAGGGAGGAAGCATGAGTTTATACGCTCTGAGAGCGAGAACTGGCGCATCTTCAGGGAGGAGCAAAATGGGGAAGATGATGATGGAGGCTGGCGACTGGCTGGGTCACGGAGAGATGGTGAGAGGTGGCGCCCTCACAGTCCAGGTGAGAGGAGGTCTGGAGAAAAATGCAGCCATGGTTGTAGGGAAAGGGCAGTGGGTGAATCAGGGCATGGGGAAAGCAGAGGAAAGGGAGGTGGCATAAACTTTGGGACAAAAATAGGTAAGGTTCATGCGGTTTTGGTCATTCAATACTGTTTTGGCATACATGGCGCTCTTGGTCACAAAACAATTAGCATAAAATTATGTGCCTTTTGTTTTCTTTTTAATGTCTTCAATACTGTAACATATTTAAGGGAAAAATATTTTTCAGGTGTGCGCTTGTCTGTGTTGTGCTCCAGGCGTGTATGTGCCTGGTAAAATCAGGGTTTTTTTTAAATAGTACTGTTTCTCTGTGGCTGTGATGTTGAGGGGAGAGAAGTTAGTTATGCTACATTGGGTAGCCTATCTAAGGCTGTGGAGCGATGCTGACACTAAACCATTCAGGTTGTTGGCTTCTTTCTAGTTTTCCAAATGTATTTGCAATGCTAAGAGGCATCCTTGGAAAATCTCAAAATATGTTGCTCTATGCATCTTGTAGTTAGTTACAGGATGTCTCGTCTCGCTACATTTCAGGCATCTGTTTGGTGTCACTCTCCCCTTCCCTGGCCTGACAAGGTCAGTCTGGTTCACTTGGTTTCCAGCATTGCATTGCTAAGAGTTGCAGGAGAAATACAAAGCAGGGCTAGCCAGTCATACCTGTTGTGGGATCTTGGTTTTGGGTATCTTTTGGCTGCAGAAAGCTTCTGGGGAACCAAGGGAGGATTGTGGCTCTTCTACTGTTATATCTTCATAGGGAAGCAAAGGAAGCACGGGACATTTTTGGGGCTGAGATGGACAACTTCTTTTCTTCAATTAAAAAGTCACACTTGCTCTTACAATGGGTCTCTCACCCTTTTCAATATCCCAAAGGACTTTCAGTATTATAATGGTTGTGAGCAACCATTACCTCTGTTCCTAACCCTCTCCATAGCTATGTATTACTCTGCCCTCAAACAACTGTTAGCTTGTACTAAAATTCAGCAGTGAGCCCAAGGCTAGATTTATTATCAGATGTTTTCTATTTAGAGCAGGGCTAAAGGGCAAATTTTGAACAATGTCATTTTCTTTTCCCCAGTGGTTGGTCACTATTGTTCATTAGACACTGCTGCTTTGTTATATAGTTCAGATGACATCAGGCCAGCTACGATTGTACCTCATGATGATCAGATGCAGCATGTTACTCAGGAGTGGAGTGCTTTGCAAGTACAAGCCTGCATGCTTTAGCTTAAAAGGAAGCATATACCTCCAAGTTCAGAAGTTCATTCATGTCTTGAAATTTTTTGGAAGATGTTCTGAGGAAGGTTTTGAAAATTTTATCTTACTTCCATCATAGGAAATAGTACTGCTTATTTGAATTTTCACTGTAGTAGACAACTAACTTAACTTAAGTTACAAGTTAGTTTTAGCAGATACAATAAAAAGCCTGTTCTAAGAATTCTGTAAATCTGCAGAGAAGTTGCTAATTTTGAGATAGACTGAGTTGACAGCTGTATTGTACTAGTCTCTCAGCTTTAGTCAGAGCTGTATTTGAATTCTCCTGTTAGTAGTAGCCACAGGACTATCAAAACGGTTTTAATCACATTCTTGCTTTAAACAATGAGTTTAACTCAAATTGGCATGGCTTAAACTGCTTCTTTGTACTTATTCTGCTGTTAGGTAATAGTACTAGTCATGTGGCCTGCTAAAAATAGAGAAATGTCTTCAGAGTACTGTCGTCATTTGTTTAGCTGGACCTTCCTTTGACTTGGCTCTGCATACTCCCTACTAGATTGTATGCTGCTTGGTTGGTTTTGGTTTGGTTTTGTTTTTTTTTTTTCTTTTGGCTGAGAACAGTTTAGAAGAATGTAGCAGTTGTCAGGCTTGAGTTTATCTTCTTCTGTTGTTAAGCAAAGAATACTTTGATTCCCACAGACCATTGTTTTTCCAGCTTTTGAATTCCTCTTGCTCCTTCAGCTGTGTTTACTGCAGGATGGCTGACCTAAATCTGCTCATTTTGTGCTTTTTTTAGTAGGCACAAAGGATCAAGAGGATGGACTGCTTCTGTTGAAGCAGTCTTGTGCCCCTAAGTATAGTTTCCCAGATTCTGTGGTCTGATTTATTGTAGCTAAAGTTAACTCCCTTGACATAGTTGAAGGGATCTGTCATGTGTCCATGCTGTGTTTAAACTGTTCTCTCTCACATGGCTATGCCTCATATGAAGTGAGGGATCTTCTGAGTATTGGTAGTAAAGTGAAGCAGCAAATCAGTCAGACTTCTCCTTAAAATAGACAAGCCTAATACTTTTTTTCCTTCTACTACTTAATTCAGAAGGATATAAACTTGTCTGTTTTTGCAGCATGAAAAATGTCTGGATTGCATCACCAGGCTTTTCCAGTCAGATTTTATGGGGTTTTCTACTTTTTCTACTACTGTCTGTGCACTAGGACTAGAAGTCTGATAAGAAGACATCTTTCCTTCGCTTAGACAATGGAAAAGTTGTTTTGTTAGTTGTTCTGGGTAAATGTGGTACTGCTGCTATTGTAGATGTGAAATAGGATCTTTAGACTGGGCTAACTGTCTGTAAGAAGAATGTGATCGTAGCTTTAAATTCACTGGCTGCTTCAAAGTTCTCTTGATTTTTTTTTTTTAATTTTTTTTTTGCTATCTTTTTTAATGATTTAATGACTGCTTACCTAAAAAGCCCCTTCTTTCTGTTGTTCCAGTTCTTGCATTCATACAAAGATTGCCTTTAAGTTTGCAGAGCAAGTCCATTTTATCCAGATACATATACAAACCTTTTTTGGTCTCAAAACTAGTGAATGATGTATAGATGTTTTTGGTTTTGTTTTTTGTTACCAAGTCATCCTTAAGGAATAGGAATCATCTCTTCTTGCCTAAAATTTCTCTCTGATATGATTTTGTGTCTTCGCTTAAGCAGCTCTATTAAGATCTTTTTCCTGAAAAGCATTTTAGAGAGGCCTTAGTCTGTAATCTCATATAAAGATTTTTTTGGTTGCTGCTTTTTTTTGAAAGGCTTTTCAAATTCGTCTTGGTTCATTCCACTTTCAGAATCAACTGCTGTGAATCAAGTAGACTTCTTATTTTTTGGGCATTGTGCTTTGTGCTTCTTGAATATCTTAAAGCAGCTAAAGAACATTTGAGAATCTTGCTCTAAAATTGAGCAAAATAAAGATTAGGTTCATATACAATATATGCCAAAAAAGTAATGTGTACTATTCCTTTGTCTTTTATTTAGTATTGTTTAGTTTAGTACTTAGTATTGTTTTAGTATACATTGGAAATTTCTTTTCTGAATTAGAGAATATAATTTTAAAGAGATAAATAGCTACTAAAAATTGAGACTAAAGTGTACTTGGATTTCCTGAAGCAGCCAGTAGTCCTTTCTTTCACCTATAATGTCACCATAAATTGCAAGGGGTAAATTTAGCTTAAAATTGTTTCTTTTAACTTGGAATCTTGATCATGTAACTGGTGCCTAATGATACTACAGGTCTGAATTTAAAGCTATGTTTGTGTCCTAACTGTTGGTTAAAAAACTTTAGGTAAGAATTTAAGATTTGTCTTTACTTTTTGGCTTGCTTTAAAGATTGGCAGCCCTGTACTTCACACCTGAGTTGCTTGCTATATTCTAACTAGGCTTTTATGAACTTCTGTTGTTATTAAGAAACAAGGGCATGTGTCTGCTCTGCTTAGGTCTTCTTTTGACCTGTCTACTTAGCTCTGAAAATGTGTGGGCTATAAAAGGAGGTTGTGTGACTAAGTCTTTGCAGGCAGACCATATGGTAAACAAAATCTCTTTAAGTTCTTAATTTGAACTTTGAAGATACCTGGAATTAACAAAATGCTTAGAATTCACCTTCAAAAAACCATGTTTCTCGGTCCCACTAGCCTGTGTTCCTGGTGTAGGGATGTGAACTGTGTAAAAATAGTCGAGGCTGTTCTCAGTGCATGGTCTCAAGATGGCCCATTTATGGCTGTATAGAAAGTTCTTAATGCCAAATTTTCCTCTTCTATACAAAAGAGAGCTGAAGAAGAGATGCTGAGCTATTTGTGAGCCCCAGGATAGCAAACAGGCAGACATATTAATCTATGATATGGCATTGCCAGGTTCAGGCCATAGCTCTGTTTTTCCACATATTGGGAAACCTGACACGGACATTGCTGGCTATACTGAGGACATGTCTGCCTGTGGTTTTAATCAGAAATGCAGTGTGGTTGTCAGCAACCTCTCACATTTAAACCTTGGAAAAAGCCCTCCGATTCCAAAGCAAGTCCTGGTTTTGATGCGTTAATATTTCTGATGAGGAGGTGGTGCTTCTGATGCCATGTCAGTGGAATTTCAGTGTCGGGCCTTTTCTTTCAGGTAGACTGTGTTGTCCTGCTTAGTTGCTGGTTGCTCCCAGAGATGCTTTTGTTCTTTTAAAGTTGAGCAGCGTTTTAATGAGATATTCATATGTATGACTTGCTTGAAAAGGCCCTTAGAAACCTGTACTTCCTGAGTTTGTACTAAGTTGGAGGCCAGGGCACTGTGGGCAGAGGTGCCCAGGGCGTGATGCAGGCATCCTCTTCTGAAGAGGATGCATGAAATGGTTATTACTTCATAGAATCATAGAATACCAGGTTAGAAGGGACCTCAAGGATCACCTGGTCCAACCTTTCTTGGCAAAAGCACAGTCTAGACAAGATGGCCCGGCACCCTGTCCAGCTGAATCTTAAAAGTGTCCAAAAGTGTACTTGAGCTCTCTGGAGTACTTACTCTGTTAGTGCATCTTCAGTGAGCCTTCGTCTTTGCTTACGTATTTTTTGAGAAGTTATTGATGAACAAGAGGTTGACATAACAGGCCTAAGATGTTAAGAACTACTTCAAAGCAGGCAGAAAAGATGGGATAAGTGCAAGCTTACTGTGCCTTATATCTTTCCTTAATGACATTAAAAAGGTTGCTTCAGAACATTGATTTGACAGTTTTGCATACCAAAAATGTTATTTATTTGCTTCCAAGGCATAACTAGCAGCATAGATTAAGTTATACAGTGGAATTATTGGCAAATAAGCACATATGGTATAGTGAAGGCCTTATTAAAGTCTAACCTTTTGTGTTTCCTTGATAAAATATAATCTTAAAGTTCATAGTATTTCTGGAAGGAGTTTGTTTTACATTTCCTTTATTTGTGAGACAAGGGTAGATTTTTGCATGGTTAATATTAATACTTAGGGTATTAGAGTTGACGTGGAAACACTCCTCATTCATATGAAGCAAATGGAATGGAGGACAACATTTCTCTTCTTTACTGTGATTTTTTTGGTAGCCATTTGATAAACAGTGAGACTGCACTGATTGCACAAATTCTGAGACCAAAAACAGAATTTTTTTTTCTCCAGAAAAGAACACAGCCACCACTAAAAGCACTAAAAACTACAGTGCTTTCATTTTTGCTTTGCACCTTTCTGGTAAAGATAGCTTCTGTTGGATGGAAAGCTGTTTTACAATCCTTTCACTCCTAATTTGTTTTCCTTAGCAGCAAGTTCTTTATAGTTTAAATAGCATATTACAGTCAGAGGGTTTTAAGCGTGGCTGAATGAAGATGTCTTCTGAATAGATTAAAAAGAAAAGTGAAATAAAATTTATACTTGAATTTGGAAAGTTTTCCCTCTTTTCTTATTATCATTCCAAGATTCGGTATTCCATGGCTAAAAAACTACCATTCAAGAGACTTAACAGTCCTTTCAAAGGTATTTGAACAGTTGTCAATCCATTTTTCATGTATATGCACAAAAGCGTCTCTAAGGGCAAGAGGAAAAAAGCATGGGTGGTTTGTTCAGGATGTGACTTTTGCGGATTGCCTAAAAGAAAATATAAAATCTTATACGTATAAAGATGCCAAAAAAGATGTAAGTCAATGATGGCTGGTAAATTCAATCAGCATCTAGTGCCGCTTGTCTTATTTTGGTGCTCCAGCATGTCTTAGATTATGTAGCCCAGCTTTCTTAGCTTTACATGTTTTTTTAATGCTCATAATACAATTTATAATGTGGGGATATACAGTGGACAATATTTGAAAGTCTCCTGCTTAATGGTAAGATACTCCTTTTCTTTCCCTTGTCCTTTTAAGATGCATGTTCATAGGTGGGTTGTACCCTGTAGGGGCTTTCTGAATTTCTGTCACTGTTTGTCACCTCTTCACCCACCCCTTCACCCTTCCAAGTAAGCTACTACCCCTGGGACTGTCTTGTAAAGTTACTTTCCCCCCACCTTAGACGGCCCTCGTTCTGCAGGCTGGCGAGAACACATGGAGCGACGTCGGAGGTTTGAATTCGATTTCCGGGAACGAGATGATGAACGGGGTTATCGACGAGTACGGTGTGGGAGTGGCAGCATGGATGACGACAGGGATAGTCTCCCTGAGTGGTGCTTAGAAGATGCAGAAGAAGAAATGGGAACATTTGACTCCTCTGGAGCGTTTCTCTCTTTAAAGGTGAAAAGCTGTCTTGGGCCCTTTGTTCACTTTGAGCAAATGTCCTGTTATGTCAGGTAGATTATGGATGATTATGTTGACTTTGTAGAAGGTGCAGAAGGAGCCAATCCCTGAGGAACAGGAGATGGACTTCCGACCTGTGGAGGAGGGGGAAGAAAGATCCGACTCTGAAGGGAGCCACAATGAAGAAGCCAAAGATCATGAAAAGACCACCAAGAAAGAGGGGGAGAAAACAGATAGAGTAGTGGCAGGTAAGGGAGCCTTCTCATGCATCTGTTCTATGCTGTAGTGTAGAATTTCCATTAATTCAGTTACGTAGAACGATGCAATGTTACAGAAGCAGTGGAAGAAGCAGTCCAAACATCTTCACCAGCTGCCAGGTCAGATACCCCACCGAAATCCCAACCTCCAGACCCACTGCAGATGAGCCTTTTTGAAAGGAAGGAAGAGTCTGTGCCAGAAAGAATAGAAAAAACAGAAGATAAAGAGAATCGAACGGAGAATACACCGCCAGCCAAAATGTCTAACAGAGGGGAAGGTAATAAACTTGATAGATAAATTTAGTAAGTTTCCATTACTCATTGTGATTAGTCTTGGTCTCTTTTAAGAGGCAAGGACTGGATTATGGTGATGAAAACCTGGAATTCACCAACTGGTCTATAAATACAGGATTTGTTGGATATGCCATCTCAAATGCTTGCAGTGCACTCGTACTTCACATTGCAGTGCAGTCTAGAGAAACATGAGCTAGTTGTGGATGTGCCTCATTGTGGTAGAGCACATCAGTCTGAACAAATATGTGTGGCCAGGGAATGGGATATGCTGAAATGTGCTGAGTTCTGCACTGTTAGAACTAAACTGTTTGTTCCTTGAAGTTAGGGTGGGTGCCTGTGCTGTTAACAGTACCAATGTGCAGTCATACCGGAAGATCTGAAAATACTTTTGCTTTGGTGCTAACTTTGAGCTGTTGAATGTTTTCTACAGTAAGTTCTTAGAAGTCATTTTCATTTATGTTAAAGATAATGAACTAATTTTAACATTTTTCTTTAGATTTGGCTTCTGTTGCTCAACCTTTGCCACAGATTTCTGCAGACACAGCTTCTTCTGCTCATCTTTCTCCTCCTGTTTCCAATTCAAATCCTGCTCTGCGGCCAGTTCAGACACCTGTCACAGCTGCTCCAGGCATGGGAAACATTCCCACTGACCCAGATGATGAAGAAGGCCTCAAACACCTAGAGCAGGTAAAATTTCTCAAATTCCTTTGTTGTTGACAATCGTGAGACTGGAGGAATGTGGAATCCAAAAAATATTTGAAGCCCATAAAAACAGAAATGCAGCTGAAACTTTACACTCCACAATGTATACTGAAAGCTACTTTTCTTCCCTCCATTATTTTTTTGGAGAATAATTCAAGCCTATGCTATATTTTTCTGAATAAGGATACTATACCCAGTGTTAAAGAGCTAGAGATCCTCGTGCTTGTGGCCACTGTCAAGTAGCCTCAGCATTTGCCTTGAGAAACCATAAAACAATATGCCCAATATGTTTTAAAAAAAAAAAAAACAAACCACCAACCAAAGAAAAACAAAACAAAACACCATAAACGAAGCACAGACTGTGTTCATGAAAGTTTAGTGACTGCTGGGATGTAGAGCATTTTTCATGCTAGTGCTCTCATACCTGTTTTTATTTTTCACCGTGATACTGTGTGGGACCTTCTTGGCAAGTTGTTATAAAGCTTTACTTGAGCAGGTGAACCGTGCTTATTCAGGATTCTGTTAAGGTGGTAGACTGAGCTCAGGGTTCGTGGTGCAGTTACACCAGTCCTTGAGTTGCCTGTAATTCCTGGTACACTCTTGAGCACTGGGTAGTACAAGGTTGTTGTATTTGGCACACTCATTTTCAAATCTGTAAGCACACATCTAACTCTTGTATTCCTTGCTGGTTTTGATGTCTCCTGCAGCAAGCAGAGAAAATGGTGGCATACCTGCAGGACAGTGCCCTTGATGATGAAAGACTAGCAGCAAAAATTCAAGAGCACAGAGCAAAGGGTTCCTCTATGCCGTTGTTCCATGAAGCCATGCAGAAGTGGTACTACAAAGATCCACAAGGAGAAATTCAGGGTAGGTCTGTGCCCTTTACACTTCCTCTTTTTGTTTCACAGAACTGTTAAGGAGTTCATCACAAAATGACAGCCAACAGATACTGATGCTTGTTTTTACAGAAGCAGCACAGGGAATTTACCACTCTAGAATTAGGTTTTGAAAATGGATCCCTCTACCCATCACTGCCCCCATCAGCTCAGCATGCCTAATGTCCAGAATTATACTTTATCGTGGCTAAGGTTTGCCATCATTTCATGTTTCTGTAAATTGAGGTTAGACTAAAACCTGTTTTTCATGCCAATAGTTATCAGATTTCCAGACAATAGTGGAAACAAAACAAGAATGTGACCGTTCAGTAGCTTGTTGAAGAATCCATGAGAAACATTGAAATCAGTTTTCTAGTCTCAGCCTGAAGACATTGAGTATTCAGGGAAGGGTAATTTGTTTAGAATCTAGAGCAAAGAGAAAACAAGTTTTCACAAGCCAGTGCTCATGCATAATCTCAAATTAAATTGTACTTGCAGCCAGTGCATTATTAGTTCATATAATACCAGCTGTTTCATGCTTGCAGTTTTCACTTAAGAAATCTCAATTTTTTTGCAATGAAAATAGGAATGGGCCTTTCGTATAGATAATTGCATCTTTGCTTTCAGAAGGTACTTTTCTTTTGGAGGTCTCAGGGCTCTGTTTTAGCAGCTGCTTAGCTGCCTCCCAAAAATGCAATTAAGCAGTGAGTTCCTTACTTGCTGTACTTCACTAAGTAGCAGTTGCTGACACTGTTTAGTGTGAATGACTTCCTCAGCTATGAACTCTAGGTAGGATTTGTGGGGGTGTTATTTGTGGGATCTGTGCCAGTCTCTTGCCTGCAGGTATTACGCATCTTTAGGGTTTTCTTCTCACCCCTTTAAACTTAAAAGGATATTAACCATAAAGCGTTTTTATTGCTCAGTGTGCTTCAAACTATGTTAGTCGCTGCTGGGTGTTCATTGCTCGGTAACGGTCTAACAGTTTTTCATTGGAGCAAGTACTTCCTTGAATGTGACCTCCAGAAGTAAAGACTCCCACGTAATTTTTTTCTTGGGATACCTCTTGTAGTTTCGTGTTCTCTGGGAGGAATTACCTTCTGAAGATACTTTTACAGAGAAAGCAAGAACTACTGAACATTCTTGCTTTTCAGAAGATATTTTTGCAAAAATTGTATTTATGTGGTTCTTACTTTAACCTATTATTTTTTTTTATACTGGCTTTGTGTCCATTTGGATATGTAAAATTAGTATAGGAGTCTTCCTTTGAAGGGAGCGACTGAAATCTTTCTCAGGAAAAAGAGGAAGAGAAGGAGAAGTGTAGCTTTTTGAGAAAGGAAAAGAGAAACTGGTTTGCTCATTATCTTAAAGAATGTAATCTTGCACTCAGAGGTAGATCTGCTCGTCTGCTAAGTTCCAGAAGCAAAACTTCTATAAAACATATTAATTCCTCTGATTTGAAGGCAAGAGTTGAAACAGGCTAAGATTGTTTAATTATCTGTGCAGTATATGTGGGGAAAGTAGTGCTTGTGCTTTTAGCGCTGTCAGCTAGCGGGTACTGCTGAGGTCCAAACTGGAAATTGCAACTGTTGTCAACCTGATGCTGAGCCAGAAGTAGTGAGCTTTGCTGGAAGGCAGGATGTGTATTAGCTGGGCCAAGCTCCACACCACTGTGGCTGCTTGGCTTTCATCTCAGAGCTGACTTGTCTCCCTCCAGTGCATGGTAAAAGCAGTCATGCACTTTTCAGTAAAGACTATCTGGGGGAATGCTGTAGCCACTGTAAAGATCTAGTTATGTACATTGACGCTCCAGCCTTGAATGTACTGTCTGTCCAGACCAGTGGATGAGGTGGACAGGAACGCTAGGTGCTGTGTTACTTTAACAAGCACCGTGCTCTTTTTCTGGTATGCTCAACTTGGCCTTACTTCCCCTTCCCCCCCCATGTGTATTGGTTGGTGTTATTTCAGGTCCTTTCAGTAATCAGGAGATGGCAGAGTGGTTCCAGGCTGGATACTTCACTATGTCGCTGTTGGTTAAGAGAGCCTGTGATGAGACTTTCCAGCCGCTGGGAGACATCATGAAAATGTGGGGCAGGGTTCCCTTCACTCCAGGTCCAGCACCGCTTCCACATCTGGTAATTACGTGACAGTTACAGTATACAAATAGTCCTGTAACAAATGGAAATTGAATTATTTACATGTCAACTGCTCTGTCTTGGAATTGCAGGTGTTCCAAGCACCAAAGTTGTACCCTGTGTTGTTACCTTTTTAAGAGGAGAAAAGACACTCAATTTAAAAATGTTTGTTTTGCCATGTCTGTGGCTGGAAGGCTTGGTCCTGTGATACATACAAGTGCTGTGCATTTCACAGTCACCATACTACAGGCTTTGTTTGTAAATGTTGATCTCTGTCTAGGTATTTTTCTATTTTCTTTGTCTTTTCAGTTTGGAATGCAACTTTTACATTGCTTGCATTTGCAATACACTACTACTGTTATTACATATGTTATTGAAATAGAATGTTTTATTCCTAAACATAGGGTGAGCTGGACCAAGAGCGGCTGACTAGACAGCAAGAGTTGGCCCTGATCCAAATGCAGCACCTCCAGTATCAGCATCTTTTAATACAGTAAGACTGCCAGTCCCAGAGATCTTCCAGTGGCTGTGTTCTGCTCTGCATTTTTAATCATCTGGGTTCAGCTTCTTGTCATTGTTTCCTTGGGCAATGGGGCTGGGAGTGCTTCACCTCCAACAGCAATAGCCAGCTTCCACAAACACCAGAGGCTTGATAGTCTACAGGATTAGGACAGAGTGTGGCTACCTCAGGCACACTTTTCAGAGTCTTTTTTGGTGTCATGCATAGCTACTTTGGTGAGACCTGCTATATAGGTAGCTGTTATGGTCAAACTGAATCCCAGCTATCCTTGTAATGCAGTTTGGATCTTTTGGAGTCAAGGGAAGGCTACATGTCTTTTGAACTGGAGATGGAGAAGGCAGAACTTACTTTTGGTCTGCTTGCTCAGCTTTTTGAAGATCAGTGGAAGGTAACTGCCGGAGAAAGCAGTTTGTCATCCATTTTTGCCAGAGTTGTCAGTTGTTCAGTTCTGGCCAGTTCCTAACAACTTGTTTTGTAGGAGCTTGGAGAAAAGAAAGCAACCAGATAGACTACTTGTTCAAGGGGTCCTGAAAGCATGTGCCATGATTATGATTTTTGAATACCGATTGTCAGCTTATGATTTGATAAGGGAAGAGCCTGCCCCTGTACTAGGGGATGCCTTGACATACTGGGGAAGAGATTGATTTGTATAGGTGGGCAGTCATCAAAGCCAGATTAATTTGAGCAATCTGTATGTAATTTATAGAGAAAGGGAAGTAGTGTTGCACAGCTTACAAGAGTAACACTGGACAGCAATAACCAGTTGACATAGTTGAGGGCGAAGAGAAATTTGGTTCAGCTCATGTGGGCCAGTTTGTTGTATTCTTGTGTTTTGATTCTTTCCAAGGCCCCATTCTGTGGTTTCCTTTAGTATTTAGGATGTACATTATATAGGTCAGTGGGCATTAGTCCCAGAGAATGAATCTGTGCGCAGCTTCTGCAACTTGGGCATTATATAAATAAGCAAGTGAACAAATACCAGTGATTCTCTACTTCTCTTTTGAAGACAACAATACGCGCAGGTGCTGGCTCAGCAGCAAAAGGCAGCCCTCTCATCCCAGCAGCAGCAGCAGCTCGCTATTCTCTTGCAACAGTTCCAGGCCCTGAAGATGAGGTGAGTTAGCCCAGACTTGAACTGAATACCATTCTTCCTATACTCTAACTTGTATATAATATAATTATAATCTTGTCAGTGGTCCATCCTATTCAAGTTTGCTCATATTTGAGCATTACATATTTTAAAGATTGTGTGAATATGAAACAGTTGCAGGATGTTGAATGGTTCTTTATGTATGTAGCCTTAACCTCAGAGAATGTTTATGAAAATGAGGAGGAAAATCTTATAGTTGAAATCATACCTTTTTTTGACAGATTTGTTGTGCTGGTAACAGAATGGCTTTGCCAATTGAGTTCTGCAATACTAGATGCTTGTTCCTCAAACTAGCCTATAAGCAGCAAATGCAAAACTGTAGCAGTAGCTGGCTTAGCCCTTGACTTGGCAGCAGGGATGAGATGAGCAAGAACTTTACAAGCAAGTAGTATTGTCCACATCATATTTTTGTTTTAAATAGAGGTGTGGAAGGAAAGGAGTATGTTACAAGTTACTGAATCTCATGCGTGTTCAGAGCACTCCTCTCCCTGGAAGTGGCATGTTGACTCTTCCTGTTGGTATTACAGAATATCTGAACAGAACATGATGCCACCTGTTACAAGGTCTGTGTCAGTGCCGGACACTGGCTCAATATGGGAACTTCAATCAGCTTCACAACCTACAGGTAAGATGCTTAGCACGTGTCAGGTACGTTGAGAAAAGGTCATGGATTTTAAGAGCCAGCATCTTTGAGATGATTGCTCCCTTTTTGACACTAGGGGCAATTCTTTCTGCATCAGTATTTTTTAACTGGTTCAGACTACTTTGCCTTGTGGTTTAAATTCCATTTGAGAGCTGTGAAGAATATGGTAATTTTTTCCTATGGTTATAGGAAGTCTTGATCCAAAGGGATTGAGTGTTATAATATAAAGGTGTTCTGCTCTGATGGGAGGAGTTTGAATAGTTGGTTCTTCTGTAGGATTTTGTAGGAAGCCCAGTGTTGCTTCAGTAATGGGCAAGCCTTCTTCTATAGGAAGAGAAAGTGGCCCTCTACTGACTAAGATTAATGTATTGTCATTACTTTAGTTCATAAAATACAGTAACTGCATACACAAGATTTTCCCCTTTCAGTTGGTTTTTGTTGATGTGCTTACTTTTGCTTGTCAATGTTTGTTTTCTTCACTATCTAGTCTGGGAAGGAAGCAGTGTCTGGGATCTCCCCATTGATACTGCAGCTCAGGGACCAGCTCTAGAACAACTTCAGCAGCTCGAGAAGGCCAAAGCTGCAAAGGTCAGAAACTGTTTTGTACTGTAAGAAGTTGGGACTGCTGTTCTGCAACGTAACTGTTTCTTGAGCCAATGGAAGACTATTAGCTCTTCAATCTTCAGGCCAATCTGTATGATTTTGATTAGATTTTCATGGAAAGCACCATAAAGAGAATATGGGTTATAGAAACCAGTTATGAAATCCTTGTGGACTGCTGTTTGGAAACCATTGCTGTGGAGGTACTACTGACCTCTAAAGTAGTGGTTGTATTTTTTACACTTGTGATTAAAAACTCTTCACTAGCCACCTCTGTTTTAAAATGGGATCATCATGAGCTGTCATGCCAAACCCTCAGTAGGAGCAGGTAGTTGTTCTCTTAATCCTTGCATCTTTTCATAGAATCATAGAATATGATTTCACCAGAATTGGTTTGGGGAATCGTAAGAGTGCTGTTTGTCAGGGTTGTTTCACACTTACTCTAGTATTAAACTATTTTTGTAAATTTGAACCTGTATGATTCTGTACGTTTCCTGAAACTGACTATTTTATGATGACTGCAAAGCAACTTGCTACTAGCTTCTAAAGTCAGAGGTTACTTTAAGGAGCCGATGTAGAAAGACTGACTAGAGAACTGGTGTTCGTTACAGAACAGAAATTGTCAGAAATTGTTCTAGACTATTTCAGGAATCTGACCCCAGTAGGCAGCCAGCTGGTAGGTAAAGTTACAATTAAGGGAGAGCATCTGTCAGAGGCTTCATCTGTTATGTTGTTACTATAATCTCAGCAGAGTTGCCCTAAGAAATGGTGTAGGAATACGTTACCTGCATCTGAGTATAGTTTTATGTGAATTGTAGCTAGAGCAAGAGAGGAGAGAAGTGGAAATGAGGGCCAAACGAGAGGAAGAGGAGAGGAAAAGGCAGGAGGAGCTTCGGAGGCAACAAGAAGAGCTACTTAGGAGGCAGCAGGAAGATGAGAGGAAACGACGGGAAGAAGAAGAACTGGCCCGCAGGAAGCAAGTGAGTTTCCTCAATGTAGTTAATCTCTAATTAATTTTAACACTTTATAAAACTCACTTTAAGGATCCTGTGGGGTCTAATTAATCTTTGGTAGGTGTGTATGAAGACAGTTCTAATATTTTTCATGTGAGTATATGAAATGATTCTGTTCTTGATTTTAAGTTTAAGAGCCCAAAGTGCGATCTGAGAAATGGGCTTTGATGGTTCACTTCAAGATAGGTTCCTGTTTGTGAGCCGAGAGGCTTTATTCAGTGTGGAATATTCCCTCCAACTTCTTAGTGTCAATACTAGACTTTAGTTAGTTGCCCAGTTATTGTACGTTTAATCTTTATTCACCATTTATGCAGTCTAGTGTTTTGATAAGGGTATGTTCTGGAGTAGACTGGAGCTTGAGCAGCTGTTTCAAATGAATGAAATGTAGAGGGCTATAGTGGAAAAAATGTGATGTAACATTTAGCTTATTTTTTCCCTGTTTTTTTTAACTTAATCATTTATTCAAAAAAATTTACTATGTGGGTTATGTCATAGAGTCTGTCAGCTTTATTTTCTTGAGTTGATATTTGGGAAAGGAAGGGATGTAGTTTGGACAAGCAGATTGGTTAAAATGAATGGCGTGATCTGTGTTGCAGTAGGAGAATGAATGTAGGAGTTGTAGTATGTTCTTAATCTTACAAGAACATGAAATGGAGACATTATTAGCTTGACGTTTCTAGCATTGACTTCTGAATTCTGTATGGAAGAAAGATTAATTGTTCTTTAAGTGTTGTAGGCAGGAAAGACAGTGAAAGTTAAAAGTTTTTACTCTGCATGTGAAGGATAAGGGCAAGCATATTGTTGAGCTTATTTGCTAAGGAGTTAGTCAATAAATGCCCTGTAAAGTAGAACATGAATAATAGGCAAAAGTAATAAATAACTTTGTCCTTTATAATATTTTCTATGTGCTTAGATAAGCAGTTGTAAAGCGCGTTTCCTGGTTTAAGGATCAGACATTTCTGAGGAAGTCTCTAGAATTTAGTTTTATTTGTAAGTTAGTCATAGACCTCACAGTGTTTGGGTTTTGTCACTGAAGATCTCTCTTAATAGGCTGCAGTGTGATATGTAGTTAGCTTTCATAGTATCTTTAAGAATCAAGTCTATAAATAATGGCTCCTTGCTTTAATATATCTACTTTCTGTACAGCAAGTCATTATGGTATAGAGTGGAAAAGCATCCTTTGATGCTCGAGTTCAAGCTTTACTGTAGCAATAATATACTCAAGAGTTTAACTTTTGAGTTAAGTTGCTTTAGATCTGTTTTAATAATAACGAATTTTTCAGTTGATCACCTGGTAACTCAATGTGTTTCATCCATGGTGGCTTCAAAGAAATAGACTTGGGTTGTTTCATGTCAGACTAACAGTTTTGCTACTGTGTATAACTTCTTAGAAATGTCCATTAAATTCCAAAGTGTTTTGTCCACTTTGGATTTGTACAGTAAACAATCTGATTATCCCTTTCTGAGATGTCATGGGAAATAATTATTTACAAGGAGGAAGCAGAATGGGGTTGAAAAGCAGTAACAGCAAGTATCTTAGTTCATTACCAATGGAATAATTGCCACAATGCTTAATTCTGAGCAGTAATGTCTTGAAAAGGTAACAAAAGAGTTTAAGCACTTCTCTGGAAAGAGAAAATAATATTGTATTCTGTATTTTAAAAAAAAAAAACAAAACAAAACTGGTCTGATATTTGAATCTGACTTCTGTACTGGAAGGCATTGTAGAATCAGGGATGAACTGATTTATTAGCATGGATTTATACAGAGGAGATGATGCTTAACAAATTTGATTAACTTCTTTTGAGGAGATGACAGTGAGAGCTGAGAGGGGTGAAGCAGTAGACTTAATCTGCCTGGACTTCAGGAAGGCTTTTGATGTAATACTGCATAAAAGACTAGTATATAAGGTTAGTAAATATGCTGTTGATGGTGAATTCTAAATAAAAAAAAAAAAAAAATAACTAATAGAAATTCAATTCTGTAGGATGAAATGTCATACCAAATGTTGAATCCAGTTCTGTTCATAGTTTTCATCAATTACTTGCACTGTAGAATTGCAAACGGTAATGTCCAGCTTGCGTAGCTCCTGTATTTCTTCTTTGTTTCTGGTCTGATATTTTCTATTTTGTAATGATTGATTGCTTTCAGGAACAAAATTTGAGATTTAATAATTAGCTAATAATTGTTTTCTCTGAATTATATCTTTAATGTTCCCTTTAAAGTACCTGGCTCAAAGATGAGATCCACAAAACTAAAAGATTTGGAAGCCCTAGTAACATAGACAAGCAGAATTGCAGGTGTTACTAACTGCAAAAAATTCTGTAATATTTTATTTAAGAATCCAGAGTCTACTGAAATGAGGCTTGCTACTTCAGGATTTTCTGCAATATTATAGATATTTTAAACAATCTGAAGTTGTCTGTACAGCAAGATATGTGTGCTTGAAAACAATTATTAGAAAAGATGCTGAAGAATATTGGGATTCTCTTGGAGCAGGAAGCCATGAATATGGGAGCAGTAAGAGCCAAAGGAATGAATCTGTTTCCCATACAAGTCAGTGGCAGAAAGCTGGAGAGCTTTGAATGTTTTTGGTCACATGCTCAAACAAAAACATTGAATAATAAGAAGATACAGAAGTAAATATTAAGACAACCTTTTCTATAGCTGTGAAGAGTAGGAAAAAAGAATTACATCAGCCATGTGGTTTCCAGCTTTTCATAACCTTGCAGATTTTTTTCCTCATGTTGGTACAATGCTGTTCATCTTTAGTTCTCTAGGGGAGAGAAGTCTTTTTTTTTTTTTTTTTTTTTTTTTTTTTTTTTTTATTGCTGTCATTCAACAGTGTCTCTCCTGGCATGCCTGAGCAAGAAAGAGATCCCTACAGTTTTATTAATGGCAATTCTAGCCTCGTTTCCCAAAGGGAAAGTAGGGCAGAGATGTCAATGAACTGCTGTCATATAGGAGGACTTGGTGACTTTGTTCATCTCTCTCAGGCACTATGTGTTATGTCAATGACTAGTGCCGAACATCCCCCCAGTCTGGCTGGTGGCTAGGCATCCTGAGCTGAGATCCTGGTGTGTGGTCTCTAGTCAAACAAAACAGACTGGCACACCGCCAGCCTCCTCAGTAGACTTTTCAGCAAAAGAAACAATGAGCAGAAATTTTTCAGCACTTGTGCTGGGGACACTTGATTATTGTGATTGACTGCATGTGTCCAATTAAATTCAGTTACCGGCCCAAGTAACAAAATGGTCTAGGTGTTGTGTGTTGTGCTTGAAGCTTTTGTGAATATGACAAATCAAGGACTTGATTAATGAGAAAATGATTCACAGGCTACTGTTTTATGTCCAGCTAGTGGAAGAAACACTTACAGCACTTACATTTAGCACTAAACCACTTAAGTGATATACAGGAATATGAATTACTTCTTGGCTTGCAGCCAGCAGCTCTTCAGTGCCACAGGTTTGCTTATAAAAAAATGTTCTGTCTACTGGACAGTTACATTGTAGACATCTGAAGTTAGCCACTGTCAGAGAGAAACCTGGTCCAGTTGTTCAGTGAACTGTATTGCAGTTTCTGTGCTGTGTGTATATGAAGGTTTGGTATCAGATTTAGTAAAAGGGTCTTAGATTTCAGAATTAACTTCCTTGATTTACCAGGGTTCAAAATTTATATCCATGCTGCACAATTAGTGTCCCTTCATTCTGTGAATAATGTATTGCTTATAAAAAAACTCGTAAGAGTGTGATTGCACAATACTGATTGTTCAAAAGGAAAACATATTTATGAAAACTTAAAAAAGTTCTTGTCCAAAAAGTAGATCTCTGGGTTGAGCTGGTAGGATAAGTCAAAGTGGAGAGAAGAATAGGAGGAATGAAAAGCAGGGTGGCCTTAACACAGTTGCTGGACTTCAGAGACCAGAAAAGGCAGCAAAAAGCAAGGCTATTTTATGCAAGGGAAAGTCAGAACTAGGGGAAAATTTGCACAGATGCACTCCTGTTTAACAACATACAGGAGGCCAGCAGAAGGCTGGTTGTGCCCTATTCCTTCAAAAAGCAAGTAGCAGAATGGAAAAGTTTCTGTTTATATTGCTCTTCAGAGCAGTAGGAAAGGGTGCTGATGTTTATTTTTGAGTTAATTTTGCTACTTGGAAAGCAAAACATAATTTATTGGAAGCTATTTAAATAATTTAGGGATAGCCCAAAATAAAAGCCCTCAAGAGACCTTTCGTCACCCATGATATTTAAATAGTATAGGAATAGCCCAGTAAAAGACCTTTCATGAAATTCCACATCTCTGGGACTTACAGTGTCCTTAAGTGCACTGAGCTTCTTCAGCTTATTTCTGGTCTGGAGATGTGGTTTGAGTTTTGTAGTGCACTTGAGTAGTCAGTTTTTAGAAACTCCTATAAGTAGGAAAAGCTTCCAACTTAAAGCTGACACCCAAAAAAAGGAATTATTGATCCTTGCACATTAAAATATATATATATGTTCAAGCACAGTTAGTACATACTGGAAAGAGTAGTCTCACCCTTTGTTTTCATTTTCAACACCATTCTTTTTAAAACCAAAGATAGGCAATGATTTCATGTGTTTCTTTTTTTATTAAAATAATTCATTTATGTATGAGATGCACATAGCATCAAAAAACTTGTTAACATGTGGGTCTGTGGTGTTTAATATAGTTGTTTTGGTAGCGCTTAGCTTGGAGCTAAGGAGCTTTTCTTGAGGCTGTTTATCTGGCCAGACCATGTTGTAGTCTGTGTTCTGATGCAGTTCATCAATAAAATGGCATTTATAGATTGACATTTTGTTCCCAACTCCAGGAGGAAGCCCTGAGGCGACAACGAGAGCAGGAAATTGCACTAAGGCGGCAGCGGGAGGAAGAGGAGCGGCAACAACAGGAGGAAGCACTTAGAAGACTGGAAGAGAGAAGAAGAGAAGAGGAGGAAAGACGGCAGCGGGAGGAGTTAATTCGTAAACAGGTGAAAAATGGCAAAAGGGACCTGTTATATTTAATTATGGAGGCTGCCAGAATGAACAAGCTTTGAAACTTGCATCCGTGCCTGAGAGACCATCAGTTTTGGTGGAGGACAAAGTAGACAGTATCAAGTGAATGAAAAATAGGTTCTTTACCTGTATCCTGATTTCAGACAAAATAATCGGAATCCGATCTGCCCTTTGGAAAAGAGATTTGTGTTGAATGAGTGTTTTCCTTCATGTTTGAGCCTTAAGAATGGCTTTGCAGCATGGTATTTCTACTCCTTTCTTCAAAAGAAAGGCAGAGTACAGTACCAGAATAATAATTTGTTTTGATTTGTCACTCTCCGAGCCTTTACTATAGAATTGTTATCTTTAACGTCATCTGAGATGATCAGTTTTGCCAGTCTTTCTGTACTATGCCAAGACTATACCCACTATCAAAGTTTCAGCTCTTTTCTTCCATTTTCTTGTCTTACTATTAACAGGTTTTTTTCCCCTTGGGGTCAGCTTTAGAGGTCCATATTGGAACTTGAGCTTCCAGCCCCCTAATTGATACTGTCACAGTCACTAAATCAAACTAATCTTGAAACACGATTGGCTTCACATTAACTTCCAGGTCCATTTCAGAATTGCCAGTTATTATTTAAAAATTCTTCTTCAGGGCCCTCCCTTATAAGACATTCATCACCACTTCTGTCCTACCACACAGTCATCTCTTTTGTTAGCAGAAGCATCTTTTCCTTTGCAACTCTAGTGTTCAGTAACAACAGTAAACATCACCGTCTTTGTTGTCTGTTTTCTTCTCTCATGTCAACACCTCTTCTCCCTTTATTCCTGTCAAGTTTTATTCCATTGAAAGCATAGCAGTGCTTGACTGTAAGTAGTATAAGCAGATAGAAGCTCAGACTTGAAAGGTGCATAACTCCTAGAAGGAAAGTGGTGTGAAATTAGCTAGTCTGAACTAGGGAGATGTCATTCTCTTCCAAGCCCCTTGGTGGAGCAATGGGAAACTTATAATTTGAGGGGATATAGACTATATTATTGGGCTTTCTTGTCTGAGAAATGTAAAGGTAAATGAACAACCTAAACAGCACAGATTACAGATATAAAGGCCTCTCTCTGTTCTGTCAGGATCTCAATACCACAGAGTAGAATTAATTTAGATTTTCTAAGTCTACTTAGACTTTACTCTTCTTTATGTCCTGGGAAGGAAGAGGAGGCTGCCAAGTGGGCACGTGAAGAGGAGGAAGCTCAACGGCGACTTGAAGAAAGTCGGCTACGCATGGAAGAAGAGGCAGCCAGACAGCGGCTCGAAGAAGAAGAGCGAAAGCGCAAGGAGCTGGAACTCCAGCGCCAGAAAGAAATAATGAGACAGAGGCAGCAGCAGCAGGAGGCTTTACGACGGCTGCAACAACAGCAGCAACAGCAGCAACTTGCACAAATGAAGGTAACGTGTTTCTACAGTTTAACTTCCTCCTTCAGTTCAGTGTAGTAAGTAAAACCACAGCTGGATTCAGGGTTGTCTAGACTAGCTTGAACAGAGCATGGAGGAATGAACTATCCGGAGAGGGAAGAGGGTAGATAGTTGACTTTGAAAGTGATGGGAGAAACAAGAGGAAGGTAAGTTGCAAAACACAAAAGAAAAAGGTTCAGTCAATAGAAGCGTACTGGAAAGGGATTCACAGATGAGTACAGATGTTTATTCTGCTGCAATGAGTAAGGGCCAGTGCAAAGTTTCTAAAGCTTAGAGTTTCTAAAGTTTTTGAAATCAAAATTGATTGCTGTTTTTCAGGCAGTTATGTGTTACCTTATTCTTGATACACTGTGTCTTTGACACTATGATACATCAGAGGGCAATTCAAAGAAACATACAATTTATACTTTGAGTGTACTTTTTAATACTTAATTATACCACTTTATACTTTCCAATGTTTTGTTAAAGTTTAAAGGTGGCCTTCCTTTTCCCCTGTGCTGTGGGCTTATACTGATTTTTCATTATTATATTTCATCAGTATTTTCTAAAATGTTTTGTAATTCCTAATGATGTGGGTTTTTTGGCCCAGCTCCCTTCATCTTCAACATGGGGTCAGCAGTCAAATTCAGGAGCTTGCCAATCCCAGACCACACTGTCGTTGGCAGAAATCCAAAAGTTAGAAGAAGAACGAGAACGGCAGCTTCGAGAAGAGGTAAAAACACTAATAGTGTAACTTGTTAGAGTGGACTCAAGTATGTGACTGCTTAACTGTCAATTAAGTGATTAGAAGGAATAGTGAGGATGAGGGATGTTTTCTTGAAATAGCATAACTCAGGTGAAATCGTATCTTTCAGGCATAGGTTCAATAAGTACTTGTTTGAAGGTTTTCATAGCTTCTTAATATAAATATCGGAGAGGAGGGGAAACTGTACCCTTTTCTTTTAACCCTAGGAGTATAATATGTTCACAAAAAAATATGAAATTATTTCATATCTATACTGTAATTTGTTTGCAGATATGCACAAGACCAGGGCATTTTAAGGGGCAGGGGGGCAAGCAGTGGTAGGAGAGAAAGTATTCCTCCAAGACCCTAAATGCTTAGCTGGCTGCAATCATGATTAGCCAAACTTATTCTGTCCTAGGCTAATGAGCAATTTGTATTTACTAGTTACTTAGTGTCTCCCTTTTTGGAGGAACTGTAACGGCTCAAAAAATAATAGGTCAGCCAGACTCCTCCAGAAGAGAGAGAAATCACTTTAAAACCAGTTTCCCAGCTAGAATTTTGAATAGTAATGATCTTCTGAAAGTACCCACAAGCACTTTTGTCTTGCATGCAACAGCAAAGGCGTCAGCAGCGTGAACTAATGAAGGCCCTCCAGCAACAGCAGCAGCAACAGCAGCAAAAATTGTCAGGCTGGGGTAATGTCACCAAACCAACAGGCACCACCAAGTCCCTGCTGGAGATACAGCAGGAGGAGGCAAGGCAGATGCAGAAACAGCAGCAACAGCAGCACCAGCAGCCAAACAGAGTCAGAAATACTACGGTATGTACAGTATTATCTAATCAGTATGCAGAGGGAAACAGTACATGACAGTTCTCTGTGTCTGTTCATTACTGTTCTGCCAGATCTGGTGCTAATAACCAGGATCTCTTTGTTATGTTTCAACAGCACTCTAACCTGCACACCAGCATTGGGAATTCAGTGTGGGGCTCCCTAAACACTAATCCCAGCAACCAGTGGGCATCTGACCTAGTCAGTAGCATCTGGAGTAATGCTGATACCAAAAACTCAAACATGGGTTTCTGGGATGATGCAGTGAAGGAAGTGGGACCTCGTAACTCGACCAATAAAAACAAAAGCAATGCCAGCCTCAGGTAGGAATTGGGGAAGGAGCTTTTGCAAAGAAAGGCTACCACTCGTGAGATGATCACTTAGCAGTTATAACATATTCATGTGTTTTCCTTTTTTTCTGTGTCACTCAGGATCTGTTTTTTGACAACAAAAATAGCTAATAGGTGACCATTCACAATTTATTTTGTCATCTACCTGGAAAATTAGTTGCTGCTTAAACAGTGTTTGCATCTTGTAAACTAGTGAGTCTTGTAACACTGTACTGTATACTATACTGTTGATAAGTCTGGTAATTTATAATTTATTATATGTGTTTTCTTTATCTCAGTAAATCTGTAGGTATTACAAGTAGACAAAACAAGAAGGTGGAAGAAGAGGAGAAGCTGTTGAAATTGTTCCAGGGGGTTAATAAAGCCCAGGATGGATTCACTCAGTGGTGTGAACAGATGCTTCATGCACTCAACACAGCCAACAACTTAGATGGTAAGAGGTGGGGAGGAATGTAAATGATCCACTGTGAGAAACAATATCCAGTTTGTTTCCTGACCAGATAGTTCTGAGGGAAAGTAATGACATCAAAGTAATGTTTTTAATGCAGTCAGCAAAATGGCATCATTAAATAGTGGTCCGAAGAACCGGCTGCATCATCTCTTCTCCATGGTTTTTGTTGGGCTAACTATAGCAAATCAGGGAGGATTGGAAATAGTTTTAAAGTCTGCCACCCAGAGCTCTGCTGAGGATTTTTGGTGGTCATGGAAGCATTATCAGGCAGATGGATGAGGATCCAGTTCACTTTAGTGCAGGCCAGGTTATCATATGCCCCTGTGAAAAGCATTTTTTCGTGTGAAACTGGTTGTTTTTTACTAATTCTGCTGGAGGGCACATAGAGGAACTCCCAGTCCAAGATCACAAACTGACACCACCTTGTAGCAAAACACTGCAGGCTTCCTACTGCCTCCAGTGTGGACCTGTGCAAATCCTTGTGCTCCAGCATCTGCACACTGCAAAGTTGTGGTTCTGTGGGACCCCCTTGAACATGAGTGAGGAACCAGTGTTGCCCCAAGAGCCAGGATTACACCTTGCACAACTGCAGTGCCACAGCTTCCCTCCTCTTAGAGGAGAGATACTAGAAGTAACTTGTTGGCCCCATCTGTGATATGCTAACTAGCTGCCTCTGGTGTCTGAGGAGAGGCCATGGCTCTGCAGTGCCATCGTGGGTCATGCATCCACAGTGAGCTTCTGTGCTTCCAAGGGTACTTTGTGCCACAGGTGGCAGCCTGTTGTCCTGGTGTCTTCGTGGCTTGTGATTTGCTTTGCCCTTCTCCATGTTAAAAAATTCAATGCAACAAAGGTATTCTAAAGAAAAGAAGATGGTAAAGAAGGCTTGCAAGTGAGCCAGCTGTTGAACTTCAGGTGCTTGTAGGTCAGGTCAGCCACTGTGGAGTGTGATCTGTTGTGCTTCAGCCACAAAGAGACTGTACTGATGACAGCTCTGAGGCGAGTATTTTCCATTTGGGCCTGGCATTAAATTTGAGCTTTAAAGCTGGCAGTGGCTAAAGCTGATGGGCTAACATACCCTTAGGATTGTCGGTTTATTTTTCCTTCTCATCATATTAGCCGGCTTTCTTATCCTTGACTTGACTGTAGAATAGATGAAGCATTGCATCATAGGGCTTTACTGTAGGGAACTTAAAAGGGCAAGCTGTTTGCCATGGCTACTAGATTAGCAAATATTTGAAACAGAAATCCAAAGTTTGTGCTTATTGCATGCATCAATGTGTTTATTCATGCATCAACATGCATTCCCTCATGGTCTGCCTTCTTCTTGCAGTTCCCACGTTTGTTTCTTTCCTGAAGGAAGTGGAGTCTCCCTATGAGGTCCATGATTACATCAGAGCCTATCTTGGAGATACTCCTGAGGCCAAGGAGTTTGCCAAGCAATTTCTTGAGCGCCGTGCCAAACAGAAAGCCAGTCAGCAACGGCAACAGCAGCAGCAACAGGTAAATCTTACTTGCTACGGTCCTTAGGAGTGTATAGAGACTATAGTTGAGTCTGAAGAGTCTGCATTTCTGCTGGATTGATAGGAGGATGAGCAGGATTTTACAGGTCATGTGAAATGCAGAGAGTAAAACAGATTTCAAATACTTACTGCAGAATCAAGTTTCCTTTATAACTAACACTTGAGACCAACTGTAGATCAAATAGTGTCTTAGTATGCTGATTGAGGATATGCTTTAGAAAGATGAGGTAGATGTGTTGGATGATGCATCAGTGGCTAGTGCTGCCACACGTGATGTAGAAAGTGCTTTGGGCTCTCTGAATGTTTTCAGTATAAATAACCAAACTTAATTGCACCATATAATCTTGTACTTTGTTTTCTAGGATTCAGTGTGGGGGATGAACCACAGTTCACTACATTCAGTCTTTCAGACCAATCAGAGCAACAACCAGCAATCCAATTTTGAGGCTGTGCAGAGTGGGAAGAAAAAGAAGAAACAGAAAATGGTTCGTGCAGATCCCAGCTTGTTAGGTCAGTTTTAATTTTTAGAAATTAATGTTTAATTTGGGAAAAGCCTTGTGGAGTGTAGAATTCTTGTTAACCTTAAATGGGAATATTGAATTTGAGCAGAAAAGGTAGTTGTTAAAGCATCTTTAGAATTGTTTCAGTATTATTATTTAATAATTTTAAAAATTCTATATCAGTTTCATGGAAAATTTTTGTCGAACTTTCCCTCATGAAAAGGCCTCTTCAATACCTTGGTTATTACCTGGAAACCTTTAAGTAGTTCAGGGATGTCAGTTAAACTGCCTTTCCTCTTTTGAGTTGACCTATGCCTGTTTTGTTTAATTAATGCTAATTCATTCTTTTAAGAAAAGCACATTTTCTGTTTCTTCATGAGGAACAGCTTCTTGAGGCTTGCCTTTATTCCTTCCTACCTTTTTACATGAGCTAACCACCCTAGTCAGAAAAGATGGCAAAGATCTTACGGGGGAAAAAAATGTCAAAGTGGTCACAAGTTTTCAGTTGGAGGCAGTGGAGATGTGACATCATTAGTAGTCCTTTTTTTTCCTCCCCTGCCCCCCCGTCTTAATTTTTGTGTGAGGATGGTAGTTAACCAGCCCCTATAGCATTGATGGAAAGGTTTCTTTAAAGTGGCCTTTGAGATACAAGGGCATTGTGTAAGTACATGAGTAGTGAGCATTGTGGGATGTAATGCATTGCTGTAGTATTCTTGTAGAATAAATGTGTCCATATTCGTGCTCTGTGTGATAAAAAAGAAACTAGGGCACCACACTGGGCTAGTATTTGTTGTGCTGGTGCTACTTAGCTCATACTTGTATAAAGCAGCCTGGTGTTAACCACCTGGAAGTCACTGCTTTTTTAAGGCTCTAACAGAGCCCTGCCTTTGTTTTTTATCTTCTCTTTTTGTTCTTAAAAAAATCAATACTCTTCAATTAAATCAGTGATTTCTGCATTGAAGTATACTGAACTCTTCAGTGTAATCCTGACTTATGCTACCCCTAGATGCCAATCCAGCAAGTCTGATCTGGGTCTTCAGTTGAATAATTTAAAAACCTGCTCATGTAATGTGAAGAAGAAATCACTAAATACAATTAAGAAGTTGCAACTGTAAGAGAACTAGCACATGCAGCTTCTTAAAAATCAGTACGCTCCATTACAAAATAATTCCAAAACCTTTTAGGTTATGTACTGCCACGAGAGGGAGCCAGAACAATTTTCTTAAACCTGCTGAACAGAGCACTTTTTATCTGTTGAAGATAATGGCTGTGAAAAGCAGTTTGTTTTCTAGCACAGAGCAAGCCTACATAGCAGTCTCAAGACAACAAAATGTCAGGTTTGTGTTTAATAGCCTTACACAGTAAAACTTTCCTTTTTCTCATACTCCATATGGGGTTGGTACAACCATAAAAATTGGATTTTCAGTAGGAAAGTTGCATATGATATTGGATTTTTTCCTTGTACAAAATATTTTTGCTTTTTCTCACACTTTTCTCACATGCATCATGTCCTCAGCACTTACAGTTAAAACGTTGGGTAGAAGTTTAGGCGCACCTTGAGCCATCTGCATAGCCCTGTATAACTTTGTACATTTTCATGTTGTACTCCTGATATAGAAGATTGTAAAAAAGCGTGGAAATATATGGAATTGCCACTAGATTTCATAGGTACATGTATTTAGACTTTAAAGTAAGGGGTAGAATTGCTCACACCCCCTGAAGTGTTGAGCATGATTCCACACGTGGATTCTGAGTTCACAAAATGTGTATTTCTGCCTCTTGGACCATGTAAGTACAGTGTTGACAGGCACTTCCAAGTACCAGTTGACTCAAATGTGCTCCCTTCCAAGACATTGCTGAGCCGCATCGCCACTGTGCCTAGATGTGCCTCATACTAGCTCTGCAGATGACATCTTTTAAATGACAGTTGAAACCAGTCTTCTGCTAATCTGTTTTTAAAGACCAAGTGATACTTACCTAAATATACAATTGATTATCTTTGATTTATTAAGGAAAAAACCAAACAGTCTGGGTAATTATATCTCTAGTCTTACTGAATTTCCCCCTGAGTTTTCATTTGATATGTATTATTCACTTTATCTTACACATGCTACTGCATGTAACAGATGTATTGCATCAAATACAATATACCACATCCAGATTTTTAACACAAGTCCTTTTTGGTTTACAGGGTTTTCAGTGAATGCCTCATCAGAGCGGCTCAATATGGGAGAAATAGAGACTTTGGAAGACTACTGAGCATGTGCAAATCAACTGGCTTTTCCTGCATCTGTTAACCATGGATTCTCCGTTTTGGACACAGTACTCTCCACCACGTGTTCTTCTTCGCCTCGCAGTGAATCACAGAATCAATCATCTCAGGCTGCTTCCTCTAGCCCCAGCAAACCCTTTCTGCCCAGGACTGCACAGGCATTGTTCCTGCTGTCAGCCTAGAGTCAAGTGGACTTTGTTCAGAGTCCTGGGAGGGTGGGAGGTAGGATTCATTCACAACAAGGCTGATTTGGGCAGCAAGCTTTCACTGTGCTGTGATTTCTTCTGCTGACATACCTGGGAAAAAAAATCAATTGGGATTCTGCAAACCATTGCTTCCCTCTCCTGGTTACTCTTAACCACATCCAACACGTGCAGTCGTGGAGAGAGAGAGAGTTTGTGGTTAACAGATGTTGGTCAAAACCAAAATGCCACACAGATACTGACTTCCGCGCTCCATCAGGGCAAGAGGTGCTCTCCCAAGCCAGGAGTTGCATTCATAAGCTAACCTTAAACTGGCAACAGCAGGAGAGGGGCGGTGGCGGGCGCAGTTTAGCTTGGGTTGGTTTGAAGTTGCACACCCCCTGCCAGCCCTTCTCAGCACATTATTTTTGGAGGGAAAGCTCGAGTCTGTCTTCATTAGGTGGTGATGCTGAAGCTGGTGGAGTTCCCTGTCGGTGTACGCCAGCCTTCCTGGACAAGTGGGGACTTCTACTCTGGGGAAAAAAGGGGGGTGGCATCTCTTCGTTCAGGTTGAATTTATCCCTTAAATGCTACCTTCGGAGGGTTAGGACCAGTTTATTTTGAGCTCTTTTCCTGCAAATTTGTCTCGTTTAAGAGACAGTAGGATCTTTACCATGTGGATCTTTAGTCTTTGGCGAGGGCGAACACTGGCTTTCAGATATATACCCCAGCAGTCTTAGCTAGTTGTCATTTCAAGCAGTGCTTAGGTTAACGAGCAGAGATGCCCTTTTGTCGTGAAGAGAGACTGTGGAGGGCGAAGCTATGTGCAATGACGGCCCTGCTTATCTTCTACACCTTAAACTACTTCACACACCTTCACGGGGATCCATAAAGTTTAAGTATTTATGGAATCATAACCTTCCTCTCTCACCGAAAGATTAACACCACCTTCCCTTCTCCACCCACCCATATGCACACACCACAAAAGAAACAAAACGAAAACTGCCAAATGCACTTAGTTTCAACCCCCTGGTCCCATCTCCCATTCCCAGAGGGCTATAACCTGCAAAGGGAGATATGCTACAGTTTTGGTGGAGTTATATAAAGTTGTCTGTCTTTCTGTCATCACTGCCTAAAGAAAACAGTTCGAGTTGCTCAAGAGCAGTTTGGCTTTGGATTTTATTTTGTTTGGTTTATTCATTTTTTGGGGTCACCTTCCCCTCCTCCTCCTCTCTCTTCCCCCTGCCCCCAAACATGTACAGTAACTATACAGAGACTGCTGCAGACTTGTATATAGTTTTTGGATCCAATAGCATGGAGAGACTTGGAACTGTTGCAAATCTGGTCTCCCTGTCTCCTTTGCTTTGTAAATTCATAAAAGGGGGAAGAGGGGTAGTTAAAATGTTTACAAAACTTTAAACTCCCTCTGAACTTTTGCCAGTGTGGGGGGGGGAAAGAGAGAACTTAAATAAAACCTGGTTGTATTATATCTGAGAGAAAACTTCCTGCTTGCTTTTGTTGAAGCCGAGTTTTGAGATAATTCCTGGTGCTAAAACTGACCCAAAACTCAAGTCTCATCAGTTTTCATCAAGAAACAACAAGCAAATACACAGGATGTGGAACAACAACTGCTGCTTTATTTCTTCCCTGGTGAGGAATACCGGTGGGTTTTTTCTACTTGATAATTTTAGAGTTCAGATAAACACCAGTAAGTTGAGATTGGAAAATTCTGACAAGAAAGCTTTAATTTTCCCCCCCTCTCTGCACAGAAACATGTGCATTCACGCTTATGTTGTTTATGCAGGAGAGATCAAGCCACGGCCGGTTTTCTGTTACTACAAACACTTGGCCATGGRGCCTTTTTTTGCCAGTTGGTAACCACCCCGCCCACTCCAGTTCCCTTCCCTAAATGAGAGGTTTTGTTTCTCCCCTCAGCGTAAAGTCCACATGGACACCTTGTAGGCTTCCCTTTTTTAGACAAAATCTTATTTTCCTGTTTTTCTACTTGCTGCTTATTTTTGTGTGGAAAATCCCAGTAAAAGTTGATGATAAATGCCCTTCTGCCATTCACATGATCACAAAGAATATGAAGTCAGTAAAGAACTAGCTACAGTAGCTTTGCATTATGTTAGCTGATGTCTTGGAGAGAACAGTACATGTTTAGGCTGATAATTTGACTTTGTTTTAATATCTTTTTTTTTTTGGTGTATAACGTGTCTGGTTTGTAAGTACTTTCTATTTTTTAATGGTATGATCTAATTTCTACAAGCTAATTTTGGACTACTCTATACTGTGTAACAAATAACAAAAGCCTGTTAATTTCCAGCTCAGCTGGGGAGCAGGAAAGGAACAATTTGCCAATTGCTAAATGAAAATGCAGAAATGCAAGCAGGGAAAATGTGCAATAATTTGTTGAACCTCAAGGACCTTCCTTGGCTTCTGAGAATTTGTAGATAATGGACCAGTGGGGAAGATCTTGCTCGTAATATTTTAATATTCTGGCTTCTGTATTTAGTACAAAGGTAAGATGCTGGCATGTTCAGATTGTATGCTCAGGTGACTGCCCTGTCACCTTCTGTGACAAACAGGGCCTGTTTCTGTAGCGAAGGTCACTTGGATCAGTAGGGGCAGGAAAAATAGGAGCGGGAAAAATAGGAGCTACAGCTTTGTGTCTGCTGGTGGATATATATTTATGCACTTCCAGCTCCTTTTCAGACAGAACGTGAACCTGGAAGGCTAATGGGGCTTTGATCCAAGTTTGACAGATGATTTTGAATTTGATGCTAGAGATGTCTGAGGTTTCTTTTGAGCACATTTCACCAGGTTACTTCCTAACTTCTCATTTCGCTGCAGGGACAGTACTCAGTCCTCTCTGGTTTTCTTGCTTCCCCTCACAGCCAGGCACTTTTGCGAAGAACTGCAGCAAGCAGAATGATGTAAAAGGACACCTGAACTGTATCTGGCTGCCTGTCAGAGAAAGCCAAAAAGCAAAGAGATCTCTTAGCAGAAAAATCTGAATCTGAAATTTAAGACAAAACTACTCATGTCATATTTTCAGAGCATAAAGCACTGACATTGGGGGCGTTTATGTACTTTATTACATCTTTTTCTGAACGGAAACCGTGAATTATTTCATCCTTATATCAAGTTAAAAAAAATCCTAATGAAATTCTTCTGTCCTCTGACAACAAGCTGGAGTGTTCCCCTTTTTATACACTTCATCTTTTCCTAACTCTATCGGTGCAAATGTGATTTGAAACAAACCTCAGTTTTCTCTGCTGCGACCTTTTCACGAGCCCACTTGGAGGGGAGGGACAGAGTGGCAGAGGGTTGCAGGAGGAGGTGATAGTGTCTGTGCAGTTCAGATCCAAGGAGGATGCTGGCCTTGCCTTACAAAGGCGAGTCTCCTGGAAGACCTACCAGATTTTAACAGGCAGTTCTGCCAGCAGAGACCACACACGGCTCCTAGTCCACCTCTGTAAGTATTACAGCCAGAAAACAAGGATGCCACGGAGCCACTCTGGCTCTGTTTCAGAGCATTTTAGCCTCAAAAGATTGAGGCCCTTGTTCTTTCGCTGTGCCCACCCTGGAAAGACCACCACTGCCCTGCACACTGAGCAGAGAGCAAAGCCCTCGAGCAGTCTGCTTGGTTTCGGGGTTAGCTGCCCCAATGGCTCCTGTGTTATTTCCCATGCCGCGGGATGGCCGGCTGGAGGGGAAGGCATTCCAGGAGCATCCCTGTGTCCTCTGGGAAGGGCTCACCAACAACTGCTTTGTGTGTGTGCCGGCCTGGCAGGGTGACGGATGCCTAACGGCTCGGCTGCCTATGGGGTTTTAGGCACAATTTTGAGAGGGTGGAGCTGCCTTCAGGAAGAGGTGTGCTCTAGAAGTCAGAGAGAGAGAGAGAGAGAGTGTCTCTGCTGGGCTTTGCACTCTCTCTGTCCACTTGTTATTGTGAAGGAAACTTTTTTTAACCTGACTGGACAAAGTTTTTATTATACCAGTGAAATTTCCAAGTTGTTTCATACTTTGAAGAGTTTTAAGAATTCCTGCCGACACTTTTCCTGAGGGAAGCCATGCCCTACCACAGAGTCCTTCGCCTGGTCCTGCTAATGCTGTGTGGCATCCTGGTCCCTGCTGTGCTGACAGGTGAGCTTTGTTTGCATTTAAAGCCCAAAAGCATGGGACGTCTTTTACTAACCTGCCTCTCTCTCCTTGTATACCTCCTCTCCCTCCCCTAAAAAAGTCCATAAGTTTTTATTGAATTATAATTGATTAATGGAAACTAGCTTTGGAATCAGTGGCTGGTGGTGAGTACGAATATATTCTCCATCCTGACACCATGTTTCTGTTGGGGAAAATAGAGAAAATCCTTTGTCATTTCTCCGAAGCTGAACAGCAGTAGCGCCTCCGTGAGCATTAGTGACAGTAGATCAGTAGACACATCAGTCAACAGTACATGGGAAGCTCTCAGCAGCTAATGGGACAGGCTATCTGTCAGCTTTTAATGGTAGGAAGAAGTTACAATCTTGAAAAGAAACATTTTTCTCTGGCTAAAGCACGTGTGCCAATTTCTGGTTCCTTATGTGCTTTCTGCTACAGCAGAGCGTTTCACCACAGCTGCTGTAAGTAGAAATACGAAAGTGTCTTTAGCTTAGTCAAAAACCTTTAGCTTAGTCAAAAGCTGAGGTGTGCATCTAAACTGAGTTTCTGTCTAGAGCTGGGTATACCAAGGCAAGCGACAGCACTGGGAAGGTATGTGGCTGCAACTCACGTTCAGCGAGGTGATGGGAAAGGTTAGTGTGAATCACCTGTTCTGTGAGGCGCTATTTTTTAAGGAGGTGGTTAGTAATTTCAGCCTTATCTGCTCCTGCTTTCAGCACAGCTATGCAGGCTGAGGGGAACCGAGGGCACAGTCAACCTCAAAGGCTGCCCAGTCTGAGATGGGTTTTACAAATGAGGGAAAACTGGCTTCCAGACTGACTCCATAGATGGGCTCTGAGCATATGGGTGGAAACTCCTATGGGGAACTGCTTTGCTCAAAGCCTCTTTCTTTAGGTGCAGGTGAGGCTGTGAAGGGATGGCTCAGGCCAAGATAACAGGCAAGAGCACAGTGCTTGTTTTCCTAAATTCTTGTCCTGCCTTCCAAGACCTGGAGCAAGGCTGGATCGCAGTTCCCTCCCAGTTTGTTCTGAGCATCTTGCCTAGCAGGGAGATCCTGGCCAGCCTTCTATTCTATTCTAAACTATTTCTTTTTAAAGGAGCTTTCATATGGGTAGGGGAATTTATCGCTGTGTCTAGCTGGAACATCTGCGGGTGCAAGAATAGAATTGCTGTAGCTGGTATTTCCTCCACAGATCCTCCCCTTGTAGGACACCTTGCTGGGAAACCTTTAAAGTAACTAAGAAACGAGCACTAAAAAGTGGATGTTTTCCTTCTCAAACCCTGAGCTTTGATTTTTGTATAGTGGAACATTAATCACTTAAGCACAGTTTCAGTTTGTCGCTTGCTCATGCTCCCAGAAGCAGTGGCAGTGCCCTACCCCAAAACCAGGTAAGGTCTTTTCTTAGCTGTTACAGTCTGTTTCACTCTGCAGAAATTGATTCATTTCCAGTGAAACTTTGATCTGCTTCCTCTCTCRGTTAGGATTTCTTCTACACTATTCTAAGTTTCCAGTATTCGGTGTGTATTTGCTCTGTGTCCTGCCTTGCCAGCTTTCTTGCTTGTGTTCTTGCTCTCGGCTTTGCAGCAATGGTTTGTACTGAACTGTCGCTGCCTCCCTGTGTCACTTTGCTCCTGTAAAATACCCCAAGTTCGCTTGATTCCTTTACTGGGTGAGTTATGCTCATGCAATGAGGCCGGTAGCTCTTGAAGAGCTTTGTACTGATGAATGCAATATTCAGATCCTGGGGTGTAGGAGAGACTCCATGCTTTCTCTCAGTCACGTTTTAGAGGGGCTTGAGCCCTCTTAAGTTTGTTCTTCTCTGCTACCTCAAAGCCAGGCATCAGGGAACCAGCCTGTATGGTAAGCCATCCCAGGAGCAGAATGATTTTCTGCTGCATTAGGAGTGGAGAGGTACCTATCCCCAATACAGGGGCTTTTAGTGCACAGTGGAATTTTTTCTGCTTTTCACCCCATTAGAAAAGGAAAGTTCCTGCCTTGTGCAGACAAAGAAGGGAAGGGCACACAGACAGCCCTCTGGTCTCCATGCATACACATGCAGCCCTGCCTTTCTGTAAACAAGTTTATTTAACGTTCATCAGAACCGCAACGCTCCGCGCTGCTCCACACTCAAGCTCCCGGCTCTCGCACATCACAGGCTGCCCTTTGTGCTCCCTATGAAGGCCTCTTTTCATCCCTGCCCTGGCCCTGTGCCTGCCGTGGCTACCTGGGGCTGGACAGCTCATTGCTGGCCTCAGAGTTCACCCAGCCCCTGCCCTCCCGTCTCAGCACCTCGTACTTTCCGTAGCAAAGCCCTCCACGGTAAGCAGAAGCGGAGTCTACCTCGGACAGGGCTGCAGGTGATGCCGGCCATGCAGACCCGAGGTCCGGAATGAGTCTTCTCTTCCTCGTTGGATTTAATTTTATCTCAGCAGTGATTCAGAGCTACCTAGTACCAAAACCCTTGGCTAAGTTCTCAGGAGTTCAGGGAGACGTGAAGGATCTCAGTGGCAGTTAAGGTTCCCATCTGGGTGTAGCAGTCAGAGCACTTCTGGGGTATCGGTGGGTCATGTACCTTGATCTGGCTTCTTGCCCAGCCAGTCTGGTTTCCTGGATGGTGTGGTCAGGGCTCTGCGACTGGAGAAAGTGTGGATTTCTCCTCCGAGGTACTGAGCTCTTTCCAATATCCCATTTGTCAGAAATGGGGAAACAACTGAGTCTTTAACCCTCTTTGTCCACATCATCTTGGTGCAACAGGAAACAGAGCCAGTTCAAGGACTTTCTGCGTACCCAAATCCTCTCCGCTTCCACTTTTTCCAAACCCAAGTGGCACTTAAGCCTAGAGCACAGGAGGATTGTGAAGAGCTCATCTTTATTTTTTTCCTATTGGCAAAACTAGTTTCAATTCATACAATGAGTTCAGAGCTCCAAGTGAAGTGGAAGTTAGTAAAAAGTCTTTGCAAGGCCTTGGCTTCTGAATCTTGTATATATTTGGTATCTAAACTCTGATGTGGGCTCATGAATTTCCTTGTTTTGAGCTAATGTGGAAATATGTTATACTGCAGTAGCACATCAGAATGCGTATGGGGGGAAAAAATCATCAGAGCAGATGTGCTAAAGGAAAACGTACAGGAGAAAACCCTGTCCAAGGACATTTTTCTGTAGCAACTCGTGTGTCTTCATTCTCAACAATAGGAGAATAAAAGATTATTAGGAAGTTTTTAAAGTTCAAGTACTAGAATGTGAGAAGTAGTAAATAGGTTTTGTCAGGCAAATTTCTTAAAAAGATGCAGTTGTTCCAACAGGTCTGTCCAGACTTACAGTCTTTGTAGACCATTACTCAACCTTGCTCTGCACCAGCACTCCTTATAAATTACTTACACTGGTATCAGCTCCTGACTAAGGTTACTGGGTTGCAGGTGGAGAGTGTGCTCCAGAAAGCAGCAGGTAACCTTAACCATTTCCCCCTCCTTGTAATGGATGTAATGTGAAGACACAAAAGCTTGTGGAATAAAAGGAATAAAAGCCCCCAAGTTCTGAAAAGGATGCGAGCAGCGGAGTTGGATGCCATTAAGTTGATCTGTGAACTGTTGTGACTGAAGAAACTGTGTGCGATGCTCAGGTTACAGCGGGTGCCCTTGCCTCTTTCCCGGGACCACCAAGCATCTGTGTCCTATTGAGGCACTCATTTCTGTCACTGTAAGCATAAACTTGTTACCCAATGGAGGAGGAAAGTCTCATTGTCATCTCCTATTGACAGGCTGTGAGGATGATGAGATGCTGAAACTAGCTTGGGCGAGGAAGAGTATTGGTCACTGGTGGCTGATCTCCAGGGATGAAGATGTTAGGTGGCCACATCTGCCTGCCTTGAGGTCTTGCAGTCTGCCTGTGGGGAGGTTCTGGTTGTTTGGGGGTATCTTGAAGGATCCGTCAGATTTGATAGGCTTCCTCAAGAGCTGTCACTTGTGGAGACCTTTCCAGTCTTTCAGCCACTGAGTATCTGGGGTATGGGCTACCATGTCACTGTGCTGGCAGCTCACCCTACCTCCTTCTCACTGAGCATGGACATAGCAGTTTCATCAAGTTGCCTTTGGCGTCATCCCTTCTAGATCTCACTGAAGTCCTGGTGGGTCCCTGCATCATTCAGAAAACTCATGGTGTATTTCTTCATAGTGTAGTAACTCAGATATTTTCTTCCCTTTTCCTGGCCTCAGTTGTAACTAAGCTGTGCTGGAGAGAGGGAGAATACACAGTGCAGTATAGCTATTTCTCTGAAATAGGGCAATTTGTAGTGTCAACATATGGGAAGGAAGAGGTGCCATCTTCCACCTGGCCTGTTGCAAAACACTGAAATACTTTTAGTCCATTTTTTCCGAGTTCCATCTTTGCCCTGTAAAATCCCAATAACTAAGATTATTCTGTATCTCTCTCTTAAGTGCTCCCAAGCTGTGTTTTTACCAAGTGGATTTCACTGGTAGTCTGTGGAGCAACAGTTGCCCTCAGTCTCTGCTCCAGTGCTGAGACAGGGTTAATGCTGGGGGAGAGCTTGTTTGTGCCATGGGGTCAAGGTTTCTCTCCCTTCAGAGCACCCAGCACTGCGGCATGAAGCCTCGGCAGTGGTGGGCTTACTCAAGTGTGTCAGCAGCCTGGTAGCCCCTCCGTGTGCCCGCTTGCTGCCCCTGCTGAGTCGCTCCAGGGCAAACAAACCATGCGAGTGCACCAGGTGGGTTTTCCTAGAGACAGGACTGATCCTAAGACTGATGCCAGCACAGCTAATGCATGGTGCTCTCACCCAGATGTTAAACTGGTCTTGTGGTGGATGATGTGTTTTGAGTGTGTTTCTTGGTAGTTCTTTATTTCCACAAAGTTCTTGGGAGAACAGGAAAACCACATGCTACCTTGCGTTTGATATTTGGTTTCCAACCCTCGATTGCACCCCCTCACTTGAGATTGCAAAGCGTTTGGGTTTTTTGCACAAGTAAAAAATGCTGTGCCCTGCCCCAAGGCCATGGAGGTCCTGTGTAACTTGCCCTTTCCCTGTGAAAGGCTGCCGCCAGGTCTGGAGCTGTCACTCGGAGGCATTCATTCAGGCACACAGACTGTGTCCTCCTCATTGCACTCAGGACGACAGTAACCATGCAGGTGGGCAGGCCTGGCTGCTCTGGTGCTTCTTCTCTTGTAGATCATATTTAGAGTCCCGGTCTCCTCGTGCACAGAGAAACTGAGCCCAGGAGGGAGAGGGACTTGTGGTGGTCACACAAAACGTCGGCAGCAGAGCAGAGAACTGAACCTCCTTAATCAGGTCCCACGCCTGTACTTAGAGCCTGTCCAGTCAGAGCGTATCGAACAGGCGACTGTAAGAGGCCCTCATGTCTCACCTGGAGACATGTGAGACCTTATTAATTGTGTGTATTGGTTTTTGGCACCTAATACAAGCTCTGTCCTTCCCCCTCACCTTTCTTGCTTTTACCAGAGGACTGAAATGGGAGTGTGGCATTTAATGCTGCTCTGTTAGAGATCTGCTGCTCTCAGCTGATGCTCACTGCGACTGTCAGGGTACTGCGGAGGGGAGCAGGCATGACTTCTCCAGTTGTTAAAGAAACCYGCTGGATGTGTGGTGATAGTTGGATGGGTGGTTGGGCTTCTCAAATGGGCAGGAATGAGGCATATGAGGACACAAGCTGTTAGTTTAGGAGGGAAAATCAAAGGCAAGTCTTGGAAAGAAAAGTGCTGGTTACAAACAGGCGCTCTCCCAGGCTGCAGCAGTTTGCTCTGGAGAGACCTGCCTGCTGGCAGCTTTCTCTGGGGATGGTGCTTGTGTTTGTTTTTGTGTTCCCCCACCCCGTGTGCCTGCTGCAGGGCTCTCGGCATCTGCTCTAGCAGCGTTGAGGTGCAGGAACTGAAGAGAAGACCCAGCAGTAAGCCCTGGCTCTTGGTGATGTTCAAATGCAGGTATTTCACTTTATGCGTGTGCATGACTGCTGCTGCTTCTGAGCTGACAATTTCTGTTAGTGAGGCACTAGACCCGACTGAAAGGAGTTGTGTTTTCCTTGGTTGAAGCGCCGTTAAGGTAAAACCGCAAGAACTTGGGACAGAAGATGCATGTTTAGCACACTCTGCCCTTTCTGTGAGGGTGAACTGAAAGCATGTTTTAATCAGATGAGGGGAATTAACAAAATACATATCCAGAAGCCATCCAGGACTCTATCCAGGTCTTAAAAATCACTAAGATCATAAACAAATTAAACCGTTTCCTCTTTACTTGGCTATCAAAAATAAGCTCTGTGCCCTGCTTAAATTGAGCTGCAATAAATTTTTCAGGAATTAGGTGCACCGGGGACAGGAGAGACTTTCCACGACCTGGTTAGAAAAAGAGCCTTTGCACTGCGGTTGAAAGGGGTAGTGCTCCCTCCTCATCCCTTTGAGAACAGGGAGTTGGGAAGACCCTGTCCAGGCCCTACAGCCTCCCTGGATGGTGCCTGCATCTGTTATAGATGATCTGAGCCAACGCCTTTCCCCCAGTCAGATGCGAGGGGTACACCCAGCTCTTTTGGCTTTGGAGAGAAAAACATTCTAGGGAAATGCAACAATGATGTCCTCCCAGCGTGGTGTTCTCTTGCCAGTTGGGAACGGCTGCAGTGTTGGTGCTGGCCCTGGTGGTGTTGACGCAGTCAGGAAGGTCGTAGCTGGAGTGTAGCTCTTCCGTGTGGAGTTTTTCCACTTGCCAAAGCAGCCTGGAACAGGGGCTTCAAAAGCTTTACGTATGTTTGGTCTGTGCCTAAACCAACAGGTTCCTAATGCCACTGTTGCTAACTAAATAGCCCCAGCTCTGCTCGGGTCCTTTCCCTGTTGTTTTAACTACATTTACCCACTCAATTCTGTATTTCCTCCTGATCTGTCCTCTGGTAGCTAAACCACAGGATTTATAGAAGAGAGGTCCACTGGAAATGGCACTTTCTGGAAGAGCCTCCAGATGGGATGTGACTCTCCAGCTGTGCTGGTTGGTTTGCAGGACAGGTTGGGAAGGGCTCGGGTGTTTCTGGGGAGCCCTTGTGGAGCACAAACCTCTTGTGTGCTCATACCGGGGACCCGAGATGCCACCTCTGATGCAGTGACCACAGATGTACCAAGCGCGTGAGGACGTGGTATTCACTGCTACTCCCAGCTTCTCCCCAGGGTGTGTCAGCCAGCTAGAGTATGCTGGTGTCGCTGCCTGACTGAGCTGGCACAGGCCTCAAACTGGGAGCTTATTTGTCTCTGTCGTTGCTTGTTAGGCCGGAGTTAAACCTGGCAGCTGTCTTGCTGAAAATTCTGTAGCTTTTACGGCTGTAGAAAGGACTTTCCAAAACTAGTCTAGAACCTGTTGTGTTCCTGAGTCTGCAGGCAGCCTCGAATAGCTCCAGGGACAGCGGGAGCTACTCTTTGATGTGAGCCCTGCGGTAAGCCCTAGCAGTGGGTTTGTACAGGCAGCAAAGGTGAGTGTTTTGGTGTTCACCCTCCTGTTCCTTTTGATGCAGGGCTCCTACAGGAGAACAAAGTGTGGTGGAGCCCATTAGTGCCGATTCTTCAGCGCTCTCCTCCCACAAAGTGCTGGCTGCCCGTGGGAGGCAGGGAGGGCCCCAGGTACTTAAAGCTGGGGCTGGCACTGCCAAGATGTGCTGCTGCCACCTCTCTTGCTGGGCCAGGAGAGCTGGCATGGTGCTGGGGCAAGTCTCCAAGTGCCCCTGGTACACCGAGAGGCACCATGCCAGAGCCGGGGTGCCTGGGGATACCTGTGCCTTGCCCCAGGAAGCCCAGGCTGTTTGCTCCGTCTCCTCTGCCACCCTTTTTCCCAGCCCAGATAAACATCATGTCAGTTCAGGTGGGCCCTGGTACTGGATGCTGTTAGGTTTTCCCCCCCGCCTCTTTTTTTTTTTCCCATCCCAGTGTGACATTCCCAGCGGTTTCGGCAGGGAGCTGTGGAATGTCTCCTGCTCCCGCCGGGGCCCACCTGAACAAGACAGGCATTGACGGGGAGTGCTCAGCTCAGCCACACACAGACAGGGAGGGCTCTCTGGTTTGGTCCCCGACTCCACAGGGGGAAGAAATAACAGGAGGTGAATGGTAACATCAAACAGAGCCTGGCCTGGCTTTCATCTCCCCTGCACAGTGTGGAGGTGGGGCGGAGGGAAGTCGAGGCTCTGGGGCGCCTATGTTGGGGGAGCAGTGTCCTGCGCAGTGGCAGTGCTTCCAGCATTCTGCACTGCATGGGCTCGCGGTGCAGGACAGAAAGGCCCTGAGATGCTGTGAACTTGGCCAGTGCAGGTGGCCAGGTGGCCTCTGCCTGTTGCAGGAATGTGACAGCCCCTCCCAGCCCAATCCCACGGGCATCCACGAGCGAACTGGCTGTGGATGTTCATGCAGGGCCTGTTTGTGCATGAGCAGAGGTTGCACGGTTGTGGGGAGCTCCCTGTTGTCCCGTGTGTGCTGTGCGTACACCAGGTTGCCACAAAAGCCTGTGGCAGTGTGGTTTCACCCCGGGGCATGGGCATTGCCTTCAGCTGCTCTGGGTGTCAGTGCTCTGTGGAGGTGGTGCCCTCTCAGAGGAGGTCTCAGCCCCACGGGGTTTCTCAGCTCTTGGGTCACCCTCCATCCACCCCAGGGCACTTGGCAGGCAGCTGGAGCCCAGGGCCCTGCTGAGCTGTGGCTGTCCTGAGCTGCCGCTGTCACCAGCAGCCTGGCCGGGGCCACCTGTGCCYGTGAGTGACCGTGGGTGCTTGTCTCCCAGCAGAGTATCCACAGGGCCCAGTCCCCACCCTCTGGAACGAGCCACCTGAGCTGCCCTCTGGAGCTGGCCCCTTTGACGCTGCCACCACCACAGCCCGGCTCTCAGATGCCACCGCCTTCCCCCCGTACACCTCCGAGCTGGAGCCCGAGGACACCACCCACCTGCACCGGCTGGATGCCGGGGATGGTACGTGGCTGCGAGATGGGCTGCCTGCGGGTTGCTCCCACAGCAGCCCAGCAAGTCCTCACTGTGGAGTTGCTCTTTATGGGCCTGTCACCTCCCAGGAGGCGTTTGAGCCACCAGAGGTGGCCTGTGCCCAGCCACACTGCTCTGGCGGGGGGCTGCCAAGGCCCTTCCTCCTGCCCAAGGTCTGACATCACAGCAGGCACCAGCGAGAAGTGCCTCAAGCCCAGGTAGGCTCCAGGGTGAGAGTGTGCCTGAAGCTCTTTAAACAGGGAGCACGAGCACCTTCCCTGGCTCCTGAACTACAGCAAATGCCTGTTGTGATGTGGTTCTGCAACAAGCAGAGCAACTCCCTCAGTGCGGGTGTAAGAGGAAAGCTGAGCACCAAAGACCCACTTTGTGGCAGCTGTCCTTGTCACTGGGAGCTGGCTAAGGGGCGAGTGGCTGGCTCCAGTCCCCTGCCCAAGGGTTCGATGCCACTGGGGCACAGGCCCACGCCTTGGCTGTGTGGGGACACGGGAACAGGGCCACCAGGACCAGCGCAGGGAGCTCCAGGGCAGGAATGTGCCCTGATGCCTGGGGATGTGCTGGGTGTGGGGGGTGATCCCCATAGCCCTTCCTATCTGGGACCCACTGGCTCTGCTGACCTCACACCACCTTGTTCTCTGTTCCTGCAGGCTCGCTGGGGCCCGGAGCTATCGGTGCCATCGTCATCGCCTCCCTCCTGGGTACATCTGTGCTTGTGGCCTTGGTTGTCATCACGCTGAGAAAGTTCTCGGCCTCCTGAACTCAATAAAAGTTTTTTTTTTTTTTTTTCTGTAACACAACCAGCCTGTCTCCTGCCCTTGACTGCTCCTGCTCCCTGTCTGCCCGGGGAGAAATGCTGCCACGGATGCGGCAAAGGGTGCTCCAGCTTCTGCACCAGGCAGCAAAGCTGCACCCCAAAGTGGTCTTTGCTCTTAGCATGTGGATCTCCTGGGCGCATGGAGACCTGGCAGGCTTGACCACAGCAGGCAGTGTCAGTCCCGCAGTCAAGAGGGACCTACGGCAGTTGAGTGGCTTTGAGCTGGCAGCAGCTCTCTTGGTCTAGCCTGGGTGGCGGTAACGGTGTTGGGCATCACCTTGCACAGCTCTCCTTGGGAAGGGCTGTTCAGTTGGTGTAAACCACACTGATACTTCCCCGGTCTCACCCCACCCCATGTTCATGTTCAGCCCTAGTGCCACTCCCTGCGTTTGGGCCAGTTGCCCCCCACCAGTTGCACTGGAGGGGACTGGGGAGGAGGTGAGCGGTTGGTGTTGGGGGAGGAAGAAGAGGCACACGTGTTGCTTTGGCGCTGGCTTGCTCAGCTATATTTCATCACATGGAAAAACGAGACAACAAGAAGTTCCCCTCAGTTTGCTGAGGCAGCCCAGTGGGGGCCGGGGGGGCTCTAGCCCGTGCTTGTGGGCCCCAGGCCTGGCCCTGTACAACACTTGAGACCACTGAAACGGAGGCGTGCAGGGCTGGGTCTGAGGAAGTAACACCAGATGTCACTTGGTGCCTGAAAATGGCACGGCCTGTGCCTAGGGTTTGGAGTCCTAAAAAGTCACAACAGAGCAAGAGGGTCTGGGGTGAGTCCCAGGGCTTGGTGGTGGGTYGTGGGACAGTGCGTGGCAGCCCTGGGCCCCTCTCCCCCCAGAAAATGCAGTGAGGAACTGGCATCCTGGCACTGGGGAACCTGGGCCAGCCCCTCCACTAGTGAAAGACCTGTTTCTGATGAGTAAGGGAGCATTTCTGTGCTATGAGAAACATCCCAGGTGGGCATGTGGGGCTGTAGTGCCTGGGCTGGGCTGGCTGCTGGGCTGCGAAGCTGGAGGATCTGGGATGTGGCAATTTCTCAGGTAATTTTAAGGACTTCTAGACCTGGAGCTTCTCTGGGTTTTGCTATAGAGAATTTCTGGCTGCTGCAAGGTCTGGACCCTGAGCTGGAGGTGTGGTTGTACTCAGAAAGCTGACTGTGGGCTACTGTTGGGGGGATCTGACTTTGGGTCTCCCCATTAAACGAGCTCGAAGCACCAGACTGGAGGCTGTGGTCCCTTCCTTGCCCCCAGCTCTGGGCTGGGTGCTGGCAGGTGGCCAGGAGCCTCCGCCTGGTGCGAGCTCCCCAGGGGCCCCTCTCTTGGGGGTGCTACAGGTGGCAGGCACAGCCCTGCTGGCTGTCACATGCTAACACGGTGGCACTAAGCTAGGCCTGAGGGGGGAACCCCTTTGCTCTCCCTTCACTGCTGTGGCTCCCACCAGTTTGGTCCTGGGGGCTGGCTGCAGCACTCCCAGTGCAGGGCTGACTCTGGGCCAGCTGTCCCAGGGCTGCGGTGACAGTACGGACAGCTCTGAGGACAGCCCTGGCCCTCCCTTAGCTGGGTCCGGCCTCACGCTGCATACTCCCCATGTAACCTGGGCCCAGCGTGGCACTCCAGAGCCCCCCTCCAGCAGCTCCCCAGCATCCTCCTTCCTCCCCATGCTGCCATTGGCATGGCCGTGTTCTTCTGCTCTGTGTGCGTGGCTGGTGCGTGGCTCCATCAGCAGGCGGCTGCTCTCCATCCCCTTTTCGAGCACAACCATGGCACCGGCAGAGCATACAGCAGCACAGGCCACAGTGCCTGGAAGACTCTCCTTTCCAGTGTTACAGAAAGATGGCAAATAATTGATTTCCCTGATGGATGCTGGCCGCAGCTCAGGACAAGCTTGTAGCTAAGAGGCCCTTGGCTGCGGCCATGTGTGGGACTGTTCAGAGCAAGGCTGTTGAACAACAGGTGGCTGCCATGGGTCCGTCCCCTGGCCAGTCTCAGTGCTGTGCCCTGGGCTTCATGCGATGCTCAGTGCCACAGCTGGAAGGAGTGATGATCCGGCTCTGCTGGCGACAGAGGATTTGCGTATATACATGGAGGTGAGCCTGTACAGGGAGTCTGTGCACGCAGGTCATGTGTGCACCTGGGTGGTGTGGGTTACAAGCATGCAGGCAGTGATCACTGGGCCTCCCACAGCACGTGGGACAAACAGCTCCTGGGCAAGGTCACTTGCCTGCTGCGTGGCAGCCCAGGTCTGCTGGTGCTCCCGTGGTACGCGGTGGTGTGCAGGGAGGGGCTGGCACAGCAGTGAGTAGCGGAGACCACGAGTGCCAGATTAACCAGGAAAGGCCACGGTGCTAGGCTTCTGCGGCAGCTCTGCGGAGGGATGCTGGCTGTGGAAGAGGCGGTGAGCCATGGGGCAGGGCCCAGATGTGCTTCAAGGCCATCAGGCGGCAAGAGATGTGGGTCAGGGCTGGCGAGGTTGGGTTGCTGGTGGAGCAGGGCTGGGTATGGAGCAATTCGGAGCATTTGACTGGAAGCAGATTGAGGGTCTGCCCATGGGAATGGGCCCGGCGGCTTGACAGCAGGACTGGGGAGGTGGAGTTCCTGGGGCTCATTACAGCCTGGTGCCAATGGGCTGTGTGAGAGGCAGCAAGACAGCTCCTCTGCTTCAGTTTCTACCCCTATAAGATGCTGCTTTAGGAGGGCCCCAAACTCAAAAGGTAGCAACGAGCTGTAAGTGCTTAAACTGGGCGACATTAATTGCTTAGTTATATTTGCGGCCATGTGCTTTTCCCAAGTGGCCTGAGCCAGCCCCAGCTAGCACATGTGCAGGGAACAGGGGTCAGCTGGCCAGCACCCCGTGGCCTTCGGGCTGTGTCCATTTGGCTTGTGCTCTTTGGGGCTTTACAGAACACCTGGAAAGGGGTTATTTTAGCCAGTTCAAAGCACGGATCCCCAGGAAAGGATCAGTGCTGCGGGGAGCCCAGGAACTACAGTCTGTTTGTTCAGGGGTGCGTGTGCCTGGTCCGGCACACCAGGTCCTGCACCATGGCCCACAGCACCACCACCACATCCACCCAGCTGGCAGCCTCTGTCCTCTGCTCCTCTCCCAGAGGCACTCCAGACGCCTGGGGATGCCAGCAGTCATTGGCGGCTTCTGCTGCCCAGTTTCCTCCGCTGACTGTCATCTGACTTGTGCACCCGGAAACACTCCTTCAAGTTCTGGGCTCGGATTTTGGGGTTCAGGATCTCCTCCCCCATAGAACTGGGGAACCAGCCCCTCTCCTGGTCATGAAGACGCTCCCCAAATATCCAGCCTGAGCAGAGACAGACAGAGGCATAAGTGGGGAAGGACTGGCCCTTGCTCCTGCGCTGGGACAGTTGTGCTGGAAAGAGCCTACAGAGCTGGCAGTGCTTTCTGGAAGCTGCTCAGAGGCCTGTGCTGGAGCGGACCCAGTTTGTAAATCTAGCCACGGAGGCCCACTCGCCTGAGCAGCACTGTGTTTGATCAACTGGCTCAAGGGATGCCAGCAGAAAGCAGGCACTGCTGCCACTGAGAGCCCTCCGCTGCCCCTGATGCCACAGGAGTGGTCCCCGGCAGAGACCCAACGTGACCGAGTCCACCAGCTACAAGTGTGCCCCAGAGACCAGGATCAGGTGGCTGCGAGGCATCATCAAGGTAAGAACAGCTCTGAGTTACATCTGGGGTGGATGTGCCAGCCCTGCCATGGCCCACAGCCGGTGCCAGCGTGGCTGTGCCAGCATTGCTGCAGCTCAGGGCAACCTGGATTTGCTGGGTGTTAGGAGGAGGCAGGAACTCCCTCCTCCTCCTGTGGGATCCCTCGGCTGCGATGCCGATGCTAGCATCTCTCCCTGGCTGGAGAGCCCCTCCTGTCTGCTTGGCAGCCGCCTGCCTAGAGCAAAGCCCATCCTTCCATAGGGACTCCCGGCCCAGCCCCATACCATCCCCCATACCATCGTCTGTCTTGTCCAGGATGTTGAGGACGTCAGCCAGTTCTAAGGACAGCTCATCTGGCTGCTGGGCCACGTACGGGTGGACACACTGGATCTGTGGGCAGTCTGCCAGGGAACAGGGTGAGAGTAAGGGATGGACTGGGATGGAGCCCGCTGCAGGACAGCATGGCTTGGGTGGGTGTAGCATCACAAGCTCTGCGAATGGTCCCTCTGATCTGGTAAGAAACCCCGCGGAGGCCATGGGGTGCCCCAGCTATGGGGACCAGGGGAGCATCTCTGTGGGGAAGGGAGCCAGGTGCACATCACCACCGTAGTGCCACCCATGAGCAGCTTGGGTGGGAGGGAGAGTGCTTGTGCAGCCCAGCCCCGGTTGGAAGGGAGCAAGGTCAGGGTCAGGCCCAGAGACAAGTGGGTATCAATGGTGGAAATGCAAGGGGAGCCCAGGGAGAGAGGGTTCAGCTTCAGCAGAGGCCCCGAGCCTGGGGTTGGTCTGAGATCAGGGCAGAATAAGGTGCACTGGGATAGGGGTGAAGAGCTCCTGGCTCCCATGCTGTGTCTCTTACCAACGAGTCTGGATGTAAATGAAACAAACTTGGTTCTCCGGTTCGGGGCCAGCGAAATCATCCAGCGCTTCATTTCACTCCTGGATAGGGGAGACAAACCAAGGCTGTGAGCATGAGACAGTTGTAGGGGCCCCAGCTCTCCTGCCCAGCCAGCCCTGGGCTCCTAATTCCTCCTCTCACAGCCCTTTCCTGCCTGCCCCCCCAGGGTCCTGGACTCACTGGTGATGCTGAGCCCCCCTCTTGCACACACCGGTTGGGATATCACACATGCCACAGTGCTCTGGGCCCTGCTGCGCAGGCCTGGCTTGCTGCAGGACGACCAGGCTGGCTGTCCCCACAAGCAGCAGGATCCCCCTTTGGGGAGCAGCACGGCTTCAGAGAGCCAGCAGCAGGGTGGGGGCCTGGGATCCTCTGAGCTATAACCAGCAAAGGCAGCTCCTGGCTGGGCCAATAGGAGCTCAATAGGAGCAGTTTTTCCTGGAGAAAAGCAGTTAGAAGAACCATTTATTCCCGCAGCTGCTGTGCTGGAACATTTAAAGGGCAGAGCTGATTAATTCACTTGCAGATGAACACTGCGGCATACCAAGGATACCGCTCACTTGGCAGCAGATGAGACGAGAGACCTGTGTGAACACGTCGCCAGATCCAGCACGCTGTTATGCAAAACCTGGGCCTGCAGTGGAAGGGTGAAGATTTCACAGGTGCTGGAGAAGCCTCAGGCCTGGTGCTCCCTTGAGTCTTCCCTCAGCCATGCTTGGAAACGGGGCAGTTCATCTTAGGCTCCAGCTCCTGCCTGGAGGAGCAGCTGTGCTCCTGGCCCCGAGGGAGCCAGAACTTTCTACCTTCTCAGATGGTAGTTTTAAAGCCTGAACTTGACACACATCTAAAGCCACCCGAGTGTCTTCTGGGAGGAGAGGGGCCTAAAAGGGAGACGTGAAGGACAAGTGCTGGCAGGCTGATCTGCAGGGCTGGGAATACCTTGTGCTTCAGGGCTGAAGCATGATGCCAAGGACCAGTGAAAATGCCTCCAGCTGCAGGTCAAGTGCAGCCCCTCACACCATGAAGATATGCAGGATGAGGGCCCTGTGCACTGAGGGGTTGGCACATAGAGATCAAACAAGGCTCTCACCATGCTTGTGGCCCTATCTGCAGGCTGGCCTTGCACACAGCTCCTTGCAGGGCTCTTTGGATCCTGCTTGCAGCCCCCAGCTCCTCTCAGCCTGCAAGGGGCCCACCTGTGCTCCAGTCCTGCCCCTGTGACCAGCTGTGTCCAAATGTACTGCCAGCTCCTGGCAGAGCCTGCCCAGGGCATTAGCTGCAAGCTGCCATGAAGGAGGTCATCATTGCCGTATGGGTTCAGAGCTGGGCAATGCTGCAAGAGCTGTGGAACAGATGCAGCAGTCTCTGTTTGGCACCCACTTATCTCTTCTAATTCTTCAATTTTCCAGTTTGTGCCCGATACTGCCCCCATCATCCCTGCAGCTCTGGAACAGCAGCCTTCAGCAGTTGCTACATCACATTTCAGTGCTCAAGACCTGTTGGTAAGCCGTGTGCTGGATCACTGTGGCCATCTAGAAGATGGGACAGGATGCAGAAGCACAGAACTGCAATTACCTCCCCTGAGCTGAGACAAACCCTGGCCTGGTTTATCGTTCTCTGCACAGCTAAGTCTCTCAGACGTCAAATGGGCGTTTGCCCTGCATAATGTAACTGACATCTCTATTTTCAGTACAGCAAAGCTGCAGTCATGTGTCTGGGGAGAAGGTGCAGTTGCTTGCTGTGCTGGGGGCTCATCTTCCTGATGCTGCACTGTGCTGGGGGGGTCAGGGTGCAGCCCCTGGGGCTGCAGCAGGACGTGGTCGCAGATGGGGCTGGTGTTCGTTAAGGGATATGGATGTTGAACGCTGGCCTACTGACAGCAAAGTAACATCAAGCTGGGGGTGCACATCATCTCTAGTAGCTGTTTAACTGATGGGACGCATACACCTGTAATAGCATAGACGCTGTGCCTAGAAAATGTGGGCTTGGTAAGGCTTGGGTCAATGAGAAAGCCATGCCCTGAGCTCCAAAACAATCAGGTCTGTGTTAGTGCAGCTGAATCACTTGCCCAGTCTGAGCTTGTTGGAGTCTGAAGTGAAAAAACAGTGAGGCAAAAAAAACTGTATCCAGGGAGACAAGAAGGCCCTGAGCAGAAGGGCTGTGCAAGATCGGCATCGGCTGTGGAAGGCGCTGAGAGAGAGGCCTCTTCTCCACCTTTGCCTACAAGCAGGAGCCACTTTGCTTCACAGGGCTGGTCAGGGCTGGCCGATCTTTGCAAGTGAGCCAGCTGAGCCGCTGGAGTGTGCACAGCGTACATCCTACTTGCTTTTACTTTCTGAATGTGCTGCTGGCTGTAAATCAGTTAGGCTCCTGTGCCGGGGCTGATTTCTGACCTCTCTGTCCCAGCATCCAAAGTGCCCGTTCATCTTCCACCCCAGATGCTACAAATACACTGTACAGGAGAGAAACCTGCCTAGTTCACTAGTGCCTTTCAGTAGGAGAGACCGAAGGTGGCCTCAGGAGAGCGATGCTGGACAGAGAGGTTTGTAGGGCCAGCCCAGCTGCAGCAGTGGGACCTCTGCCTGCCTGACCCTGGTAAGCCCGGAGAGCTGGCCCCCATGCAGGCAGGGTGCTGCCCTTGCATGGGTGTAGGGAGAGAGCAGTGCTGAGCGCTGGCAGGGTGACTGTTGTACTCACTGGGATGATGCCTTCAGCATGTAGCTGGCCTCCCGGTCATCTGCATTCTCCAGCAGCCTCAAGATGAAGACGTTGGCCAAACTCTGCCCCTGGTCTTCTAACTCCTCTACCCGAAGAAGCCCCCGGGGAGCCGAGTCAAACACTTGGTACTTGTCCCTGGGAGAGGTTAGAGGATTAGGAAAAACTGCAGTTATCCCAGGAGACTTTGGCTTCAGCCACCCAGAACTGTACTGGGGACACAGACCAGGAACTTCTGTATGGCAGGAGGATAAAAGATGCCCTGCTGTGGGAAGGGATGACCGGGTGGCTATGAAAATCCACTGCAAAGCAAGAGACCCTCTCCTTGCTCTGCCTTAGGCATCCCGCATGGCCTAGAAAAAGTGGTTGCTCTGTCTGAGCTCCCCACGTACAAAACACAGACGGTGCTCCCTCAAAGGGAACTGTGAGGCTTAATTCATTCCTGTTTGTAAAATGCCTCTGTGTTTTCTGGATACAAGCTGCTGCAGAAGCAAAATATTTTCAGGCGTACAGACACTGCGGCGACACGTTTATTAGAAACGTTGGACTAGCGAGATGCTCTCTGCTGGTGAGTCTAGTTAATGCTACAAAGAACGTGCTGTTCTCCGGGACCCGTCTGTTTGTGCTGCTGTATTTCACTAGTGTCTAGTTGCACAAGACATAGACCTAAGCATGATGACATTCTCCTCCTCCTGAGGCAGGTTACACCATGTCAAATATAACCGCTAGCCTCAGGCCTAAATTTATACCCCTCCCTGCTGCTCAAATTTTCTAGCCTGCTTTCTTAGAAGTTTAACTGACTAAGTCTGAGCTGTTCTTCAGGCAGTGATGAGTCAAAAATCACTTCTTGACAGGAAGACAGGCCTCTTGAGTCAGCCTACCAGTTGATGTAGCTCACTACCACACTGCAGAAACTGGTGGATACATGCTCGCTCACCCTGCTGGGAGACCTGGCCTGGAATCTGTTCAAGTCCTGTTTGCCATAAATTTTCAGCTGGAGAGAGCTGTGCCACCCATGAAGAGTCAACTGCGTTCAAAGGCAAGGTGACTGCTGGAGGGGGGTGTACAGGTCAGGCCAGGATGCCCTCCCTGTGCCCTGGGGGACAGGACAGGGGCACCGCATCACAGCTTGGATAAACCCAGGGACAAATAGGACTAATGAAGTGCCCCGCGTACTACCCAAATTTTGCACTCACCCAGGAATTTGCCGGCAAATTACCAGCAGATCATTGAAAAGGAACAAGTAGATTTCTCTGAAGAGTTTCTTGGTGCGAAGCGTTCGTGATGTCTTTGGACCATTCATTTGCTGCAATTCCCCCTGCTTCAGCAGCCAGCGGGAGTGAGAGATGATGGGCACAGACTAGAATAGAAGTGAGGAAAAGACGGCAAAGATCAGGAGAGCAGCAAAAACCCATGGGCTTATGCGGTCAAGATGCTGAAAGCAAAAGGAGATGCAGAGGGAGGAGTAGTGAGCTCCCATCACCACAACTTGCACTGCAGAGGATGGAGCAGAGCTGGACAGAGAGGGCAGTGTGCTCTACCATCCACACCGCAGCCCGGCACAGAGTGTAACAGAGCCCAGACAGGGACACGGCAGGGGCCTGAGAATGAACAAACGCTCAAGGATGGCAATGCTGGAGTGCCAAGTGCTGGATTTAAACACCAGGCTATGCCCTGCACAGCCTGATCTGTCTCTGGGAGATCCCATGTCTCATCACCTGGGCTGAGCCTTTCTGGCCAGGGAGACTGACTTTCGAAAACGTGTATTTGGCCTTTTGGCTACAAAAACCCAGGTTAAACGGGTTCTCACTGGTTGGGTCTGTCCCAGCCAGGAGGAGATACTGTCCATGCAGCCACAACAGCACTTCTGCTGGAGTTTTACCACACATTGTGTTAAAAACAAGAAGCCCAGAACAGAGCACATCTTATATTAGAAGAACACTACGCTTCCAGTCAAATGACTGAAATATTAGAAAATATCTGCATAACTGCTACTCCTTCCACCTTCACTCCCTCCCTCTGTTCGACACATGCATGGTGCACAGTCTTTCTTTTCACACTCTTGCACTCTTTTCACCAGAGGAGCCCTGCCTGCACCCATGCCCAAGGCAGACCTGCTCCAGGGATGAACCAGCTCCTGCCTGTCATTACAGCCTTACAAGAGATGAAGGCAGTCTTGTGGCTACCCCAATCTACTGCTGGCCTGTGGGCTGTGGTCTAGCCCTGACACAGTCGTAAAGTGCTCTGGAAAATCAAATTCTCGGGCACCCAGTGTGGCTTTCCAAACAAATGGTCTCAAATTTTTTCACTTCAGTTGTCCAGGTACTTAAAAAGGTTGCTAGGAAGCTAAATATGCTCCTTAAAGTTTGTGAAGCAGACAGATCTAAGAAGCATCTCTATAGCACTCAAGAAAAGAATTGGCAACTTTATACTCAGCACTGGAGTTTCATGGCATATATTAAATGAGACCTGCTCAGACACCCTTAAATACTGATTCAGTCATTCACTGAGTGGAGCCAAAATAGATCATCAGCAGGTAATTAGAGACTGCACATAATGCATAAATGCAGGGATGAATTAAAATGGTGGGAGAGTCTTCATTTCGGTGTTTGCCATCTTTGAAGCGTTTTGCTTTGTAGCTTTCATTTTCCTTTAATGTCATTTGTAATGTAAAATAATAGCTGAAAGCTGACCTGCATTTTGAAGAGAGGTGAGAGGGAAGAGCCAGAACTGAGTGCTGGAGCAGGAGCCACCCACTCCACACAGGCAGTTTGATGCCAGCGTGTCACATCTGTGTACACACACAACATGCTGGCCTYAGTGCTGTCCCTGGCCTCTGCAGCGCGCATGCACAGAGATCACATGCACGGATGCAGTGCCTGCAGTAGCAGCATCCCCTTCAAAGGCTTTGAAGGGGGACAGCATGGACCAGACCACCACTGAACTCTCACTAAAAGGAGTGCAACTAGGTTACTACTGCCATGTATGTGCTCACAACACCTGGATGCTGGTTCGCTGTCTGCAAAGGGTTACCAGCCTATGCTTATACCTTGATCTTGAATTCCAATTTCTTCTGGATGCTGATCATCTGCTCTGTTCGGCTCATCTTCCTGACACCTTCATTACATGCTTTCACCACCTGGGAAAAAGAGAGTAGAAAGATTTGCCTCCACTGGCCTTAAGCAGGTAAGTGATGACGGACAGCACAGAAAGGCCTTACTGTGACAGGGTAAGTGCCCTGCCGTAACAGGAATTGACCAAGCCAAGCTCTTCTATCAGCACTGTATTCGCATGAAAAAGAAAAGAAAAAAGAAAGAAAGAAAAAACAACAACAACAAAAAAAAACCCCAAAACACCCAGAAGATGTTATAGCTGGAAGCTGACTATCAGCAGGCATATTATATGGCTGCATTCAGTTACTGAACCAGACAGTATTAAGCAACACTCCTGGTTGCACAGCAAAGGGAACAGCTCATTTGCCAGATCCTGACACACCATGTATCTCATCTTTCTTGTCCCCAACACTTGAAACGAGGTACATGCGCAGTATCATCTTCAAGAAGAGAACGAAGCCAAAGATCCTCATTTCAAAGATGCAAATGCTGTGGTTCTGTCAAGCAGCACCAGATGCCAAGGCTATGAAATGTCCCGGGGAAAGAGATGTTCATCATACAGAGCCCAGCTGTGTTGCGAGTACAAACTTTTAACTGAAAAACCACAATCAACGTGCAGGCACTACCCTATTACAGGGACCTTAACCTAGATGCCACTGCCTGTTTCATAAGGAGCAACTCTCTTGAGAACTGGCTAGGTAGAAAAATTATGTTGGAGAACAAGCTTCGCTTTGTGCTCTGTTTCCTGCTACTCAAAATCCACCAGAATATCAGCAACTGAAACCGTGATCAGCTCCTACCTATCAAATAGGATACCTATAAAGAAAATAAGCACCAGATGGTCTCTGTTGTGATGCCTGCACCTAGCTGGACATTAGGCATCTAAACTTAAACATTTTCAGATAAGTAACCATGCCAAGGGAATTATGAAATTGATCACGTAAGTCACTGACAGCTGAATATAAAAAGAGCATTTTTCCATCATCAGTTGTAATCATCTGCATACTACAGAAACAGCTTTCCTTAGGCTTTTGACCAATGGAAAAACAGGTACATCCTGAGGGATTCTGCAAATACTAACTAATGCAGAACATTCTTCATTGCTAAGGTCTCTGTCTTTATCCCTAGTGATCTCCAAAGCATATACTTCCTAGACTAGCTCAGGGCAAATCTAAGACCCCATTTTGTTCTAGTATTTCAGTCAGAAGCTGCACCCGTATCCTCAGGCTGACGTTCTAGCACAGTTTTCAACTTCAAATACTTATATTGAACTGCAGGATTCAAGAGATGTTCCAAGCTTCTGATGGAGAAGGGTTCAAACGTTCTGTCCCAGCCCACGTAGCTGCCAGCTACATCCAGATCATTCAGATATGTAGTCTGGAGGTGGAATCGCCCTGTCTGACCATGTCAGGAACAGCCCAGATGGAAAACATCCCAATGCCTTCCTGGTGTTTTGTACACAGCAGTAACTAGCACAACTGAACACCACACCTACCTACCAGCTTCAGGGAAGAGGGCTAAAAGCAGTCTTGAGTACTTCATTAAGAAACTTATTCTAGGTCAGAGGAAGAAGTGTGCTGTATTGGAGGAAACCTGACACAGTTGTACTCTACTGCCTGTTGCAGCTAATTACATCTCTCAGTGGGATCCATCACCTTCAGGTATCTGCAAAAACAATTTGTATTTGTGAAGACCCCAAGGGAAAACATTCTCTCTGCCCTTTCCTACAGCGGAAACATTAACATCTGTTGTTAGCAAGTGATTCCTCATCACTGACATCTAAGTGCTGCTAGATTAGTCCATCTTTGAGAGCAAGGAAAACTTAAGAAAAAAAAATTACTCTTGAAACACAGTGACAGGATTCAAAGGGACAGCTGCAGGAGTGAATATAGTTTGTAGGTCTTTTCGGGGGGGGGGGGGGGGGGGGGGCGGGGAAATGAGCACGATGGTTTAATCTTAATGGCCTTCAATTAGCTCATTCAAACTTACTGTTTCCAGCTCTTTATGTGCGTCCAGGGCAGTGGTTTCCCTGTCAGACTTCTCTTCCACTTTCTTCAAAATATTCTGCAGGGGAGGAAAGGCTGTGTTAACTCTGATCCCAGTCTGACAGCACAGAAAAGTCTTTGCTAGCCTCAGAGTTATTTCTGGCCATCAGCCTAATTACAGGATAGGTGACAGAGTACAGTGACTCTCACCTCTTAGTTCCTCTTTTTCATTAAAACCTGTTTCCATCTGACCTTATATCTAAAAGAAATATAGCAGGCAGACTCCTATTTCATAAAAATAAATGAATAAATAAAAATAGCGAGAGCTGGCACTAACAGACAGTACTATTGGTAAGACTATTTGGGACTGAGCTGTTTCCTCACCCCTAGAAGCATGTCCTCCAGCACAGTGTTAAGACAAGCTGGCAAAGCACAGGGGGAAGACAACTGACAGAGTCTGGTCCAAGCCACCATGATGTAGAGTATTACATATGGAGCATTTCCATGTTCTGTAGCTGTTCTGCACTGTGCATCTGCATGTCAGCACCCTAACCATCAGGCAGCTGGGTTGCTACCCCTTCTAGCAGCTTGACAAAGTTCCTCCTCAACTCTTTTGCTCAGTAAAAGCTATCTGGCAAATTCAACACTAATTTGGGGATGGTTTCTGAGTGACTGAAATCTTTTTTTTTTATAGTTGTTGAGAATGTCTGATTCTGTGGAAAGGCTTCATCCAGCTCTAGGGTTGATCGTGGCTGTATCTAAGCCTCATTCACAACTGCTGGAAAGGAAAATTCCAGGAGTGATCCAGAAGAGCTTTGGGAGAGATAGAAGAGGCAAAACTCTACCTGCACCAGCAGCTTGAGCCGAGTGATCCTTTGAAATGGCAGAATCAGGAAGGAAGAAAAGGACAGGCCTTTGCACTTGGGATCTAGCTCCAGCTGTGAGATCACTTCCCGGAAAGCTGGCTTGTCCTGGCTGAGAGGAGAGAGAGAGAAGGTGAGGGCTTTGAGTGCTACCCTGCCTGTGACTCTGGTATGTGGCTGGTGACTCAAAAGCAGCTTGGTCCCAGAGACAGCATCTGCCTGGCCTCTCCCAATAAGAGAAAAGAGGGGAGGAGGGGACTGAATGCTTCTAGGTGTATTTTAGTTTAAATCTAGAACTATTTATAGTGTTGGGGGAGGGAAAAAATAGACTTTTAATGTACAAGCCATGGTAGTGTTCACATGTGTTAATACATCTAGCTCAGCAGCATACGCTGTGTGCGTAGGTGTGTGTGAATGGGGTGTGTGTCCAAGTAGATGAGTCAGAGGCATAATTATATATTTTTACACAGTTGGATCTCTGTGACAAGGTGAAATTCACACAGTCGTAAGAACAAGACAAGCCACAAAACAGCTCAAGCTTGGCTACTCCTGCCTGCTTAGCCGGAGGATGGAAATCATTATGTGGCCTGAGAAGGGCCCGGGCCTTCCCTGATGGTGTTTGCAGCAGATGAGGGCATGGGCTATGGACACAGCTGCACAGAGCAGCCTCACAAGCCCCAGCTGCCATAGTCAAAGACAATGCCTCCTGGCAACTGCGAGGCCCTGAGGAAGACTTACACTGCTGGAGTCCTGGCTAGCAGAAACAGCATGGATGAGAAGACATTGCTAACTATGCAAAACCTGTCTTTACCGTGTGTGACTTGCAACAATCCAAGAGAAGCCATTGTAAGTGTTTCTCCCTGCTGCAGCAGGTACTTGTGTGATGGTGTGACTCACCAGAGCCACAGCAGAATGGACCTGCATGTGTCTGAGGAACAGCCAAATGGGGGGAACTGTGACACACCTCAGGTTTCAAGTTCAGCCAAGAGCTGCAAAATTCTTGTGCTAACTAGGAGCCTGTGGAAGGGAGTCTGTTCTTTTCAATTTGCTTTAGGTTCTCCTGCAGACGAAAAAAATGCTGCCCTCTAAATTCATATCTAGGAATACCTCTATCTCCAACAGGTCCTTTTCAGGCTCAAGTAATCCAGCCTATTGCTGCTTTGCTTCTGGGTGTTTATCTAATGGCTCTAGGCAAACTGTTCATATTCTGCAGCTATACTGCTCACCTCTGACTGAAGGAACCCTGCGGTGCCCTCCTTTTGGAGAGAACAGTTGGCCAAGCTCAACAGACGCCGCTTAAAGTGGTTTTTTGCCTCAAAAGCTGGAGAGCAGAGAAAGGAAAGGATTAGGGCTTGTTACACTGCCTTGAACCAGCTGCTGCTACAGGGAGGAAATACAGTGCAGCATGTGCAATGGGCTGTCCTGAAAGAATCCAGGACATTGTAACTAAAGAAAAACTAATTTTCCTGCTCAAAGACAAGCTTGTAGGGCACTCTTTGTTTTGAGCTGGTGTAAGAGTATTCCTACCGGACCAAAAGATTTGCTAAACTTGAAAAATACTGCAAAAATATCTTGGATTATATCCTCAGGCCTAGGTAACGTCTGTGTGTGTAACACCAGAATGTGAAGAAAATGGCTTCTTTTTTTCCTTTTAAGAAAATTTTGTTGTTCTGAAAAAAAAAATTCTTAACTTTGGGAAGGTCAAATGCCTTGCTGAGAAGCTCGGGAAAAGCAGTGGCTGTTCTTGTCATCGGAGAGCTGTATTATATTCTTGGCCTTTCAATCTCTTGCCTCTACTTGCAGTTTAAAAATACATACATTTCACAAGCGTGTCCCCCCATGTACACCATAAATATTTCCCACAGTTGGGAACTGCTGGCTCTGAATTTACTTGGTATGTTACTTGCATACTATATCACCCCTCCGTTACTAAAAAGCCTTTTAATTGTGTTTTCTTTTTATAGGTGCAGTGAAAAATCAGTGAAGTGGGAAATCCTGTTTCTGTGCTATCGAACCCTTTCTCATAAATATCAAAATTACAGCTAAATCCGTGGCCTATACAATTTTGCAAAATAATTTAGCATCAAGCACTGGAACTCACAGAAGCTGCTTGTAAGCTCTCTCCTGGTAGGTCTGGTTGGAGACGTAGGTGATGTACACAGAGAAGTGATTAACTGTATGCTGGTAGACAATATCGCACACATCTGAGATCACAATATTCTCCTCCACCCGCTGCTCGAGGTCCAACAGGAAGCTAGATGAGAAACACAGCGCTCATATTAATTGTGACCTGTCTGTCCCAGGTAGTTCCCAGGAGAGGCCCTTGGGGTTCAAAGCAATGAATGTGTCCACAGGCTCTTTGAAAAGACAGTGGGTAACAGACTGCCCCTGGACAGCTCCTCCATCCCTCTACAAATGAGGTTACCTAAAGCCATGCCATTCAGCTGGACAAAAATCCAGCCCCTGGTCAGCTCCTCCATCCCTCTACAGATGAGGCTATCTAAAGTGATGCCATTCAGCTGTACAAAAATCCAGCAGCAGTTGTCTTACCGCTCACTAACAGCCATGACATCCAGGACATTGGAGAAGAGGATGTGTGCCTCAGACTGGTGTAAGATCTTTTTCAGACGTTCATTCTCCATGAAGTGAGACACCAGCAGATTCAGACTCTTGTAATACGAAGCTTCGGAAGTAACCAGCTCAAACATGGCCTGGGGGAGAATCCCAAAGAAGGAAATCAGCAGGTACCTTCTAATTCTTTAGAGGGGCACACGTAACGTTAATGAGAACATCTGTGCTGCACAGAGTCACGGACCTTGCACCCACCCTCCAGGCCCAGAGTACGGGGAGAGGTAAGCATGCAATAGCATTTGCCATGTGTTACACAGGATAGTGTCTTTGAATGGGGAAGATTTCCTCCCTCAACCATCAGCCCTGGCTCCTTCTGTCTCTCCCCTAAGTTGTTTGACCACATTTCCTTCCACTGAATCTCTCCAGCAGAATTATCTCTTTTTCTCATTATATATAAGCAGTCTGATTTTGTGCATGTGCACAATAAGAGCACTTCATGGGCTCCCTCCTTCTTTCCTAGTGTCACTCAGTCTTGACCTGAGGCTGCTCCAGGCACCGGCCCCCTCTATGCCCACTTGTCACAGTCCTGCACTTTCATCTCCCTTTCGGGGAGTTCCCCTTGGCAGCCCCCATACACCCTCCAACCCCCTGCTGATCATGACAGCACTGGCTTGTTGCTCTGCTCATTGTGGCTTATTGTGCTACCCAGGAGGGTCTCCCTGCACCACCTACACTCTTGTTTTAGAAAAGCCATGGTGTAGGGGCTGGGATGTACAGCACCCAGCACACTGCAGTCCCAGTGTGCAATGTGCTCCTTGGGGTAGAGCTAAAACAAATACACAGCTGTGGTGCTTCAAGCCCCTGTTTCTTCCCTGACCCAAAGGAAATGCAGCTGTTACTGTCCAAGTGAGGCTCCCTGGTCAACCCTGGCCATATGCTTTTCTGACCCAATTCACCAAGGACTGGGACAAGACACAGTAGTCCCTAACTATTACCATAAGTCATAAATAATCTCCAAATTTCAGTCCTTGCTTCTCTTGTTAGAAGAGAGAACTCTGGAGCAAAGCCTGGCTTCCTCAGGCCAGGGATGTTGTCTGGGAAAGCAGAAAGACAAATCGGTGGTTTGGTTCAGAGATAAAAAAAATTTAATGTGACAAGGATATAAAGCCTTCTGCCTACAGCAGGTGCCACAGGGACAGTCCACTATTACCACACAGAGCTCCCTTACTTTCCAGGCAAGTCTTCGTTGTCTTTGTTCAGAGGTAGATAAAAAAGGTGATTATTTACACAACTACTGAATCCGTTAGTTGAAGTAAGATTAACTGAAGATTCTCACAAGGGCTTCAACACTGTGAAAAATCATTAGATCCTTCAGACATGTCTTGATGAACGTCTTGGGCTCCTTGTCCTGGGGCTGGCCCGTGCTGCTGCTACTGAAAGAGGAACCTTTTGGTAGCTCAGTGAAAGTCTCACTTCCTTGAACCAAAAGGTGCTTCGACCCTTGAGCCCCAGCTCCCCTGCTGCCCACAGCTCCTCTGCTGCACCCTGGTGAAGGTGGGAGCTGGCCAGGCAGCGTGGGTGCAAGTCCCCGAGCTCTGCTAGCTCTCAGAGGCTGCAGGGGCCCAGCTAGAGTCGAGGAGATCCAATGGAGCAGCAGGTACATGCAGTATTTTTTGTGCTGTGCATATGGAAAAATATCTTCCAAATTAGCTGGGAGTCTGTCTTGCGGCTTGGTTGTTCTTTTTTTGGGTTGCTTTTTTATTTTTTTTTCTTTTTAAAGAAATTATTTGAAATTCTCCGCTGATCAGTTTTTGGCCTTTTCCTGGAAATATTGCTATGCATCACAGAAGGACCTGAGGTACAGAGATCTGGCTTATAGTCCTGACACTGTGCTGCAGTCCAAGATCTAGGAGGATGGGCACAGCAAGGAGGGACTGTTACTCAATCCAGAGCTGCTAAAATACCAGCTGAAGTGACATTTCAGCTCTTTGTGGGATTGGTAGCCTAGGAAATATGCCCAGTGGGCAGTTAAGTCAAACAGGTGGTCCCTTCCTGCACCAGAGAAGAAGGCTGTGCCTGCACAGCCCCCAGAAGGGAGACAGAGCAAAGGGTGTGGGTAGAAATGAATGTACTTGGTCAGTGTATGTGGAACAGCTGGTGTTTAAGGAATAAGAGGATGTTTTGTTTTTTTCAAGGCCAGATTCCCAATGAGAAAAGTGGAGGAGTATCAGCTTGGCTTCTCCCAACAGCTTTACCAGGGCACCTGGAGAACCTGAGAGAGAACCTCTCTCTCTCTCTCTCTGCATGACTGGCTAGGTCCTAAATGCACCTCTTACAGGTTTAACTGTACCTTTTTATCTGATAAATGAGAGGAGAAGTGGAAATAGGTAAAGATACAACAAAGAATAAAACAGGATGTGCTGGGACAGCCTGTCCCTTCCAGATATCCTGGGGATTGATACCACCAGTCATTTTGCACTGCAGCTTTCCAGACACTCCAAGCCAGGATTTTTTTTCTGCCAGGTTTGATTGCAGGATGGCCATGAGAGTCAAGATCAAGACCTGCCACTCTACCACAGCCTTTAAACCCACAGACAACTTGTTTCATCTAGAAGTTCCCTCCTGATGTGCAGAAGCCCATCTGCCTATGTTTGAAGAAATTAATTTATGTGTGTTTGCTGTTCACCATAGTGGGGGGTGCTAGACCTGCATGGGCACGTGCAGAGTGCAAGCCATACTAAAGAAATAATGAAATCCATAATGAAAATATCAATGCACAGGGTTCTGATTTAAAGGAGATGCTAGGAAAGTAAAGAACATCTCCACTGATCGGGACAAGCTTCTGGAAGTGTTCACAGCCATTTGCAAGGCACAAGTTTCTCAATTTTGGAGATCCARCTGGTCTTCCGCAGACCCAGAGTACCTACTCCAAGCAGCCCAGACTGCTGTTTCCCTTTTGAATGGTAAGTATGAGCTGCAAACCTTCTAAACTGGCACCAAACACCCAACCATACGACGCGATGATGTGATCTCTGTGGAATAACTGAACTTTGTCAGTTCTAAGCAGTCACTAGAAAAAAGAGCATGAGCTCCTGGTCTCAGAATTGCAAAAATAACTAGAAAAAAATTTGAACTAAATGTCAATTGATGTAATACAATCTTCCTGAGTCTACAGATAGTCTGAAACTATCTCTCGGAAACATGACCACACTGTTCCATCAGTCCTCTGGGTCATTAACTTCATGAAATCTCATAGTCACATAAAAGCTAAACTAACCATTTTCATTGCTTATGTTTTGGCAGAGAGACTGATAAAGGAAAAGAGAAGTGAAGCCTAAGGAAGAAGGAAATGTAGAAGATTAAAAAAGGAGAAAAATTAAGAGTCACTAAAGATAAGAGTAAGTAATCCTACAGGCTAAATTCCTATTGAGACGATATGGTGTTTTATTGCATAGATTAGAAATAGCTGTTCCCAATGGCCCTGCTCTTCATATAAACCACCAGGTAAGAAGGGGGAATTCTGGTCTAGTCTAGGAGGGATGTTGTTCTGATCCGATGCCATGGCATTGGCTGTGACCAGCTCTCAGACCTGGTTGCCTTCACAGGGCCAGTCTGACATCCACCTGCTTGAAGTGCAGTAAGTACAGCACGAGAGCTCTCTGGAGGTTTGAAATCTAAGGTTTGCTGAAAGAGGGAAAGGAAATTAAATATTTTCTGGACATTTTTGTGAAAATGGAACAAGACAGAARGACTGCCTACCTGTCAAACGTGCTCTTCCACACAGAGGCCATGTCACCAGTGCCCACAACCAGGTTCAAGTCCTTCTTTTGCTTGAGCAAAGAATATTTTCAGAGCAGCAGCTCTCTGATCTAAGTTCACAGCATGACACATGGTGCAGATTAGTCTGTCTCTGCCCCTTTTTCTAACACCAAAGTGACCTGAATCCAAATAATCCCTGGCAAAAACTTTATCAAAGCTCATACATCTCAGCAAAAACGGTTCAGTACAAAGATTGAGAATACTTTGCTAAACTATTTTTATTAGTAAATTGTTTTGGGCGAGTTCCACTCAGCTCAGAATCTCCTAAAACATAGAAGATGAACACAGTGTAGAAAAATCAATACAGTTAGCAAGCAGAAAAGGACAAAATGAAGAAACTATACAGTAAATAAAACAAGGACAAACTGAAAGGTAGAGAACTGAACTGAGAAAGAGGAATAAACTGGAGCCACTCCACAAAAAGGCCATACCAATATCTGATTTAAGGTTCATGCTGAAAGAAGTTTCACTGATTAAATGTTGTTTCTTCTAATCTCTGGATCACTACCTCTTCAGAGCCTAGCACCTTGGTGACAGAATTTATTTTAACCTAAATCACATGTAATACAGGGAGTGTGTTTTCTCTCTAGTCACTTGTTCCTCCTGCTACATACATGTTGCCTGTCATTTGCTCCATGTTGACTCCATGTCAGAACCCAACCAACATTTCTTTTGGCTTGTTCTTCTTCCATCACTAAATTTTCTAGATAGTTAAAATAAACCCCTTGGTGATTCATGTTTTGCTGTGTTTGATGCTCAACAGATGTCTGGATAATTAAAACTACCCTATCAATGACTTAGTCATTTCTGATAATTATTCCAGTAGCACATAATTTTTGTATTTCCCTGAGCTCTGTGGTCTGTAACATGTCTTTTGCTTTTTCTTTTGTTCTTCCTTTTTCTGCATTTGCACCCACATTTTTTGTGACACTTCCAGTTGTTGTCTTACATCTTGCTACTCTCACATTCGCTTCAGATGAAAAAGGCTGGTGTGGCAGAGGCCATCACTGTCTGAATTCTGTTTGAGTTCCCAGGGCTAATGGGCCATGCTGCAACAGTTTTTTGCTAAAATTGCTGGGGGTTGGACGTGGGGTTTGGGTTTTTGTTTTTGTTTTGTTGTTGTTGTTGTATGTTGGTGGTTTTTTTTTCTTTCCTGAAACTCCATTTTCTGGCTCATTTGTTCCAATGGGGACGATCTAAAATTGCCTTCCATGACACTTCTCAAGCATCCATTGCTCTTCCAGTCTTCTTGTTTTGATGCTTGAAAAACACCTGTGTCTTGTTTTTTATCTTGTATTAATAACCTGCTTAGTCATTTTCTGTCATCGCCAATAATGAAGACCAGATTCCTCTTCTTGTCTCTTTCATTTTACAGATTACTGCAGATGAGCGACTTTTTCTCTGACTGTTTAAGCCCTGCTCCATCACAGCTATGGTGGTGTACCCTTCCTCAGCTGTGAACAGGGGTGTTTGCTTCAACTTTCTTTCCATTTGTGTACTGGTATTCCTCCCTGTGGTCCCTCGTCTTGTTCTACCTTTCCTGGCTGAAGAGCTGCAAGCTCTTCTAGTCCCTGTGTTTACCACAGCTTTGAAGATAAAATGGGTCAGAAAGGTATGATTTTGTCCTTAAGACATTTACTCCAGAATTTCTGCTGCCGTGTACTTCAGGTAAATTCCTCCAATTCTCCTTCATGAAGCTGAACGCTTTACATTCACTTAATCAAGCCTTCACATACAGCTCACACTCCCAACTCGTATCCAGTGTGAGTACAGTTCCAGCACTACAGGAGCAAGCAGTGCTTGCTTATAGCAAGGCTGAATTCAACATAATCTCTTTAATTGCCTCAGTGATTTCTCCAGCCCTCCTTTTTTTCTGTCCTTGACTCTCTTCACAAAGCAAATTCTCCACTTTATCTATTCAATGTTCAGCCAATTCCACAGCTTTCTGGCTCTGAGCAATTTTATAATCTCTTATTGTGCTAATCCCAGAACAAACAGGAAGAAAATTTCAGCTCTGATAAACTAACATCAGGGGAAAGCACAGCACTTCTTTAAGACAGCACTGTCCCATCTCCATCTGCTTTATTTCTCTTGTTATTTAAGCAGAGAGAAGAAAATTCAGCACACTTAATGTTGGGGTTTAGCAGCACAGAGATTTTTTTCTTAAAACACCTACAGGTAATGAACGTAACTCAACAGAAATGGCAGGTTTTGAAATCTATAATGCAAACTTTTAAGCAAATGTTTCTCTGTAAAAGACTCTTCATTTTGAAGCAGAAAGAAAAAGAAAAGCTTGTAATTTTTCAGATGCCAGATTGTGTTTGTAATTCTGGCAGTTAGAAGTACTGTGTTTTGCCAGGTAAACAGAACAAATCTGATATGGAAATAACCAGTGCAGAAGAAGAACATGGAAAAGCAACAAATCATTTTAGTCACCTTCAGCCATAACCCTGATACACTAACAGCCTGTGCTTGCCAGTCCAAGCTACCCTGTATAAACACCAGTCCCTTCCACTAAGGGTGTAACACAGCCCTGCCCGTAAGACCCCTGCAGTTCACAAGATGAGCCTTTCCAGTGTAACAGTGAAGTTACAGCCTTGGCCAGGACTAGGGTGGCACTGTATACACAAGGGATTCATAAATGTTGATTGTGCAAATCCAAGTAAACTTAGGGGAAACTGCTCACACCTTGAGATGTTCTTCAGCACTTTGGGTACAATCTCATGAGCCAGGGCTGAACAGATACACTACCACAACGGTCTCACCAGAAGCAATCCTGGCGCAGGAGTATAGTAGGACTTACAGGATCAAGCCTTTGAAGGCCCATTGCTCGTATTACAACGCACACCACACACTAAACAAGGCTTGTTCATCTCCACTGCTGGCTACAAATGCAGTGCTATGCATTGACAAAGAGCACTCATGCTCCCCACACTATACAAAATAGCAACCAGTTGTAAGTTGTTGTGTGACTGATGTTTTCATTAATTGCGGTAGCTACCCCCACCTACTCCTTTCACTGTTTGATGCAGCCCTATAAATTAACAGCGTATGACTCTTAAACAGTGATGTCACTGCACTGTATGGCTAAAATGCAAATATACCTGTCATTATTTTTTACCGTTTTGCATAACACTCCAAGTAACAACATTTAAAAATAAGGAAGCTTATCAATCTCCATCTCTTCCCTTTCCGTTAATGCCATCATATTTAAAACAGATTACAGTTAATGGTTGAATTCTTCTAAGATTTCTGGTGGAAAGTATGTATCCTGCTAGTAACTTCAGAAGAGGATTAACGTGCACTGGGAACCAAAAGCTCTACTGCAAGAGCCTCTTCATTATCCCTCCCTTCCTTTGTAAATTGCTCCTAACACTGAATCAGAAAAGGGAGAAGTTGTTCTTTTTTGCCACAGAAATGTCCAGCAGCAATAGCATATAGAACAACATCTGTAGTTTCAAAAAAAGTGAGTGGTGCTAACCAGTGCAACACAGAAAAGTACTCAGCAGGGCAAGACTTGTCTGTGACTGCTATGAAGCTTTTCATTTTTAAATCTTGGTCATTTGACTTGATTCACTCCCACTCTTTTAAGCAGCAACCCAGTTAGGAAACACTCCACCTTCCCCCATTACCTCCTGCAGCTTGATCTCATCTGGCTGGAGGATGCTGAGGACCCCGCTGCTCCGGATCTCAGGAAGATCCTGCCATAAGTTGAACCTGGAGTTGGAGTTCCTCAGCAAACTGATTTGTGGTGGAGCTTTGCTTTCGTTTGTACTTGTAGGTTCTGCTTCAGATGGGGTTTCCTCGCTGGGTGAACTCTCCTCAGGGTCTGTCTGTGAATCCTGCAGTCGTCTGGTTTCTATCTCCTGGCGTGTAGATTTATCTCGATATTCCTGATACAAAAGCCCTAGGAGGCAACATTAACAGGTCTGAGAGGTTACAGCTGAACAAAAGAGTAGAAATGTATTGCGGAAAAGGATATTTGTTTTGCATTAGTTCACCTCAGCAGAGGTGAAAGAGATCCCTTCCGTGCTGAGCGAAAAAGCCAATTATGGCATTCCTATTTCAGCCAGAAGTGGAAACTATAAATGGAAGGCCATTTCTAAATCTAAAGTGTTGTCAACAATCTGCTCTCACAAAACATTTAGTAACACAGTCAGATGAATCCATGATCAATCGGAAGATATAAAAGAAGCCGTTTGTTATTTGCCAGGCTTTTAAATGTTTCTTTTAAACGTTGACTTTCTCTGCAAAATTATTATGTTACAAGTTATATAAATTGATAGGTATGTGTAAGTGTGTGTCTGGATAAGTAATACTGCATACATTGAAACTACTTTAAAGGAGCAATTCGATGGCCATGAAAATCCTTAAGGAGGGAACACTGAGCTGCTGTTAAGGCATTGGACAGGTGAAGCATTGGGACAACAAGCTACAGTTACTAGTTTGTTTTGGTATTGACTTTGTGGTTAGCCTTGGACATGTTGCTTAATTTCTTTCTGTTTTCCTTCTCAGTTTCTATGATGATTGAAGATACAAAATTAACACTCAAAAGGTACCTGAATGCCACAGCACTAAGGAAAAGGCTCTGAATTCACACCATCTTGTGGGACATCAATCACATGAGGTGTCTTCTGAGTTTCAATTACTAGCTTCAGGAGCAGACGAAATTGCACAGAATTTGCCCCCACCCCAATTTCAACTGACAGCACGAAAAAGGTAGGAATCCTGAAATTCCTTGGCCATCTTTAGAAGATCCTTTGTCTCTCCTAGGGCTTTCTAACTGTCCCATTTCTCTTTCTGAGCCATCTGTAGGACCCAGAATATTAATTGCTTGAATATAAAATGTAATTTAGAAGATATGAAAAGAAAAGAGAGCATGAGCCTGCTCTGAGTCACTCTCCTCACTTACTCAAATTGAAGGAGTGCAATTTACATTATCTCCCTTGGTTTATACTTGAATTGCAAAGTGTTACATGAATGAATAAAGAGAAAAGTCATTGATGTTAAAAAAAAACTACATAATTTATTTTGTCTGAATCATTAGGGGTTAAAATCTATCTGGTCACATGCGTTCATGATATTGGATATCGGAAGCAGATTCCGTGTGTAATAAGGTGAGAGACAACCGGGTCAGGAGTTTGTCTAGGGAGGGCAGAAACATAGATGTTACTGCCTATTAAATCTCTGGGCCAGTTTTCACGAGGCTCTGTACCAGTCACTGTTAAAACTGTATCAGAAATATGCTGGGGAAAAGCGCAGGCACAAGGACAGCATTACCGCAGTCTGCGAGTGTATCCTGTTATCTGTTCTCCCTGGAAAGACATTCAACACCAGATTAAAATAGCAATAAAGGTAGCTGTGCCTAGGAAACCATACAGTCTTCTGTTAGCTTCCTACATGATAACCGAAGAGAGGAGACTTCCCCTGAAGTTTTGCATGCTGCTGCTACTTACATAATTTCTCTCTGCGTCAACTAGGCTTATATGACTTTCCTAAGCATTTCTGCCTGTTATTCAGCATCAGTGAGGGTGGTGAGGATGTAGTGGGGTGGAAAGGCTCCTTCAGGAATGGAGCAGAGAGCCTGCTAAATCAGAGCTGCTTTCAGTGGTGCTGATCTGTAAGCTCAGCCTGTGCTTGAAGGCTCTGGTGCGGTAGGGCACTGGATACTTTCTGCCCCATCGAACTACGCACCAGAGAGAGGACAGGCTGGGAAGTAACACCCTGCAGCAGTATTGGCAGTGCTTGACTCAAGGGAAAACATGCTGGGAAATTGAAGCATAATCTATCTATTTTACTCATATTGGAGATAATTATACTTGCAGTGTCTGATTGTACAGCCATGTTGTGCTGGTGGGTCCGCCCTGCAAGTCAGAGGCAATTAAGGATATTTTGTGTAAGGGGGATTTAGTGTCCCTTGTGCAGATCTGGAGAGCAGCCCTTTAAAAAAGATCCTCAAGACAAATTTCCCCCTTGCTTTTAAGGAAATAAAATCCAGACAATGAAACTTGATTTTGTTTCCAGGTTCCCTGTCTGACCAACCAAACAGATAAGACCTACAGAGCCTTCAGTGGCAGGCAAAGGCAAATACGGACACGGGGAGATCTGATTGACTAAAGGTACCTACCACCAGAACTCGTTCGGAAATGACAGCAAGGTAACTCATTTTAAGGAGGGGGCTGAAGAGAGACTGGCTGAAGCTCTACCACAGACAGCAATATGGGAAGGAAGCAGAAAGGTGATACCAGAAGAAAGACAAAAGACGGGTAGGTGTTTAGGCAGAAGGAGGGTAGGAAGAAACAAAGAGGGTTGTGCTAGCAAGGATAAAAGATATCCTCGCTATCCTGGTGTAAAAGGTCCATCCATATGTCGGTAAAGGGGTTACAATGGGTAGAGCAAAGGCTTAGATGAGAGACGGAGAGAAGCCATGCAAAAGCCTACTCTAGATGAAGCAGGAGATGGTCACGGCACAGGACAGGTGGCGTAACAGATGCAAGGTCAGGGAAAAGGGTTTTGACATGTTGAAAGGAGAGTAATACATCTGGGAACTGACTGTGTAGAAAGAAGCTGAGATAAGTAGTTGAATGTTAACTCAGAAGATACGATGATTTAGTAAATGCTTACATTTAGTAAGTGAACAAGTACAAAATGTCAGAGAGCTGTCAGAGCTCCATTCATTGCTTAATGTCCCAACTGTCCCTACTGTGACCTGGCTAAAGGTTAACTGTGTGGTCAGAGCATGGGTTTGGTGTCACCTGTTGACTTAAGTGGTTAAGGCTGATCTTCCTAAGGGGTGTTTACATAGTTTGTATAGTACATAATAGACTTTTCCCTTTGTGTTTATTCTATTTAATTTTGCTGTCAGTCTCCCTTCTCAGCTCTCTCAAAAACTGGCAGGGGAATTGAAAAACTAGTTAGTAATTGTGGAAAATGCTCGCCTTAGAGAGTTCGCAGTGCTCTTAAAGTAAACGTTATTACATTGAAAGCTATGTAAAATCTCAGGAGGTCCAGAGACGTTTTCTCTGAAATTCTCTGCTCCAGTTTCAGGCAAAAAGTCCATTAATGCCTCAAAGGCAGGAGGGAGAGAAGGGAACGAGTGTGCTCCAGCCATTTGAAATGACCTCTCTGTTGGGGATTAGCGTAGCGACTCTGGTTGTCAAAACCCTGTCTCCTCCATCAAGGTGCAACAGACCTACTTGCAGTTACACTGATGCGTGCAGAGCTATCGCGCGGCTTCCCTCTGATATACAGCACATAAAAATATATACGAATATAGCAACTGGGTTGCTTTGAAGTCCTGCTGGTTTTAGTATTTTTATCATGCCTCTTAGCAGCACAGTCCTAGTAAACTGACAATGTATTGACACATCTGCCTTGGGATACTAGTACCTACGCAGCCAAAAGCAAGTAACAGATCTGGCAACATCCATGCAAATTGTTCACCTCTTTTCTCCAGAAGGCCCCGAACTTGGCTGTTTTGTCTGACAGATGCTGGCAGGCTGCTGGTTTCACACCAGCCTCTTTCCCCAGCACTGTCCCAGTGGCATCAGGCTCTCCAAGAATCAGCCCTGCCTGCCACGACCTGACACCAAACTGCAGCTGCTCTCCTCTCCCAGAGACAGCGTGAGAAGCCTCCTTGCTCCTGCCAGGGAGGTTCACCTTGCTGCTCATGAGACTTATCTACCTGATTTTCCCATGCAAAGTGCTACATTCCTGCCCTCTAGATTCAAGTATCTTGCAGTTTCATTTCCTGAAATTGAACAGAACTGTTTAAAAATGAAGCTTCTATCTTCCCACTATAAAACCTGCCTCAGGATGGGGGTTAACTTTGCAGTTGCCAAAATCTCTCTGAAGAATGTCACAATTCAGATGTGGGAAACCAAGAAACAAGCTGTGAAGGTCCTCTCTGCATCCCACACAAAAAAATTCAAAAATACCACAAGAGCAAAAGCACAACAGTCTTCTCCACAGCCACCCAGATAACCTCAACTCTGCCTCTACAAAGAGACCACAAATGATAAAATAACTTACTCCTGTGTTGCAAATGCTACACCAGTGGCTGTTACAAATACACGATGAGCCTGGTGCATACAGCTAACGTCCAATGGGATAGTTGACACAGTACTTTAGACTTACGCCTTTCTGAGTATGCAAAATCAGATTTCAGCAGAAAGTTGGCTATAGCCTTAACGATTAACTGCTTCGTAACTGCAAAAAGTAATCGTTATTTATGAGTGGAGGTAAAGCTGCTCAGTGACAGCATTAAATCTCCTGCCAGGCAGCATGTAAACCTGATGCCCCTGAAGACAGCAAAAAGCCACCACTAAGGCCATGGTTATTACGTTTTACACCAACAGTGAGAGGTTTTCCCAGCAAGGACAGAGAGTTGGGTTCCCGCAACGCAACTGCCTTACCCCTGCCTGAGGCTCCCTCCTGCCATGTACCGCTTGGGTTTAGACCTGGGTTTCATTCGCTAAACGCTGCTGGTTTGGGGGGTTTAAGGGGACGGTTGACGGCGGCTCGGCTCGGCTCGGGTGAGGGGCCCGGCCCGCCGCGGCGGCACCTCTAGGGGCTGCTGTGCTGCCGCGAGTGCGGGGAACGGGAAAAGAGGTGAAGTTGTGGGAAAGCGCGGCCGCCGGACACCCAGGCCGGATCCCCCCGGCGGAACCGCCTGGGGGGACCGAGGCGGGGGACGGCTCCTTACCGATGTGCTCGATGAGGTTCCTCCAGGAGTCGGCCGTCATGGGGTGGGCGGGTGGCGGCGCCTCGGCGGTGGCGGCGGCGGCGGCGGAGCTCTCCTCAGCGACCGCGGAGGGGTCCCTGTGGGAGGCGGAGGCACCCTCAGCCGCAGCGGCGGGGCAGTGGAGAGGCGCCCCCCTCCGCCCCCGGGCGCGGCCCCTCGCACCCCCACCCCCCACCCCCGCAGTGTCCACCCCTCCCGCTCACCTGCCGGGCTGTCCCGCCGAGCCGTCCTGGTCGAGGGCGCAGGCGGCGCTGAGTGCCGCGGCCAGCAGCTCCATGGCTGGCGGCGGCAGGCGGCTGCCGAGCAGCTCCGGCGGCGGCGGCAGCGGCGGCAGCGGCGCGGGGCTGGGGGAGCCCGGGCGGTTGCCACGGTAACGGGGGTAGGAAGGCAGCAGCCTGCGCGGGAGGGAGAGGGGAGCTGCGGCCGCCCCCGGGGCGCCCCCGCAGCCCCCCGAGACCCTCTGAGCCCCCAAACCCCCTCAGAGCCTCCCCAATCCCCTCAGAGCCTCTCCCCAGACACCCCTCCCAGGCGTCCCCATGGGCTCTCCCCCCAAAATCTCTAGAGAGCCCCTTCAAATTCCCTCAGAGCCTCCCCTCGGACCCCCCTCAGGCATCCCCACAGAGACCCCACAAAATCCCCTCAGAGCCTCCCCTCGGGCTCCCACAAGCCCCTCAGAGCTCCCTAGCCCCTCGCAGCACCTCTCCGTGCTCCCAGATCTTCCGAGGCCCCACAGAGCTCTGCCAAATCCCCGCGGAGCCCCCTCAGCCTTCCCCAAATCCCTCCCGAGACCCCTCAGAGCCCGTTAGAGTTGCCCAATCCCGCTCCCTCAGAGTCCTCCGCAGCCCCTTCGGAGCCCCCCAAACTCAGCCCTCAGACCTCCCCCCCGACCCCTGAGTCCCCCCACAGCGCCTCAGAGCCCCCCTGCAGACCCTCTCAGAGCCTCCAAAATCCTTTCCGGGCCCCCACAGACCCC
>JAYKAV010003093.1:329813-359447 GCA_035582835.1 Phoebastria nigripes | reverse complement strand
CCCCAAGGGCCCCCCCAAAAGGCAGCAATCCCTGCCCCAGGGGCCCCCCACCTTTACAGGCACCCCTACCTCCATCCCCCCTGCTATCCTGCAGAGAGGCTCCCTCCTCAGATGCAGGAAAGCCCCTTCTCCATCCCCTCCCTCCCTCCCCAGCAAGGCGCCCTCCCCTAGCAAGCACCCACACACCCCATCCCACACCATGCAGCAGCGCGGGGCCCCAGCCCCTCTCCTCCATGCACAGCCACCCCACAGCGGAAGGGGGGTCCTGCCCTGGCACTGACGTCTCCTCCCTCAGACCCGGGGCATAGCGCTGCCCCCCATCCCCTGCACCTGTCTGCCTACGTGCGGCTGGTGCCGGCTTTGAGGGAGAAAAGGGGGTGGGAGAGGGGGGCTCTCCTGAACTGCTTCCAGATCTGGTGCATATGGTGCATTTCTTCTCCGGGAATGAAACCCTGAGATGGAGGAATGTAACTGGGAAACTCAGCCTAATCCCTCCTGCTGGCAACTGCACCCCTGATTACCCCRCAGGATTGACCGCTATCCTCCTCTCTTCCTCCGGCAGGTCTTTGCACCCACTTGGTCATTTCCCCCGTCTCCCCTTCCTTAGCATTGCTACTTCCATAAGGATATGTTGTCTTTTTTAGGCAGTAAGTATCTCAGTACTCAACGATCTATATCTGTCTTTGTTCAGGTAATTGTTTTTCCGCCTTAGGGATAAATCCTCTTGAGCTCCAGAGTACAGTTACACCCTTAGATTGGTTCGAGTGCTTGCGGACAGGTTGGGTGCAGCTCTTCCCTGCACGTTAGTAACCCCCAGCAAAAAAACGTCATCTGCACCACATTGCAATTGAGGAGTTAACAGTCAGAAAACGCTCAGCTATTCCTCATGTTCACTTTCTCCCTGTTGCATAAATAACTGTGCTTTTTTCTGTATGTGATAATGTAATTTATGAGACAATATAAAATCCATGTGTTGGTCTGTATGTGTAAAATGGTTTCCTTTTTATCATTTTATATTGTATTTGCTAAATGATACATCAGGATAGCTTCCAGTCAGCACATGACTACACATTCAGAAAAACTCCCTCAGCTTATGTGAACTAGATCTCAATCTGGCAGACTGGAGAGCTCGGTCCTTAAGTCATTAAGAGGCAGAACGAGAGAGAAAAACAGCTGGAAATGTCAGTGGAGAGACTTGAGGACTCAGAGAAGACTGTTAGTCCAGCCCAGGTCCAGTCCCAGACTGGGAGGTTGGAAGGACCAGACAACAGATAGGAAAAATTAGGGTGAGGCTGAGAGCTGGAGCCTGTTTTGCACTTAGGAGGAGGAGGACAGCCTGACAGCTGGGGCTGTACAGGAGGAGATTGTCATGGAGTAGATGGTCAGTGTGGTATGAAAGTGGGTTATCAGCTGTGAAACACCGGGGCTAGGGGGTTTGGGGAGACAGGTGAGCAAGGGGGCAGCCCTTCCTTGTAGAAGGGATAAAGCGGCAGAGACTATCTGAAGCTCTGGCTAATGACTGACGTTTTGGTGGCTTGCTGGCTAGGGCAAGAATATTGTCAAGAGTTTTAGTAAGTGGGTGGGATGCTAAAAAGCTTATTTCTTAGAAAAGGGGAGGGAGGACATTAACTGTACTGAGCCTCTTCGTTATCTTGAAGTCTGGAAAACCAGGGATGCTGTTTACTATTTTCTAAAGGGAAGGACCAAGAGCAGTGGGGAGTTCTCCCTAGTATGCAAAGGGAAGTCAGTGCATAAGCTCTTACTGACACTGCTAGAGTGAATATCTATCTAAATATAACTTCTGGGTGTATCTACTAAACAAAAAAAAAAATCTTTCAGAAATACGCATTAAGAGTTTAACAGATTCTAACCCCTCACGTTGCTTCACTCCCAAGGGTTAAATCTTGCAAATTAAAATTTCTTTTTAGAAAAAGCATCTGGGTCATGGTATGAAAAACATTCAAAAATAGAAAGCATCTTTTCAGGATCCCATAACTGTCTGTTAATTTGATCCTGCCTGTCTTCCTTTTTCCTTCAAATTTTCCAAAATAATTTCACTTTTGGTCTGAGATGAAAACCTGAAAAATGTCACTAAAAGTAATAATGATAATAAAAATGTTGGAAGCTATGAAGAGGTGAGAACACCAGCTGAGGGTGAAGTGCCCCCTGTGGCCATGGGAGGCCACAGCTTGTATTTTTGTGTCTCGGAGATCTGTTCCACTGTGTAGCAATGACTAATAGTCTACTTTTCCTTCCTTTAYAACTTTTTTCTTTTCTAATTGTAATTTGGTCTTTCAAAAGTGTTGCTCTTTCTTCCTTTCCAGGCTTATTCTCATACTTCATGTTGACATACAGAGAATGTCTGTAAACAGAACAAGTGCTTGAGAGATACTTTTTCTCCCAAGTGAGGTGACAGTGTTCCCAGCGCTCTGGGACCACAGTAAAAAATGATACATAGCAAGAAGGAGATATTTTTGTCCTGCAAAAATTGACAAGGTTTTCCAAAGCTTGCTTTTCTGTTTGGGGACAAAACAAAGAGCTTTCCAAGGTTGTCATGAAAAATGAAGGAAGGCAAACAAGTGATTCTCTCACAGCGGTCTGGTGGCTGGGATGTTCATGCTGGATGTGGGCGATCCAGGTCGGCGTCACGGCTATGTCATTCCCTCACATCCCACGTGTTACTGCCTGTTCCAGGGCGGATCAGTTTCTCCTCCTGGAGCTGCTCTGCTTTCTCTGGTCATTGGGAAAGGTGCTTGAACCTGGTGAGTGCCTTATTCACCAGATACCACTTTAGGTCAGTCAACACTGGACTATTTCTGCTAAGTAGAATAGCTCCAGCATAGCTGCCTCTTTGTTCCTCCCTACTTCCACAGTTGTTAGGACTTTGTGTGCAGTTTAAGCTGACGTAGCTGCTCAGTTCCACTTTTCACTCAACTCCCTGAGGCAGATTTCTACCTCCACTTTTATGCCAGCACTCACACTCATCTCATTCTTGGTGAGCAGGCTTGGGCAGCTAAACTGGTGGAAAATGATTCATTTTTTTTGTAGAACTACCTTTGTGTGTGTCTGGATTGTCTCACTACAGGGTGAGCTCAATGCGAGTGCCAGCACAGCGGAGATGGCAGACATGCAGATAGATGGCAGGACCATGGCAGTGCCACCTTGGATTATTTTACATTGCTGGGGAACTGCAGGCTCAGGCAGAGGTTCCCACTCCACCTAATCTTAACCATCTGGGTAGGAGTTTGGAGGAGGTTTTCTTTTCTCTCTCACTGTATCAACAATGAATTTGATCCAGAGCCTAAAAAGCTTTCCACCGTATCATCAAAATCAGTAGAATCTCATGATGACAAATCAGTTTTCTGACCAAAATCCCTGTATTTCATCCTAAAATTCCCTGTCTAGTTGTAGGGGGAAAGAAAGAATTTGACTGTTAGAACAAAATACATTAAAGCAACTAGTTAAAAATCCTACCCCAGCACCACACAAGTGGTGCTGCGTGCCCTGTGCTCTTGTTGGTGATAGAAGTCATGCAACACCCTGACAGACCAAAGCCCAGTTTTGTCTCAGGAATTCTTAGGATCCCCAAGCACACAGGCACTGGAAATGATCCTCATGGCCATCATTAGATGGCTATGCTCTGGTGGCATGGAACATGACCATGGTTCAGCTCCCTGTGGGTGAAGGAGAGCGGGTTTGAGCTTGCGTACGTTCTGCAAAAAGGGGTTCATGTAGTTGCAGACTGTTCCCAGCTTCACTGTACTGATGTTGGAAAAGATTTTAAATGTTGGCTGACCTGGTCCATGGTTGCATTTAAAATGTGATAACTGGTGTGAGTTTATAATTAGTTTATTACAATTATCTCATTTAAGTTATGTTTGCAGGATGAATTTCCAATCTTGGCCTATATTTTCAGGCACTAGTAATTTTGAAAAATGATTAATCATTTGAATTAAGATTTCTTATGTGCATCTAAAATCAAAAGCAATCCTTAGAATAAAGCTGTGCAAAGAGCTTGTTTTCCAATGATGCTGAAATGCATTTTTTTAATGTTCTCTTATAGCAGTTTTTAGAAATTAGACCTCCTCTTCCAGAAACTAAAAAGAGAAGAGGCAGTCCAGCAGATCTTATTCATGAAAAATTCCCCAAACCCTTCTAGTCAGTGGGAGTTTCACACCAAGAAAGGCCACAAGATGAGATAAGAAGCACTGTTTTAATCTGAGCTAACCAAATTTGTGGAGAAGTGTGAATTTAGTAATAGATTTGAATAATGTTATACCTAGTCAAGGATATTTTCATACTTCAGCTTCATTCAGGTTCTCTCTGTTCCCGTGTGGTTTTTAGCAGTGTTTTTGATAATGGGTGTGTCTGTGCAATTTTTATTCCTGGTTTTTGACTTTTCAGTGGGAGATAAGTGGAACTCCTCATCCCTAATATTTTTAGATCCTAAAGGCCAAGAGCACATCTGTTCTCCTGAACCTCCTTAAGCTTTCATCAAAATACCTTAATTATATCTGTTGGGGCTGGCAGCCTTACCGATAACTAAAAATGTTCAGAACTTCCTATTATGCGATCCTTACCTTTGGGTGCTTCTAACCTTCTGATGCTCATCATCATCAGGGTTACATTTTTACTTACTGACCATCTGCCATAGACAGGTTATTTTTTATATATTAAAAACAATTAACAATTTCTTAAGCTTAGGAAAATATTATTGGATCCCTATTAAAGGAAAACAGAAAACCTGTTGTTCTATCCTTTGAGAAGCTTTGGTTTCTGTTGAAATATGAGTTGAAATTTGGGGTTTGCCAGGGCTTCGTCTTTGCCACACTTCGGAAAATCCATAGAAATTATAGGCCCTTTTCCACACTCTGCAATACACACAAACTTTAGACTTAGATTTTAGCATCTAAAATCCCTGAGCTGCTGCCCATGGAGAGAACATGTGCCCTGCTCAGGGCCGAGAGAAACATTTCTGATATTGCAGCTGTAAAAACTGCCCAGTCCAGTTCTAGGCACTGTGAATAAAGGCCATTTCTGCTGTATCCTCAGTGATCCTTGTGCTGGGTCCAGGCAGCACGATGAGAAAACTACCTGACTGAAAAACAGGGGGAGCAAGACTCAAGCATGGAGAGGGAGGGGTTGTCTTCTGGACCAGGAGACCGCTATGAAGAGAGGAACTTGCCCATAGCTGGGTGCTTCAGGAAATGGTGAGTTGGAAAAGGCTCTAAAATGTCACACTGGAGCTAGGAGGAGGGGTGGGACACTAAGATTGTATGAGAAGCCAAGGGGTGAAGAGCCTGGGTAACGGCAGGACTCTGAGATACGAGCTGCAGGAGGGAAGAGATAGGAATACTGTGTCTGGGAAACAGTAGCCTGAGGAAACTGTGTGGGGAATTACAAGTTGAAGCTGATAGAAAAGGAGTGAAACAAAGAGATTGGTTGAGGACCTGAGGGTCAGGGTATGTCCAGATGAAGCAGATCACACTGGGAGAGCTGGAGGGCAAAGCCTAGACCTTGCTGGGTAATGAAACCATGACTGGGCTGAAAAACCTGACAAACAGAGACTGGGTGGAATAGGTGGGCAGACTGGGATTGGGATCCCCATTGGCTGCATGCTGGAAGGATACTTAATTAGAATTGTGTATGTTATTGCTTACTATTCTGTATGATCCTGTGAAATATGAGATTTTGACAGTAATAACATTTTAATACCTACAGTGGCTATTTTTACTGAAAATTTATTAGTTTTTTAAATTCTTCTCCCTGCAAATACTGTTGCTCTTATTTAAGATTCAGATTGTACAGAAAGAGGGATGGGAAAAATTATTCATCCATCTATCCATTTATCTATCTATCTATCTATCTCTAAAAGAGAAAAAAATTGGTGTAGCGTGGCAAAATACAAAGGTTTGGTCAACATGTGTTTGCACCAGCTATTCCTGACTTCACAACTTGCAAATTGAAGCACCATTGGCAGCACAGAGAAGAGGTGACTATAAGAAATTCCCTAAGTAGAAAGAAACTGCTCTAGTATGGTATAGGACCTTTTGCAATACAGGTCCCAGTCTCTCTAGAGGCTTTCCCCGCTTTTCTGGTTCAATCAGGCTATAAAAGCAGTGCCCTCTGCTGCCCAGGACAAATAGTGCTGTGCTACGGGATGCTAACCCAAATTTACACAAGCATCCTTCAGAGTGCTACACTATTTTGCATGCGTAGTGTTTCTTTCTAATACATGTGTTTACATGAATTCAAACAATGTAGATTCCCTCTTGCTGCTGAAGGTGACTATTTGTATTCGCTGTTGTAGTACTTCTATTCTTTGAGCTTAGATCAAACGTAATCAAATGATTTTTAGATGATCCTCATTTCTCTGAATTGGAGGTTTCATAACCAGCCTAAAGAAATAGTTTGCTCTGCACTGGTAGACCAATGACCTCGCAGTGAGCTTTGCAACATGAAATTTCACACTGAGTTTCTTTTCCACTGTATCTAGTGGCCCATAATAAAGACATATCATTTTTGGAATCTGACTCAGTGAGAAATGGTAGGTAAATATTACAGTCATGCTGCTAAAACATCTGTATTGTATTAGAAATGAAAAGAAGTCAACATCCTATTAGCTGGTAATACAGGGTAGACACTGATTAGTGAATCTGCTTTCTAGGGTTTGAAATGACTAGTTTGCGGGTGTCTGTGGGAGCTGCTTTCAGCTGAGGCTGACAGTTGTGGATGGACACCCTGGGTGGATGTTTTTCTGTGATGGCTTTCTATAATCTCAGTCTGCACAACTGCTGCCACTCTGAAGCTGGAAGGACTGATCACAGTGGGGAAGAGCAGCTTTTGTTGAGTTCAGTTCCTTCCAGGTCTTTGGCTCAGGTTACTCTGAAAAACAGAAGTTGTGCTAGAAGCTCGGCACTGAAATGTTCAGGGGAAGTCAGCCGAGTTGTCGGGAAGTGGCTTGTCATGCGAGGGGTTTGGATCTTTCTACAATACGGAAGACTGGGAGGGAGCCACATGATCATGTGGAGAACTCTAGAGTGCTTAGGGGGAGCTGGGGATTGCACAGGAGAAAGGTCATGGGAAAAAATAATTTGAGAATAGTTAGGCATAAAAATGCTCTTAAGAAGTATCTTATGGAGGGTGTATGGCAGATTTTGGAACACCAGCAACAATGTTTGAGGTCATCTTGTTTTCAGACATCAATGTTCTGAGATCAATGAACTACCCTGCTATTCTCAGAGCTTTGAATGACACATAGATTCAGGTCACCGGTAGGTTTGAAGGAGCCTATGGTGCTTTTCCTTAATCAGAGCATTAAAGAATATATCTCATCTGAGTACAATTCAGATAATTATTCCTTTTCCTGAGCCATTTATTACGTTACCCAGTTGCATTTACTTCTTGTCCTAAATTATGTAGCATGGCTATATGTGAAGTGACATTGCTATCTGTGAAGAACACATTCATGTCAGACCTGCTGGTTATCTTCATGCAAGGAGAAGGGATTGTGCCTGACCCGCCCTAGCATTTATATAGTTGCTGTAGGATGCAGCGCTGATGCCCCACCTGCCCTCAGGACTGTGGGGATTCACTCCTGAGAACCTCATGGACCTTCCCAGTGCTGGTCAGAGCTGCCTACACTCTCCTTTCTGCAGAACTGCTAGCTTCTGCTTTCAGAAGAAATCTTAGCTGACAGGTACCAGTTTTGTTCTTTTGGGGAGCGATTAAATGCATTTCTTGAGACGAGTGATAATATTTTAGATGCCTTATCTACACAATGGCCTCTTTTCCCCATAGAAGGGGGAGAATAGTGATTATTGCAAATAATGGCAATATCCTTAGGCTCCTGCAGGCTTTTCACAATGCAGATTTCTAGTGGTTCTCTTATAAATTACAGCTGATCTTTTGGAGAAGGGAAGAGGGGTACATGGGCTCAGTTTGAGTTGGAACTCTGGTCTCATTCGCTGCCAAATTTCTCTGCTCAGTTGCCAGAGACGATGCCACTAAGCAGCATTGCCTGCTTTTCATAGACACATGACTTAGAACCTGTACTGACCTGTCAAGCTCTGTGCACAGCAGCATCTTTGACAAAACTGACTCCCAGCACAGGCTTATTGTTTCCAGCTCCAGGGAGAATCAGAATTTGCACGTTTCAGAGCTGCCTAAGTGGCAATGTCAGGATGTCAGAGACTGACAGTGATGATTATGCCGCAAGGAGATGAAAACAGATGGGTTTGACATCGCAGCAGACTCTAACTGTCTAGTTTCATATGCTCAGTTTAATGCCAAAGGGCAATCAATTTTAGCCAGGGCAATTAATTTATTTAAATCCAACTTGACAGTTTGGCTAAAATTTTTTTACTGGAGTCCTCTCCATAAGGAAAGGTGCCTGGAAAGGTACTATGCATTATACCAACACAGCTGGGCTCAGTAATTAGGACGACACAGTGCAGTATAATGCATGCGCCTTTAGAGGGCAAGTATTTAGCACTTTCAGCTTGACCTTCTACAGTACAAGTAGGGACTATCTCTTAGTTATACACACAAGAGATGAGGAGCTGGAGAGGGAGTTTGGGAGAATACCTCACTCACATATTAGAAAATGTAAGGCTAGGTAACTGCTCCTCTCTCTGCCTGGCTGCAGTGGCAAGAGAGCAGGGGTGAGGGTAAATTTATGGCATGTATGTAAATTTATGGGTTGTGGGATCAGGGCCTTTTGCTGGACTTAGGTCGTTGAGGGATTTAAGCCAAAAAGGGCTACCTCACTGAAAGCCTCTGTTGCTTATCAGTTCTTCAGAGTAAATAGCAAACAGAAAGTCAGAATACTTTAGAAAACATCTTTGTAGCTACTTCCTCAGCTATAAAATCCTGTTTTCCATGTGGGGTTGTATAACAGGCTTCAGGAGAGCGCTCTGGGAAGGCCGAGAATGGGATCACCCTTATGTTGGGATGTTCCCTAAGGAAATGCCCGCAGGCTCTCCTTATTCTCTCAACAAGCTGCTTAAGGCAGTCTGCCCGCTTTGCTTACACTACTGAGTGATCTTACATCTCATTCCCCTTTTTTCAATCTTCCCCACTGTCTTCTTGTTCCCCCCCTTCTCCTTCACTGTCTTCTTCAAACTCATACTGATAAGACCCTTTATACCACGACGCTAGTACTATACGATATATATAATTAAGACTGAAAACAGCACTACAAGTCAGGGTGAGAAGGCATGGATCAGTAGCTATAGCTTAGTCCAGCTGTCCTTCCCAAAACAAGCATTCTTGCTCTGACACCACTCTGCCTATATTCTTCAGCAGAGGCACGGTGAATACCCTGCGTGAGCACTTCCTTACCTTTGGATCCATAGTTCRTCTAACGTTGTCTTATCAGAGTTTACTGGAGATGGCGATCCCTTATGAGATAAAACGTTCAGAGGCTCTTTGACGGGCTCGTTGGTTTTGAGTGAACCTGTGACATAAGAGAAAGCCAAGAGGGTGTTAAAACWGTCGTTTTCTTAAGGGTCATCTTTACTTTTAACTGTAGGTAGTGGTTTAGTTACACCAAAGGCAACAGGAAGACCACAGACACAAAGACGGCTACATTTTAGCTTGGATTTTCAGACAAGATTGAAGTGTCATCAGCTTGCATAGTGCAAGATTGTACAGCCTTTGTCACAGCTGTAAATGCAATCCAGAAAAAGTGAAGGTAGATATACGATATCAGTCCTTATGTATGCGAGTAGCACTCTCACCACTGAAAATTGGGTCCCAACATCAGTGATCTTCAGTGCAATTCTTTAAGCAGAAAAGGTTTAGCTCTGTGTGCTTGTGCATGCCAATATTCGGTTTCCCAAGTCAGGGCTTCATTACTGCTCTGCTTTCAGGCACACAGTAGATGTTCAGTTTACTGGATAAATCGAGGCTAGATTTGGGTGAGACAGGAGCTTTACTTTTAATTCCTTCTCCAATTTCCCTCAGATGAATTTCTGATCCTTTCACGGGGAGCCAAAGTTGTATTATGTCCATGGCTTACTACTGCAGTACTTGGCAGGAGAGGATGCATCTCACTTTTCAAATGAAACCTCCTGTTGTTTGAGGCCTGTTGATAAATGGCCTTGTTGGTTTTTTATTAGAAATATTTTGGTCTAAGTCATAATTCTGTTTGCATTTCAAACTGGTGACAGCACAGGCAGGTCAATGCTCTGACTGAAGCCAGTTTCTGACGTACCCTTTTAATCAATGCTACGGATTTTCAGAGGGAAAGGGTGAAATCCAGACTTTTAAAACTCCCTAAAACAGTGCCAAGGGCCTACGAAACGCTAGTTTGAGTTATTCTCTTTGCCTTTTGAACAGTTTAAACATTTTATCCTTCTGTCAGAGGAGATTGCTTAAAAAAACAAACTCTTTTTCCAGTTAAAGGAAAGCATCTATTATGTTTTACAGCTCCTAGGCTATAAGCCAAAGCTAGGCTGGTGCAAAGGGTGCCTATATAATAGTCTTTCTCTCTGCTGGATTTACATTCTTTTACATTATTTTTCTTGTTCTCATTTCTTGAGTCTTTATTTTTCCTGTTTTGTATCCTACTCTGTATTTTCCCCTGTATTTTTCCCTCTCTTCCTTTCTTCTTTCCTTCCCCTCCTCTCCCTCCCAGTCATTCCCTAAGCAAAATGAGAACAGGTTAACATTTGAGCTTGAGTCAGACTCTTGGATAGCTGCTGTTCAAATGGGTTTGAAGTCAAGATAAAAGAGCTCACCCATCCCTTGCTTCCATGCACGTCAGCAAATGCTGTCAGAAGAAGTTCCTGCTACAAATGAGGCTGGTGTAGAAGCACCCGCTGTCCAGTTTCGGGAAGAGGGGATGGAATCAGTGGAGTAGAGGGAGAGGGTAGAAGAGCTGCTTACACAATGCTAGCTGAATTTAAAAGCTGTAGCTCTGAGCTGGACTTGCTACAGTCATACTGGAGAAAGAGCTATTGCTCCTAGCCCAGGTCCTGCTGTACAGACTGGAGAAAAGAAATGCTGTTCCCAGTGTGTCCTGCTGAACAATTGCAGATATGGAAGAAAAAGCCCTGTTTGGAACAGATCCTGTTTCAGCAGTGGTAACACAGAGGAGGGGGGTGTGGGAGGGAAGCGCAGGTCAGCTTTGGTGGATGCTCTAATAAGGTGCCAAGAGAGAAGCCCTTCTTTTAGCTTGTCCTTCCTCAATGACACTGGCTAGACAGGAGGGACGTCCTCCGGTGCCGTTGCCCTGATGCCGTGATGCTGCAGATGTATGAAGAAGGTGCGTCCTTCTGTGCTGGTCCCTGCTGCAGTGGCAGGAGCCGGTAACAGGGGAGAGGGCCTCCTCAGCAGCAGTCTGGACGTTGTGATGCTCGGGGAGCAGGAGAGAGGGCGAGTCTCTTCTGTGCTTGCTCTGCAGCAGCGGTCTGGGAAGGCGGTGAGAGGACGGCTCTGCTCTGGTCCTGCTGCACTGGCAGAGTGGAGAGCAGCTCTGCTCTGGCATAGGCGACGCTCAGTTTATCCACAAACCTCATTGACAACAGTACCAGAATATTAAACAGGAGCTCTTTGCTCTGCTGCTGTCTGCTTGGAAACTTGGAGAAGGGAGGGAACTTTCCTTCTGTCCATGCCATAGGGTTGAATGGGCCTTTATACTGCTGAAATAGTGTGTCTCCCTTGGCGAGGCAGGCAGGAGACACCTATTTTCCTGGGGACATTTCCCAGACCTCCTTTATTTTGGGGTGGAGGATATCTGTTCTTTGTTTTCTTAGGGAACTTGGTCTGCTTTCAGGAGCTGAAGCAATGTGATTTACTACTGCATAACAAAGCAATAGTTAAAGCTTTCAGTGGCTTGCATAGCACTCAAACATCAGGAGTAGTGTTGTATCATTTTGACTCATGCAGCTAGCCAAAGTTCAGAGTCCAGTGCATTGTTTCTGTTAGATTATAATCTGAAGATAGGATAGGTATCTTCGCTGCGATTCCTTTTATTTACAAGGAGTTATAAAATTCAGTTTCTCTGAACACCTGGGAGATGAAGCAAAGGGCATTTTCTGTGTTCACAGTTCCATGTCTCTCTCATTTAGTGTTTAGATTAAAACCACTTCCAGTTTTTTCTTGCAGCCCTGTTTCTGRTGCTTCTGAGTGTGTTGCAATAGCTCCTTTCCTGGCTCTCTCTCAGCTTCTCATATCTTTCTCTTGTTTCTTTCATGGACAGCTGCTCAGACAAGGTGCTAGCTCAGTGAAACCCTGGCCTTGCAGTCATGCTTTGTACTGTTCATACTCAGAGAAAGCCAACTCATTCAATTTCTACTGAAGCCATTGCTGAGTGCATTTATGTCCTGGATGGTGTTCCTGTTATTTCAGCCTCCTAGTTCAAAGGGATCTTAGGTGTTTCTTACAGCTGTATTCAATGCACGGTGGCAGCAACTGCATTTTCAGAGAAGTCTTGCTCCCCTCTCCTAATGGTCCATTGCAATTTCCACAGGCTTGGTCCCTAAACGTACTACTCTGGTTTTGCTGACTGTTTCATCTATATGCCGCTCGGTCTGCCATACAGTTACTTGTATAGATCTCACTACTTTTGAATATGTCCTTTCTGTATGCTAAAGAAGTTCCTACTTTGTTGACAGCTTCATGTCTTTCCCTGTTTAGGGCTTCATGTCTTTCCCTCTTAAAGAGCAGAGGGGTGGCAGAGCAGAGTTCCACATTTGTTTAGATTCTCCGCCATGAAGCATGTTTAAACATCCAACCATTTTGGATTTCCAAGCTGAGCAAAGAAGGATGGCACCCCTCTGCCAGCTGTGCCATAGGGCAGGGGTGTGCTGTAATGTGCTGACCGCTGAGCCACTTTCTACCTTCCCTGTCCTTTTTCTAATCTCATCAACTCCTATAGTTCCTAATCTCACTGGAGAAGGAAGCATAATGCTGTTTGGGTCAGTACTCACCTGTAGCACGCCCCATGTGCATTGTCTCTCTCGAAGTCTTTCTTTTCCCTCTGCTCGGCAGCCTTATGGACCGGTAGTACCTAGAATTTCTCTGAATGGCAATGTAATGTGTGTGCGAGTCCCTCTCGTGGGTCACCGGGTTAGCACCTTCTGACTCTTCCTCACCTTCAGAGACTGAACCTGACTCTCTCAGTACCTGCTGAGAAAGGCCCTGCCAGAGCCCACCGGTGGAGAGCCTGTGTGTGGCTTCTCTCCCGTGCCCATCCATGGCTTCCAGATCTTGTCTCTATGGCAACTGAGATGATGGATCAGCAGCAGAGCAGCAGAAGATAGGTAGCCTCCACAACTCCATCAGCTTTATCTGAATTAGAGCTGGAGACGGACAAACAAAACACAACAAAATAGGAAAAGAGAGGACAAAGTTCTGGTTAGTTCAGAGGCTGTAATGCATCATCTGTTTAGGATAATGGGGACTTTCCAGGATTTTTTGTCTGAGATCATTCTGAGATCATCACCTTACAAGCCTTATTCTAACGTTGCTTTGACGTGCTCATGGTTGTCCTGCCATGACACATTGTAGTACTACAGATGTTACTGGAAAAATGTCATATTTGCTCAGTTGATGACCACTCCCTTTTGTCACTTGTGAGCAGTAGATTACTAGTTGATTTAGAGTGGATACAGGTAATGGCCATGTCCTTGTTTTTGAGGGTGAAAATGTTACAGAATAGAAAGTAAAAGCGAAGAGAAAGCTCTGTTAATCTGTCTATTATCTGTGTACTTCTCTCTGTAATAGAAGAATTAATGCCTTTTACAGGGCTGGGTGCCTTCTAACACTTATTWACAACACTCACTCCTGCGGTGCAGATAAGTGCAGAAAAATCCATAACTGTCAAGAAGTGAAGGTAGAAGACACAAGATTATGTAGCAATGGAGAGCACAGAGACTTGATTTTGTTTCCCAGAGTTGCCCTCAAGTGCCAATGTACCCCCTCAGTGACATGGGGACTTCAGAACAGGGGTCCCGCTGCTCTGTGTCAGTACATAGATTATGCCAGTACTCCCAAGTATTTTTAGGAGGAAAATCACTACAACAGCAAAACAGCAGTTGATCCTTCAGCCTTTGCAAGACTGGGTAAAATGTGAACTGATTACTTAAGCATTTGCTGCTGCCTTTGTCTTGTTGAATTCTTACAGCTGTCAAAGCCTTTCTAAGTACATAACGTAATTTTGTGACTGATGGGGCTATCATGAGTAGTAGAAAGAGATGCTGTATAGGAAATGTGAATATGAAATTGACAGTTCGCTGAGAGAAGGGCATAAAATAGTGCAATGGATTAGTCATTAGATGCTGCTTTGAGAAGTTACACGTATCACTGGTTTGTTACATTACAGTATATCCAATATACAAGATACTCTAGAAGGTAAGTGTCTCAATTTTTGTTCTGGGTCTTCTGCAATCTCTATGAACCCATGTGTGCCACAAACCTTTTTCTTGCTTGCCTCCAGGGTCACTCCAGCTGACCCTGGGACATCAGGGACAGTTGGGACATCATCTGGGAATCCTCTGCTTTCTAAAATTTTTGAGGGCCCTGTGTTTTATCCTTATAAAGGGAGGGTCACTACCTGAAATCATGCTTCCTGGCTCTACAGATGAGAAAGCCTGCTTTCTCCTTTCATAACTTGAACCACAGCATGCAGCTCATAGCTGCTAAATTTGGATCCTGACTTCAATTCTGCCAAGACTTTTGCACTGTTTGGAACTGGTGGTTGCTCTGGGACTGTTTCCAGTGTTACTGGAACTGTATGAAGGACCCGTTTGTTGGTTGTGGTGTTAAGTTTGGTTTGTAAATTACTCTGAGGTATAGAGATTCACTAAGCCTGTTTCTGTTTCTGTGGCTGAGTGGAACAGCAAATAAAAACAGCTGCTGTTGGAGACAGTTGAAAAGAAAGAAGAGGCTATTTCTTTTCCTATGCCTTTCGTACTGTCCCATGACTAAAGCCCCAAAGGCTKGATCCTTGCAACTGTGATGGAAGCATTTCTGTTAACTGGACCACAATTAATATTACACCTATAATCCTTCCTAACCCTAAACTCTAACAATCACTTATTTTATATTTATTTCTCTTCTATAAACTGTTTTATGCCTTGCCACTCAAGGAGATGAACCTGCAACACTCTCCTCTGTATCAAAGTTCCTACATGCTTCGAGTGGCCACCCTTGTCCATGTTACTCAGACTGGGGCAGAGACCTGTCTCTCTTTTGTGGCCTTTGCAATGCTGACATAGTTTGCAATGCTTAGCAAATTGCTGCTGGTGTTTTCTTGAAAAATGAGTTAAAGTTTTCACAGGAGCTGCTCACCAGTCAGGAGTATTTTCAAAACCATGTAAATCTCCAAAGGAATCGTTGGGCAAATAGATGCGTGCATGTGTGTGCGTGGGAGTGCATGATGCATGGAGAAGACTGTTTTCCCCTTTCACTTACCTGGTGAATACGAAAGTAGATGAATGTCATTGTTGGGCTTTTACAAAGATACTTGGTAGAGAAGGAGCCTTCTGCATGGCTAAGTGAAACTGACTCAGCTGGGTTGCCTAAAGACGTAACTATGTGTTCAGTAGCCCTATCAAACCAGTGTAGTTATCTTTGCCAGGTACACTTTTTTTGGTCCATCAGAGGAATGAAGGGTGTCCATCCTGAACAGTTAGCTTGCTGTCAGGCTACCAAACAGTCCCTAACAAAACAAGATGTTTGACCAGAAGTGAATATAGCAGTGGATGAGAGAAAGACTTCCATGTTTTCTAGGAGAGGCAGGGGTGAGGGGGCACTTGTTTATTGTGGTGGCTATAAGCAATATGTATTTTTTTACTTTCTTCAATGAAGAGTTCAAGAACAGAATGTATTTCTGAAGGCAATGCTTCCGATTCCAAAATTGATACTCTAAGAAATTATTGAGAAACCATTTACTGATATGTCAATCAAATAGTCCTGGCTTTTGCAGTTGCTTTAGGTGTATTAAAAACTAGGGATGTGTTTAAAGGTTACATTCAAATTTAGTATTACCTTATTCTGGTAGCGGTCAAGCTATTCAGTGACAGAGAATGAATGATTCAAGCAGGTGCGGACCATAACTATCCCTGTCTGAGTGTTTATAGTGAATTTTTGAAGAAGGTATTCACCTCTGATAGTCACAGCTGGGTGAGCGTCAGGTCTTGCATCAGGAGTAACCCATCCCATGTATCTTGAGATCACCTGTCTTGCTGCAGCGTCACCACCTACCTGAATGTGCTTTGCAGGCAAACATACTTCCCCGTAATTCAAGAAGACCAAAGTAGCAGCCTGTAGGGAAAAAGAGAAAGATGACAACAGTAAAACCAGCAAGTGATGCACATACAGCAACACTAGAGATATGCATTTTGACTCACACATAGTTCAGCCTCCAGGAATTTGACTGTATAGAAATTTTACTTGCCAATATAAAAAAAATGGCATTTACCAGCAAATGCCATGAATTTGCTGTTGTACAAGAGCAGCTGAACCTTGAGGACACTAGGTAAAATGCTAATAAAAATTGTAAAAGGAACTGAGGTTCCTAGAGCAGTGTGGACCTGGACACGTGGATGTGTGTGGGAAAGAGGGACCGCTGCTGCTTCTGGGAGGGTGGGACTGGATGTGTTTGCAAGGCATGGTCTGGCTGTGGATGCCAACAACCAACTGCTGGTCCCTACTGTACAAAGAGAGTGGGCTGATAAGGATTCAAAAGGTATCAGGTGTATCAAAAGAGCAGCTCTGTTTAATCAGTTAGATTTAATCAAAGATAATAATGTTTTTAGTAGCAGAAGCTGCAGCCTGAAAGTTGAGATTGCAGCTGTGTAGACCTGCAGGTATTTCAAATGGATTTAGTCTGGGCAGTTTGGTCTGGGAGTCTGGAGCAGGAGGTTTCTTCTAGCACCAGTTGATCATCTCTCCCTTTTTGCTCATCCTGCGACATGCCAGCTGGGCGCAGCTGCACAAGCCGTGGTAGAGGCAGACTGTGTGGTCTGTCGCTGGTGGCAGCCCTGGTGGGCACTGGTAGCAGAGGGAACTGCTGGGGGCTGGCAGCCCCGGAAAGTCAGGCTGGCTGCCTCAGCTGTTGCTGACACAGGAGGGGTGCAAGCAGTGCCTTAGCTGCTGGGAAGAGCCACCTCCCTTCCCTGCCGAACCTGCTGCTCCACATGCCCTGACCCCTCTCTCAGCAGCAGTTTTCCAGGGCTCCAGCGCAGCAGAGCAGGCAGCTGCATCATGGCCACTTTGCTGCCCCTGGTAATTTGCTGCCCTGGGTAATGGGCTATTTTGTTATGCCTGGCGCTGGCCCTGAGCTGACGGCCTCTGTCTCTGGGAGGATTTCTTCTGCACGCTCCCTTCCGCTGCCACAAGGCAATCATTTGTGTGGGGCTTAGCTGGCTCCCTGCACTCAGCCTTCCCGGTGATAGAAGGGGTGCGGTAGGATGCAACTAGTGGCTCTGCTTGCTGGTGGATCTAGTGCTTCATTAACTACCTAATTCCCCTTTAAAATGGGGAAGTATATTGTCTGACTGAAAAGTGTTAAGTACTGCAGTAAGTGTATACTTAAAGAATACTTAATGATTTTGAAATGAAAAATGCTCAATTTGCCAATGTTATACAATGTTGTTGCCTAGTCTGGAAGGGTAATGAAGATTGCTTAATTAATATTAGAGACAGGCTGAAATCTCCAGCTATGCAATGCAGGGACGTTTCGGAGCAGGCGATAACAGGTATGAATACAACTTGACTGTATGGTTGTTCTGTATAGGGACATACAGTCACAGAAGATGAATTGCCCTTGTCTGATTGTCTAATGTATTGCTACCACCACCAGGGAGAAGATAACAGTATTGATGTGCCTGAGTGGCCACACAAAATATGCAAGGATTGTGTCCCACCAGAAGGCAGGCAGGTGCTTTCAGCACAGAGGGCAATGAACCCCTACACTGAGTTATCTGGTGGTGTGTTAGTTTTGCCATCACCTTAAATCCATCCATGACTGAATGCCCCTTTAAATTATGTATAGCTCAACGGAAAGTTTTGGGGCTCAGTGCAGAAATTACTACCTTGGCTGTAGGGTTTTTATGATGTAGAAAGGCAGAAGGTCATATAATCTTTTCTTCCTTTTTATGTGTTGAAGTTTTTTCAAGTGTAAGCCCTATTAATGACTCATCTGGAAGGTTTTGCACACTGAATGTAGGGATGCACTTTTCATGTATATTTGATGAACCAGATGGAGCTCTCTTAAGAAAATATTTTGTCTTCAAGCCCTCATAGTTAACATGGCTCTTTAATTCTTCTTTAAATACAATCTGAATGTACATGCAAACGCCGATTTTGCTGCATCTTATCAGTTTCTTTCTAAAATGCTTTAATTATTTTGAAAGTCTTGTGCAAACTGAAAAGAAACCTCTGCCTCCCACTGCCATCAGTCCCCCATTACATCCCTGCTCATGTATTAGGCATTGGGTTTTTTTCGCCTCTTCCTTGGTTTTAAGTGGAGTGGAATGTCATCTCTAAACTATTTCTCTGTGCATCATAATGAGGTGAAAACAGCTCTGTCGGGATGGGGCACAGTCCAAAATCCAGCAGCAGTCCTTAATCATCAGCTGCCGTTCTTGCTCACGTGGGTGCCAATCCCTTAAGGAGTGCCACGCGCAGGTGGGCCCCGCTGAAGGCACTGGGGCTCCACACAAGCTCAGGCCTGCATTTGCAGTGGAGGTATTTCTGTCTGAGTGAGGGGAATAGTAACACCCACAGACTCAGCCCAAGGCTCTGGCAGATTTAGCTCTCAGCAGATGTAGCTATGAATTCATTTAGCTTCATCAGTGGTTTAAGCTAATGCACAGACTTTAAGCCGGTGTGAGGCACTCTCACGTGTCCTGTTGAGCCACGCGTGCTATGGGGGGACTAATTTCCAGCAGAAGGATGCACAGGCAACTGGGCATGGTAACACCTTAACCTAAAGTCATCAGGGCCCTGAGCTGCCTTATTACACATATATTTATGCTTTCATTGTTACTGGTTAGGATAACCCTCCTTGGAACTGTTAACAGTCCTGACCCTTTCTTTTAGATGGTGGCAAGAGACAGTTAAGCACATGTCCCTGTCCAAAGCAAAGGTACATGACATTTCACAAAGGAATTTGAACTATTTAGGTGCAAGGCCAAGGTATTATTTGATTAAGGCACAGGGGTGAAGAAACCAGGAGGAGCATGAGAACAGACCAACCAGAAAGTGAGACACAGACCAAAGAGGTTCACAGCAGAAGCCAGAGAAAAGCAGACAATACGTTTGGGGCTGGCTGAAAGAATATCAAATTGTTTGACCCCACATGTTTCCAGAAAACAAACATTTTGTACTTATTTTGTAAATAAGATTGAATTCTATCACCAGTCCTAACAGAATCAAACTACAACCACTCCGATTTTGAGATGATAGTCTTTCAGGTGAGAAAGGTAACAGAATGGTTTTATTGCCATGATTTAGTGATGGTACCTTATTTATAGCAAGCAAAACCAAGAGAGAATTATGCAGTTCATTACACGCTTGTGACAATAAAACCTTTATGTCTTGCACATATGTTACAGAGAACCTGTTTTAGAAACACTTCAGAGACTAAAAATAAATACATTGGATTCGTTTAATATAGCCTCCAAAGCCATGTGCTTTGGAGACACCATGAGACCAAGCGAACAGGGCTTGGGAGAGAAAAACCAGTACATTTAAAACAGCAAAAAAATTACTCAAATGGCCTTGCTAGATATAAAAATATTTCCAGAATGAAGTCTGGCATTGTGGGACCTTCTATGGGTAGAGGTAAGCATACATGTGTAAACATAGACACAAAACGAGTGTATCCTATAAATGGTTACTTACACATAACAGAAAAGGATACATGCCTTCACACAATTCCCTCAGCATGAAACATGGAGTATTTATAACAGCTACTCTGTGTTAATTAACTAATATATATCAATATATACTTAATGAATAACACTAAATAACTGCAAATTTTTCTGCTGCCAGGATGATTTATCTTTTTGACTGTTTACTGATTCTTTACAAGTCAAAAATAATGATTAAAAATATGTGCTTTCTTGTATACCACTAACAATTTTCATGTCTGCTCATGGATGTACTTGTTCAAACCATGTATCTCAGAGTGGTCCAGCCCTATCCTATTGCATTCTATGCTTCATCCCCTGGGTCTCGTGTAGTAGATGTAGCTATGGGCTATAGCTAAGATGTTAAAAGAATTCCCTCCTCTGGAGCTATTCTACATATGTGTATATGTACACACATATATGCATATATAAACACACACGCACTCTCAAGCTGTGTAGGGGGAGTCAACCTAATTTTTGAAGTGTACAGAAGAGCAGAAGTGGAAATCTACAAGCCCTTCTGGTTTTCATTATAAGCTCTTAAAACTAATTAAACAAAAACCTGACCTTATTTTTATTCCTTTCCTTAAATTAGTGCACATGCAATGGTGAAGGTACATCCCTGCTTGAAGATTTTGGGAGAGTCTTGAGAAGTAGAAGGTATAAAACTCATCCTGTTCCTCTGACATCACTGACATATCTCTATACTAACAAGAAGTCCTGCCTCTAGAGGAAGCCCTCTTTCCTTTTCCCTGCTGATTATGAAATGTTGCCCCTGATGCCATCCCATTCCTTATTTCTGCTTAGAAGATACTAGTGAAATTATTGTTAAGTAGCTGTGGTCTAAAACTCCTGAGGTTTTCCAGGCTTATCCCTGGAAGGTAAGTGAATAATTAAAAAACAAATTACTGCATCTCCTAGGCTGGAGGGAGTACACAACTATCAACTCAGGGCTAGGTGCAAATCACAGGACATAGCCTCAAAGCATAAGATACCAACGTACTATGCAAGTACACAAGAAGGCCCACAGCAGCCTGCCTGGTGATCTCTCCTGTTTTACAGAGTTGCACATGGGAGTTGTGAGTCCTTGTTCCTTTTTGTTTGTTCTCTTCTGTTTAGACCATGTGAAGCCTTCTAGCCATGGAAAGAATGTGCAACATAAAGCTTACACTTAAAAAATTAAAGGACTCAGGTATAGAAAGTTTAGTCTGCGATGAAATGGTTTAGTCAAGAACATGGTACGAGAAATAATGTCCTGGGTATAATGCCTTGCTGAAAGCAGAGAGGTTTAGTAATGCCAGGATACTTAGAAGAGGAGGTTAGCAGATGTCTTGGTTGAAGCTTTTCAAGACACACTCATTAGTAAGCAGACAGGCCCAGTGTCCCTGTGGCAGACAACACCTGTGCTGCTCTTGGGGAAAAATATAACGATATCCACTTCTATTTCTAGATTTGCTGGTTGCATATGAGACACTTGTTATGGAAGAAATGAGCATGGGTGGTTATTTGAACTGCAGAGAGGTAAGAACTCAAAAGGGTTTTTATTTGAAAGCTTCCATACAGAAGCAGGGAAAGAAGAGGGCTGATTTTGTTCATCAAGGAATAGCAGAGCTCTCAGTTTTTCCTCCCTCAGTGGTTATTGGGTGGAGGGTCCAAAGAGTGCCTGTTTGGTGAATCTGCTTGCAAATTCGTAGCTGCAAGGGAGCCAGAAGTCAATAAGACATCAGAATCCTGTTAGACTGGTTTCTACTGGTTTGAAATGCCAGGCAGGTTTGGAGTGCTGCTGTGCCAGGCTATCCTTGTCAACTGCATCAAGCTAATTTCAGCTAATTTCAAACCTGACATAAGCTGGTACTATTCTTATAGCCTGTTACACTGACTGCACGTGTCTTTAGTAACTCAGGAAAAATACTTGATAGACAGCTCTGGAAACTGTGCAGCAAACAGCATCAGTCATGCAAACTTCCCCTCCAGAAGGGCTCTTTTTAGTCCCAGGGGAGGACCCTGGCAGGAAGGGAAGATTGCAGGACAGCTGCTCCCAATGCAGAGCAGTCTCTTCTGTCCTAGGACTGAGGCACTAGCTCAGGGCTTAGGCAATCACATCCAGAAGCCGCCACATGCTTGCCTCCAGTTTGCCAGCTACAGCGCTAGACAGCGTTGCACTGTAGAAAAACAGGCACACTTGCAGTGCCTTCTGGCTGCATGTGCATCCACAGTAAGTCTCAATTTTTTTGTCAAACAAGTGACATGGTCTCCTCAACCATAACTCTGTAGCTCACTTTACCCACGTGCTGTGAAAATTGGTAAACCTTTCCCTTTCAGACCTTTCCTTCTAACCCTCCTGTAACCCTCCTCTGTTACCCTCCTCTTCATGCCCAGTTTTTAAGCACGGAAAGAGCAAGGCTGGGATGCAGGTAGTGAATCTCACAGCTGTGGCACCGCTCTCCTGTGAGAGCAGATTTCATTTCTCAGTTTTGCTGCAGTTCCCTGGGCAATCTTGAGCACATCAGGGATTTTCCTGGGTCTTAGCTCCCCATCTCTAGACTGGGAGTGGTATACTATAGTTTATGAGTACTCCTATATTTCTCCCATAGTCTTTTTTCTTCTGAGTTCCTTGAGCAGGAACTCAGTGTAAGTACAAGAGCATGACATGAGATAGCCTGACGGGTTCAAAAGAGCTCTGGACAACACTGTAATTAAAGAAAAAATGAAGCAGTTTGGGTATTCTCTCTTTTTTGGTTATTTTTCATTTGATATTTCCTACATTTCTGTCCCCAAGTGAAAAGCAGGCATTTTGATTTCTAGTTCCTCAGTGTCCCTGTTGCTCTTCCTAAGTTTTATTTGAGCTGGCTGCAATTTCTCCTAAAAAGGGGTCATTGTTTCAGGAATTGCTCCCTTTTGGACCAGCAAAGTCCAAGTTTTGTGGATTGAGTAACCTGCTAGACCTGTTTTTTCATAGACATCTGTTTCAAAGATTATTTTGGCTAGGAAAGAGAAGGCAGGGAGAAGATGAGGTTTCTAGATTGTTTTAGGTTTTACTGAGTCTTGTCAGTTTTTCTTATTTTAGATCTAATGGGGCTGCTTCCATGGGGTGCTGCTTAGAAACATGAAATATTGCCTCCAGGCATTATTGTGGGAAAAATTATAAGTGCCTATAGAAATCGTAGAACAAGCTACTTCCAAAAGGAGATTTTGAGTCAAAACCCCAGGCATTGGCCACATACTCAGGGACAGATAATGGTAATTATATAGTTAAAACATTTTATGTTGTGTTGCAAATGTCCTCTCCAAATTATGGCAGTGTGGGACAATGGGTTCTTTGTCTCTGGGCTCTTCTTTTCTGGCTATTACTGGGGCGTTTCACACACACTCCTGTATTTACAGTTGGTCTTAAAGTAGATTGGATTTATCAGTCCCAATTCGAGTCTGGAGAAAATCAGACCTGAATAAAATTTCTGTGAAATTTTAAATGAATGTCAGCCAATTAGTCCTTTTTGCCGGTTCAGTGAAACGTTTTAAAATTTTTTTTTTTTAGTGCAATTTCCTACTTTCAACTAGATCTGGAAGTGGCAGCTCCACTATAACGGTTGAATCTGTTGATGATCTGTTTAATATCTCAAGAGCTAGCTTGTTCTTAGGAAATTTGAGTCCCTGTTTACTTTGTGCATTTAAAAATATCCATAATTGCTGGAACAGTTCACAGCTACACTGGATACAGCAGCTGGTCTGAGAGTGAAATGAAAGATCAGCTAAGGGGAAGGATCAGCCTGGCATTAGGAGGAAAACAGGCTGTTTTTCATATTTCCTGTCTTTATTTTATTTATATTTTTTTAAAGCAAGATCACACATAAACATTTGCCAGGAAAAATCACATCTTGTCCTGCCCCTGGAAAAAGACACACAATTTGGTTGGTTGGTTTTGGGGATGTTTGCTGTTTAGTTGGTCACATTAATGCCCGTTCTGTGCAGGGTCTCCTCTCTGGCTAGGCTTCTTCCGTGTGGTGGTTTTTATGCCTGTCAAGCTGTGCCAATGGTGTCTCTCCTCTCTGTCAGGCAGTATTTAAACAGTGTCACGGCTGTGCTCTGTCTAGATTCCACAGGACTCCTTCAGTGTGACTTTGCTTGTAAAGCAAAGTCGGTTCCTTCTCGGGCACTGGATTTGTGCCTTTGTTTGTGGCCTGAGGTTTCTTCCTCAGACCATTCCTCTTCCAGCATCCCCCCAGAACAGGATTTTACTCACCTGACAGTCTGGGGCTGAACCAGTCTTTCATTTGCCATTGGGATGAGATATGTCCAACAAGTCTGGACTAAACTCCCCCGAGTTGTTAGAGATTTGCAATTCAGTTGTGAGTCCTGAGGCAGGTATGTCCTATACAAGATCCCTGTCCTTTGGTCCTTGTTCCTTCTGTCAGTTCTGCTTGAGAGTGAAGTTTCCCTCAGACTGTTTGCTCAGTTTCCAGAGTCACAGCAAACATAATTTAAAGGAACAGCTTTCCCTTTACCCAGATAAGTTAGTACAAACATGCCCTGAATGTCCTTTGCACTGCTTGTGCCAAAGGCTTAATGACAGGGCATTGTTAAACCTCCCGTATAAATCTTTAACAACTGGGTGAAACTTTGGTCCAAGTCTGCAAACTCAAATAAGTGGAAACAGTAAATGGTATTTGCTTACRCTTTCAAGGCCCACTGGCTGAGAAACTGCTCTTGCTTTACATTATTTACAGCCATTTGAGATGAAAAGACCTAAATGTTTATGACTAGTTTTAGGTTGTCGTTTTTTAATTTCATGTGTGTTCACATACCTGGGCACCGGGGTGGATATAGCAGAGCCAGCCTGGTTTTATTTTAAGGCTTTTTGTATCTGTTCATCCAAACGCCTATTATAATTTTCACCCTTGAAATACTTCGATTTCTTATTCAGGTTGTGCTTACATTTGCTGTTCTCTCCACTGGGCTTGCTTGCTATTATTTGAATGTCCCTTTTCTGCAGGCAGCTTAGGGCCCAATGCTTCAAAGGAAGACAAATAAGCCTGTAATTCCTGTAGATACGTATGCACTGCTATACTTAGGAGAGAAGTTTTCCCTCATCCTTGGATAACTCACTTTGTATTTTTAAGGCTGTAGTTTGAATGACTCTTACAAAAAGCATCATATCAGCTGCTGAAGTTTATGCTAGTCTTTCCCTTGATTTTTTTCTTTTTGAAGTTCACTGAACTTGCCAAGTACCTTGTTCATCTCAAAATATTGTAACAGGCCACAACATTACCCTATTCCTTTCAAAATGCAGCTGTATGCCCAGCCTACTCTGTGGAAGGCCAAATGTTCATTGAGTAAAGCTTTGGTTAATACAAGGTCGGTCGTCATAGCTTCATGGTCACCAGTGTCAGTGTCCCTTTACATCAGCTGAGGGCCTGGTCTGGGCATAGAGGGCTGTCAGCAATTAATCCTGTAATGATTAATCAAGGTCACCATCAGACCTGTGCTCTCCTGGTCTGTGAGCTAGCAGGACACGGGAATGAGGGATGCACTGGAATTTGGGCTCTTCTCTGTTGCAAGAGTCACTCCAGGGTGAATCTAGCTAGCCTTGTGCTTCAGACTTGCTTATCTGAGTGTCCCAGCACAGGCAGAGTATGTGAAGCAAGGGACTCCAGTTTTATTGCATTTTCCAGTCATTAAATTGCTGCAGTGACTCCTTCCCAGTGTTGCTATTTTGAAGGCTAAATAAATCCTGCTTCTACAATCCCCTTTTTGTATGTAAATCTCACCACCTCTCTTCCTTTGCTTCCCATAGATTGTGCCATTCATTTTGTTACAAAAATAAAGTATATTTATTTTTTTCTGTTCCAAATGGTCAAAGTAAATGGAAAAATGGTGTAATGTGTATCATTACAGGCTGTTTATTGGACGTTGCCTCTCACAGAGTAAGGAAGCTTCCCTGTGACAAACCCACAACTCACCGTGGAGTGTCAGAAAGCTTACAGGTCCGCTATGGGGTGATGTTGTTGCCCTTTGTGTCGAGGGAGTGTTTTTTGGATTTTGCCCAATTCTTTCCACGAGGAGAGGAAATAAGTTGTAAAAGGCTATTATTTACTGGGAAAGAAACACTGGCAGCACGATTCTTTGCTTACTCCTCCTGACGGAAATCAAAAGTAACTTAACTGGAGTCAATAGAGTGTGAAATGGTACGAACCCAAAGAGTACCTGCTCCTCATACCTGTTGCTCTTACAGCTGATAAGGATAGTGAGGTGCTGCTTTCAAATGTGCACAAAGGCTCATTTCCTTAACCAGAATTGGAATTTAAAGAAAACAGCGGATGTTTCCATGTCCAGTGAACCCTGCTTCCCAAAGAGCTCTGCCATTAGCATTTGCATGTTACTTTCACTATTATTATTACTTTGTCTTTTTCTTGTTTGTTTTTTTTTTTTTTTTTCCCCCCTGACAGAGCAGACTTTCAGTCAGACCCCAGGTCTATAGGATTTATGTTCTGCACAAATGACACCATATTCCCTAATGTCTGGACAGCAGCCCATAGTGTTTTAACTGAAAATTTGCAAAACGGGGTAATTGCTCTCTCACATGGCCTGACTCCATAGAAGACCTCTTGGTTTTAACTATAGCTGCCTGATGACAGCTGCTACACTGTATATCATAGCAAAAATACTGAATTACCTGAGCCGGGCTTGCCTTTCTAATAGTTTAAGGAATCAATGGATTCAGGTTTGAACATTTTGCAAGGGAAATATACATTGATTGTTTTTAATGGACTAGGTATCACTCATTAAATGTAACCTCTCTTGTTTTCCTACTGATTTCTTTTCACATATGCTCATGAGCATTAGCTTCTGAATTCTTTTTCTTAGCCTTCATTTGCAGCTATTGCTATACCTTTCCTAAAAGATGGCACCCGAAATTGAACATGGTCCTCCAAACGCAAATGCTCCATTGTTCAGTATTCTGTCGTTACATTATCTTCTGCATTATTTTTATATCCTCTTATTAACACACCCACACACCCCATTTGCATTTTTTAACCTTTTTAAAAACGTTTTCATTACAACAATCAGATATAAGGGCAATGAAGTAAGCATGGAACAATAGAAGTGAAGAGCTTGATTCTCCTCAGATCTACACCCATTCTGAACTTCACTGGTGACACTGATTTTGATTTACATCAAAAGGAAAGAGGGGGGATCAAACCTAGCACGTCTACACTGAGACATCCATTTTTTATAGTTAGCAAGGAATGGTTTTGTAAAATAGTTGCAGCACACAACATGTTGTTTGGGAAAAGCACTTCTTTTATCAGGAAGGAAGCTGTTTTGCAGACAGAGGACTGCAGTATGGGCTAGTGTCTGAGGAGCAGTGCTGGAGGCCTGGATGCTGGCAGCACTTGGCAGTGGCCATGCAGGGGAAGCACTGCAGGGTGCCCATGTGTTGACTGTGTGGTTGTCCTGCACAGGCACTGGGGTTCACCCAGGTTAACCTCACAACAGGACTAGGCAGTGCGTTCTTCATTTTGGGAGTAGTTTTAGCCATTCTAGGCTGTTACCCTCTGCACAGCCATGTCTGATACCTGCCCTGGGGACTGGGCTGAAGGCAGGGCACCCCAGCTGGCTGCAGAGGAAGGTGGGGGCCTTGCTTGCGGAGGAAGGGAGGGTAAGGGCAGGTGGGGAAGGGGAGCTGGGTGACAGGAAGTGGCCAGAGGCATGACTGCTCTGCCATGTGCATGCTGCCAATGTAGAGCAGGGAACCATTGCCACCACAGGAAGCCACATTTGGGACTTCCCACTCTAAGAAGAGATGGACAACCAGTTTTAAGCTGCAGCTGAACAAGGTGATTTCTATTAAACAAACGAGCATTTATTGGTTGTCTGGCTGCAGAAGCAAAGCGTGTGACTCAGAACACCACCTGAGTAACAGCGCTGTTAGCCAGGGAGCAGAAAAAAGGTGAAGAAATCCACAAAGCAATCGTTCATGTCTGGCTTTCTGGCAGACTGCACCTTAGGAGCCTCTTCAGTGTCTCCCTTCCTTAATTGCTTCTGTTTTACTTGACTCTGGATTTTCTCCAGGACTCACTGTTAAAAGTTATTATCTGGTGGATATCAATGCCATTGTCTCTGGAGGGACTTTTCCTCACATTGACTATTGTTTGATTCCAGGTAAAGCAGTGAGATACAAATGCCCTCAGGCTTGTGTGTCTCAGTTAGGGCAATACTTTACTTGCCCAGTTAGGCAAGGTTCATAAATATGGGGTGTGGTTTTACCATACAGCTAATTTGATCTCATGGCTAGCTGCCAGTCAGAGAGGTGAGTCTGCTCCTCCTGTCAACAGTTTCATGCTCCTACTCCCTCTCCTACTTGCAGATCCTGCTGCTTGTCTGACTTTTGCTGATGCAGTCCAGGACAGTGACCTAGCAGAAAACTGTTCACTTTTTTTTTTTTTTCCTGGATTAGTTTTCTGCCAGACTGACATCCTCTGGTGGCTTGCCAAGGTAAGATAAGCATCAGTGCTGGCACAAGAAGGGATACAGGGTTGCTCAAGAGAGAGGAAAGGTAGTAATACAGAAGCATTACATTAATTCGGTTGGTTGGCTGATTGGTTGTAAATCCACACCTTTGCAACTCCCTATATTTGGCTTGCACAGATAAACCACAACTGCCATCAAATGGGAAGACTTTCCTTCCTCCTTTTTCATTACTAGCAAGATCTGTTTGCAGAATTGTTATTTTCATTTTTTTAGATCACTTCAAAGACAAGGAGCATTAATGGCAGCAATGGAAACACAGTAGAGAAGAGGGGAAAGCAAGGGAAACAGCAAGGAATGAGATAGGAAAGGTCATCTCTGACAGCAGCAGCAGCACATTAGATCAGTAGCACAAGGTAGTTGTGAAATCATTTGCTTGGGTACTCTCAGCAGCTGCAGGTGCTGCCTCTAAGCCAGCCAGGGCACAGCTGGGAGAAGGGGTGATGCCGTCCTCCTCTCCCTCAGCTGGGACCCTAGGCTCATACTCTTCCCTCCATTCCTCTGCCTGACTCTTCCCCATTAGCTGATTGACTGCAGCTGCTGGGATAGCTTGGCCCTGGTAACACCTCCACAAAGGCTGCTGGGAGCTGCATCTGCATGCACCAGCATGTCATTCCTGTACCACTGCCTGGGGACTCCTGTGTTAACCCATTTCTTCATCCAGAAATGGCACGCTGATGGATTGGAGGTGTGTGGAGCCAGCAGAGGAATATGTCAGATTATCACAGCACTGTCACCTGCTGGTTATAATAATTTTCTGGGTTCTTTTGGCAAACTTCCCCAGAGCTCAGGAGCACTCGCAGAGGAAGTACTGGGAGTCTGTGTGTTGGGACCAGAGAAACTTTCCTCTCCTCAGCACAAGGGGACAAGAGGACCAAGAAATAAGACAGCATGCTGAACTGTWTAACCATTAGAAACAACACTGTTCCACAGTGCTGTCAATCCATGCAGGTAGAAATATGCTGTTTAATTACTATGATAATTTAAAAGTCTTTCCCTAGTGCTTGTCCAGCTCACATGGAACCTCCCCTTATATGCAAAACAGGTTTGCTATTTAAACGTCAGCTTGTGTATACATGCCAGCTGCTACCTTTTCTTGGGGATCCGAGACAGCTGACATTGCTGCCAATATAAATAATTTTGCAGGTTGGATGCTAGTCAGTAAGAGTGTGGTGAGCCTCCCTTTTATCTAATCTAACAGGAGTGCTTTTTGGTTTGTTGTTTTGTTTTTGTTTTTTTTTTT